>QRDG01000459.1:567953-1015201 GCA_012064385.1 Puccinellia tenuiflora | reverse complement strand
TCATCGGCGGAATCCTCCTCCAGCAAGGCCGTCAGCGCCTTGGTGAAGGGCCCACTGACGTCGGGCTCGAAGACGACTTCGAAATCCTCCACTCGTTGAAGGTCGCAAAGCTGCGCCATAGGCCGACTGGGTCAGGCGGCAGCCGGACAAAGGAATTGAAGACGGACAAGAGAGCGAAGACTAACCTCCGGAGCAGGTGCCGAGCGGGTAAAGGGATCGCACCCGAAATCCCAGTCTTCCTCGATCCTGTCGGTGACAAGGCGGGAAGCCCACTTGCGGAGGGTCTTTGGCTTCGGCAACTCCAGGTAGGCCCGGCTGGGGTCCCGGGGACCGGAGTAGAAGCACATCTTGTGCGGGCGAGCTTGTAGCGGATACATCCGCCTTGACAGCCACGCCATGGTCAAGTCCCTGGACGTTAGGCCGTCCCTCACCAGCTCCTTAAGCCGGTTGAACAAGACACTCTCAAGAGCCGCATCCACAGGCGGCTTCCGGAGCCAGGACTTAGAAGCCGGCAGCTCATTGGAAAAAGCCGGAAGGCCGATTCGGTCGACGTCCGTGAGATTCCGGACGTAGAAGTAGGTGTTCTGCCACTTCTTAATAGACTCCGGCAGGCTAATCTTGGGCAGCGGCGTATTCCTCGCGCTGATGGAGACGCTGCCGCAGACACGCTGAACCCCGGCGGTCGCTTGGGACCGCAGGAAGAAGAACATGCCGAAGATCTCCATGCTGGGCCAGAGGCCCAAATATGCCTCGCACAGCGTGACGAAGCAGGACAGCTGGGTGATGCAGTTCGCCCCCAAATGATGGGGCTGCAGCCCGTAGAAGCGCTTGAATTCTGCGAAGAAGGAACTCACCGGGAGCCCCAATCCTCGCTCCAGATGCGCAGTGAACACGACGACCTCGCCATTCTTGGGCGCTGGCGAAATTTCCCCTTCAGGGGGCACGCGGGCTTCCATATCGCCCGCCATTCCCAAGAACTTGCTCCGACGGAACTTCCAAAGGTATTTGTCATCTACGGTGGAGCCCATCCATGATCCCGAGCTCGCCATGGAGTTTCGATTTCCCGTTGCGAGGGATGCGAATGCCGGAAGAGCACGAAAGAGAGAGAAAGTGGGCGAGAGCTAGAGCGCGCAAGAACCAAGAAGGAAGACGAAGCGAGAATGGGGAACAGTAATCCCGGCCGTTCCCTCTCTTTCCGCTTTAAAGCCGAAGCCGGGCGGAACCGCCCCGCTCATCACGCCGCGTGGCGGGCAACCGTGCCGCACTTTCCGCAGACGATCCCGCAAACAGGCAGTTGCCACAGAAAATCCGGCCCGATGAAGCCGAGGCGACGTGCGCCAGGCCTCAAGCAGAACACCAACGGCTCTCTGAGGCGGTAGGCCGTGGCTGACGTAAGCCACGACCCGAGTCTTCGAGCCGGCCAATCCAGACTAGAAAAATCTGCAGATCCTACGCCAGGAAGCCGGACTGTCCGACGATAACTTCAATGACCCGCGGCTAAGGACAGGAGCGCCCGACGAGAACCCCTCACCAGCAAGCTTCGGTTCCACCCGGCGCCGACTCCAACCTTGACATTTCAACTACAACGATTCAAGACAAAGGGGAGAAGATCGAGAAGTCTTCCCAGCAAGCTAGCAAGGCTCCACGATCTCGGGGGCTAGTGTCGGGGATATGAACCCCGGATGTCCCAAAGAGAACCTTTTTCTTCAAAACTCGAAGATGCCGGTTGAACAAGTGCCGGCTGCTTGGCGCCGCCTGAAGCCAGCCGCCTGAAGCAGCCGCCTGCGTCTACCCGGAAGCGGACGGCCGGCTAGGCTGGAGCCGGACGCGAACAACCGACAACTCCGTACGGGTGGGCCCGGACCGCGTAACCGCTCCTGGTGAACAGTACTCACTGTCGGGCATCTCCTGTACCTAATCATGAAAATAAGCTCCAGCTGGCTCGAGACCGTAGTGATGTCATAGGGGCAAACATGTAACTTCCCTGTAACCCAAAACCCTAGCCCGCTGCCTATATAAAGCGGGCTAGAGCCTCCTGCGCGGGGAGAAGCAATTCAGAGGACAAGGACTGGTAGGATCATCTTCAACCTCCAGCCGGCTAGGATCTCCAGCCGGCTGCCACCCGAAACAGCTCTAGGAGCACCTCTGTAACCCGATTCAGTGATCAAGCAATAAGAACAAGAAGAGCAGGACGTAGGGGTGTTACCTCCACCAGAGGACCCCGAACCTGGGTAACTAGCATGTGTTTGCGTGCTTGTTGCCCAATCCCGCGTGAGCATCCGATCGTCGCCTGCCCCACACTCTTTTCCGTCTCTGATGGATATGCCGTGCAACCCACCACGACAGGTAGCCCTCGTCGACTTCGTTCATCTCCAAAGTCCAGCCTGAGTCATCGATCTCGGTTTCTCCATGTTCATCCGTGTAGACCCGCCCGATGGCGAGTTTCTCCATAGCCCGACGAGCTGCTCCAACGATCTCAACTCCTTTCATCACCATAGGCCCCACGGTGGGCGCCAACTGTCGTGGGGTTGTCACGGCAAGTTCTTCCTCCGGGAAGATGAGTTCTGGGGCCATCGGTGATCGAAGTACGTAGGAACGGTTAATCTCGCCAGGGAACAAGGATTTACCCAGGTTCGGCCCCTCTGATTAGAGGTAAAGACCTACTTCCTGCTTCTATGTTATTGCTCTTTGCTAGATCTCGATTACAAGGACCCGGCTCCTACAACTCAGGAGCCAGCGACTTCTCTCTGGTGGCTAGGGTTTCTCTGATTCGACTTGGCTTAGCTTACTACGATCCAGGGCCCTCCTTATAAAGGTGGCGGGTCCCTAGACTTACAATCTGTACCGAGTTCTACTCATATACGGAGTCCTACTCTAGGCTTTGTCCTTCCAAACTAGAACTCCGGGTTGTACTTGGACTCCTTCTTCGGACGAGCCCCCTTCTCCACACGGGCCTTGGTCGGCTTGTCTCCAGCCCAGCCCATGTGACTTGTCTCGTGACTCGGCACTGGCCTTCTTGGTCTTAGCGGGTCTACTTTCCGGGTCCATGGGCCTACCTATAAAGTATCCCCCCATCAGGTGTCCTTTGACTTGTCCTTTCGAACAAGCTTCCCTCCATGGTGTTCTCTATTCTCAAACGGACAATCGGCCACAAAGTGATATTTGTCTTGACAATTGTAGCAAGAACGAACCCTTTGTCCACCCTCCTTCCTTCCAATGGTCTTGTTGACAAAATCCCTTGCCTTGGACGGGCTCTTCCAAAAGACTTTGGAGGTGAGAGCCGAGTAATCCTTGAGAGTGTCTTCAAGCTCTTTGGGATCCCAATGTGACACATCTTCTTGAGTCTCATCATCATCGTCTGATGCATCTAAAATGCATACATGAACTTTGCACTATAATAGTTATATTCCATTCATATTTGCATCATATAAGGGGTATATTACTTTTATTTAATGATTTTTGGTAATTAATAATGATTTCCCCTTTTATGGAATTAATCCTGCGCAGTCAACGAACGGAGACGGAGGACCAAAAGAGGGGGTCCCACACGGCTACAGTACCAGGTTGCGTGGGCCCACTCAATTCAGCCCTCGTGGCCCTGTTTGCATCGATCCTTCGCCCAGAAGCATCCTCGTGACCTAAAAACTCCTATATAAGAGGTCCCCTGACGTTTTTCTAGAGGGGAGCCGCCACACGAAAGAAACAAGAAACAGAGATCAGGAGGCTGCAGATCGGAGGGGGGAAACTCCGGCGGAGCCCTGCCGGAGAGGTCTCCTTCTTCTCCATCGACATCTCCACCGTCTCCATGATGCAGAGGGAGTAGTCCACCTATGGACTATGGGTTTGTGGCAGTAGCATATGTATCTCTCTCTCTCTTGAGCTTCACTAATTAGCACCGTATGAGCTGCTGAACATGATTACGGTCACCGTTGTATTACCATTGTGGTGGATCTTTCTATGAGTTAATATATGTTGAGATTGCAATGTTTATTTCAGTTATGAAAGTAGATGCATATTATGTACCCCATTCTTATATCCTTGTTATGATCAAGCATGTTTATGAGAGCGTGTGTGGGGGAACGTGTGCATTAGTTGGAGTAACGGGGGTGGTGAAGTGATAAGCTGACAACTTGAATATCATGATCCATTGGGTGTTTACCTTACTTTGTTGCCTCACTAGGGATAAACCAAAATACCATGTTGCAAGGTAGGAGGAGTGACATGCCTCTACCTAAGACTAGATCCATCATGTGTTTATTTTAACTTCATGTCATTAATCTTAAAGCTATACTGTGATGTTATCTTAATTACTAAGGTGCATGATTTAGTTCACATCTTGGTGGAGTATAAGTGAGACTAATAATCAAAAGGTCTCTATGTTAGGACGTGATGCCCATATAATTAGTAACATGTCATTGAACTTGTTTGCAATCTCATATGTTAATCCTATGTCTACTTGTTTGCCACACTATATTAAAGAGAGAGTGCATGTGTGAAACCATGAACCCCAGTCCATTTTTAATCATAAGAAACACCTTTCCAACCATTTTTAAGCATCTTTTACATTCAGCCATTTTAAAATCAAAAAATACAAAAACACTTTTATTCATTGCATTCACATATAAAAACCCCAAAAATACCATCCATCATCACTATTATCATCCTTGCATATTTATTTACCACCATTGCATTTTATTTACTGTTTTGCATCATTTATTATCTTAATATCATTCTCACACCTTGTGCTTGACAACCACTTGGTGAGGTTGAGGGCACAAAGCAATTTACTTGTTTGCAGGAAATCTGGAGAAGGACAAGGAGATAAAACCCACACTACTGATTCCCCGAGAGTTCGATATTAAACCCTCGAGTCACCTTCTTGGGGAAAAAATTCCACTTCTACATACTCTGCACTTGGAGGCTCAACCTATCCCTTATATTATTATTTTCCTTTCAGGGTATCAAGAGTGCTTGTTGGCATAGTTGAGGGAGAAAAACACTCTCATCAATTCTGTCATCAAACCGTTTTTCTGGCGCCGTTGCCAGGGAATCATAGCTGGAAGGGTTTGTCCAAGGATATCACAACAAAGTCAACTTCATCACCAACTTGTGCTAACACCTAAGCTTGGGGAGGTTGCACCTACGTGAGCATCATCTTGTCCATCTTTACCTGCAAGCAAATTATTTTGTTTTGTTTTGGTCTTGCATATCATTTTTAGATTTCAGTTTGCATATTTTATTTTCAGTTTTCCATTTTGTTTTGCATTAGTTAATTCGGTTTGCATTGTTTTAGTGCCATTTTATTTTCAGTTTTGCATAAAAAATTAAAAACACATAAAAATCTGCTAAAATGGGTGATAGGACTAAATTGTGTGACTACACAAATACTCCAAATGATCAATTTATTGCTAAACCTATTACCACACCTAAGATACAAGTTGATAGCTATGAAGTAAGTCCTAGTTTGTTGAACTTTATAACTAGGGAGCAATTTGGTGGTAGTGCTATGGAGGATGCCTCTATGCATCTTCATGATTTTGTTGAAATCTGTGACATGCAAAAATTTAAGAATGTTGCAAGTGATGTTCTAAAACTAAAATTATTTCCTTTCTCACTTAGAGGAAAAGCTAAGGAGTGGCTGCATTCATTACCTACTGATAGCATTAAAACTTGGAATGATCTGAAAGAAGCTTTCATTAAGAAATATTATCCTCCTGTTAAAATTTTGCAAAATAGAAACAATATTCTATCTTTTAGGCAAAACTAGCACAGGGGCCCGCGCACATGCGCGGGCAACCAACTCAATATTTTTTTATAACTGAAAAACCATTCAAGAAGCAATCTATGTATTTCACTAACATTTACGACATTAGGGATTTGTCACATATAGCAAGTTCACTGCTAAAATAGTATATGTTGTATTAAACTTTATTTCATGATTTCAAGATGATTGATTTTAAGAAGAACATTGATATTGTTTATTGAATTGCCCCCAACGTACTTCTATATAGTAATCATTCCAAAACCGGATTTAGTCACATGTATATAGCAAATACGATAGCATGCACAAATACACTGTGGTTAGAACTCTAATCCCCTCCAGTAATTCACATTACGGAACTTCATCTCTTGATTCCCATATCGGTCTACAGTAGTGTGTCATTAACCTCAGCTATTAGTCACACTGTACTTAATTAGCAAACCACACTTGACTTCTTGATTGACACCCAAATCTTGATGAGGTCGAGAAAGGTACCTAATTAGGGATAATTATGCAAGCATATCTCTAACATCTTGCAAATAGATAATAGCGCTTCAAAATTGCGAACATTTTATCATTAACGGGAAGGGTCATTGCAAATGTCCTCATCATAGTGTCATCATGACAATATTTAAAAATATTCCTTCACTACGAACACCAAAAATTCATGAGAAACCATTGCATTGATCCTTCGATCATGTCAATGCCACTCTACTTAAGAAAATACCAACTCCAGTATTGTATGTTTTTCTCTCGTCTACTTCTATTATGACATAAATGTAAGAACTCAGTTTTTTTACATATTTATAGTATTTATTATCTTTTATGATTACTAATAATGAACTTGATTGTAGTTTTATGGATAAAAAATATAGCACTTTAATTCTAATGAAGTTAACCGATCCATTTTTTTTTTGGTAAATTGCTGATCTATGTCATACGATTACACTAACGCGTCATAATTGACTGGTCTTACCGTATGTAGTCACTTTCTTATGATTCTAATTTTCTTGGGTTTTAATTAAATTTATACTTTGGAATTGTCTTTCATTATGGCCACTATTTTATTGCAGAGTATAATTATATGGTTGAACGATAGATACTAAAAATCTTTCATGTCCACTTGAGTTTTTGGACACTTCATTTTACCTTGGATTCAAAAGGTGAATTATCAAATGAATGTGGGACCACGTTCTGTTATTGGAGTTAAGTGGTGTAGGAGCCGTGTTGTTCATGTGTATTAGCTCGTTGTTAGCATTCCCGAAGGTCTTAAGGGGGGGGGGGGGGGGGGGTAAAGGAAAATAAATATTTCTCACAGGAACCTCTTAGCTTGTTGGAACTTGCTATTTTATTTTGTTTGAAAATGCAACTTATGTTGAAACAACCAAATTTGTGAGGGCATCAACTTTATTGTACCGAAAGAAGGATCTTTTCATCTTAGCAGAATATTTTCTTCTTTTGTTTAACTCCATTAGTTAGAAAATACATGACGTTTCATACGTAAAAAGATTCTTAGATATATAATTTTGATGTTATTTTGTATATGTAGTTATAATTAGGCTGCTAAGAGATAACACAAAGTATGAAACATTTGTTACGAAAAAACTAATTATGTGAATTCATTACTTTGTTCTCCTTAACCGGTTAAAGAAGTCAAATGTGAAGGTATGAGAGTACCAACTAAACTAATCACAATGCACATACCAACTAAATCGATTGGTGTATGCTCTCTATCATTTTCATCAACTCTACACCACTCAATAATTTTGTGCATGACAATATAGAGTCATCTGGTCCGACCGTAACTGTCCTACTTGAAAAGTATAGGTAAGCTCTTGCTAGAATTATTGCTAGCATATGAAACTTGATATGTCTTTCTTATTGAATTTTTTGTTAACAAAATAACAACCGGGACAACCTCAACACTTTATTTCTATTAATCAATATTTTATTTATGTACATCTCCATTGAGCTAGCGGTGACCTAATCACCCATTCGATTATTTTTTAGAGGATCTCAGTCGTGCATATATTCAAATTAGTCACATCAACTTCATTGTATCGAAGTAAGTACTTATTTCATCGTATGCAGATGTTTTCTTATAGAAAATATTTGGCATTTCATAAATTGATGGATTCCTATAACTTTGAATTTATGATATATATGAAGGTATGATTACATTGCAACGGAATAACAACAAAATTTGAAACATTTGTTTCAAAAAATTCAATGAAGTGATTTATTATTTCTTATTAACCGGTTTAAGAAGTCATATGTGGAGTTATGAGAGCACCAACTAAACTAACCACAATGCACACGTCCCCTAGATCGAGTTATGCAACTCTACAACACTCTGTAATTTCACGCATGACTATACAGAGTCATCTGGTCTGAGTGTGCATATCCTACTTCAAAAAGAAAGGTACACTTACTAATATTTCACTGTGAGATGTATCTAAGTGATACTAAGATAAGCATTAGTTGATTTAAGATGGCCAAACTTAAGTTAAAGCATTAGTTGACGAAAAATAATTTATTTTCTGTAACGCAATTTATACAAGTCAACCATCTTGTTTAATTAATCGTGTATTATGGAATGATTCTTAAATGTTATGTATGCGACTTTGATTTTTACAAATATCAAGTGAATTTTTTTATCAATGAGATTGGATGTATTTTAGGAGCACAATATTTGTGGCCAAACTATAGTTGTTTGACGGCACACTTGGCCTTAAAGGATGAACCGATTTAAATTAAATTTTACATTACTTGCATTGTGATGCCTTTTTATATCCTTTGATATAGAAAAACTACAAGTAAGCTTAACTTTTGTGAAGAATATCTAGGATTTTATTGTACAGGTTAAGTACTTCCCTAATTAATCTTGTATGATTAATTGCTTATTTACGTGTATGTGATATATGTATAGTTTTAAAATTTCATATTAACACACTATCAGTTTACACAGATAAACTGCTAAATACACTTTTCAACGTTGCATATATTCTATCTGTTAGTACACTATCTGTCACGTTTTTCACGCGAGACACTTCTTACTCATGCCGCATAAAATAAAAACTCCTTCAGTTCCTAATTATAAGATGTTTTAGAAATTTAAATGTGGATTACATACAGATCATACGTCTAGATGCACTCATTTAGAGAAAGACTAAAAGATCTTATAATTTAGAACAAAGAGAGTACAATTAAACATGATGGATAAGCGATACCTACCTGCGTGCTCCTCTTGTACTGTGTGGCTGATTTGGGGCATTCCAAATATTTTTCATTGTAGACTACACATAATTTCTCTGGAATATATATATATTTCCAAGAACCATCACCTTGAACACGTTGCTAAAATATGTAGATTGCTACTATCCGGCATAAGTATGGCATTAGACTATCCTCCTCTTTTTGATGCCTTAAAGCTATGATCAATTGTAATTTGTAAAAAAAAAATTATGACGGAAGCCATAAGCGATTAGCGAGGCATGAAGCAAACTGAAAAGAACTGATACAATCTTACGTGCATATGCATGTAGTTATTTGACAAAGCAATGCGTAATCGAATTAAAAAGCGTCGAAGAGGAAATACTCGTTGAACAGGCTAATCATTGCCGCCGCCGGACCAGTCCGAAGGAATAAGGTCGTAGGGACATATACGTTGACTGGCTTGAGGTTCTTGCACACCACGCGAGACATGCAGCGGCCACTGCTGTGGGTTATTTGTACGTATAGATGCTGACACACTCGACCAGGAGATCGGTGACATCCATCGGCGTATGATGTCGAGAGAAACATCATGAGAAATAAGCTCACAAGAACTGGAGTCCAATTCTTTTTTGTTTTTACTATACTGACTGATATTGAGTTATTTGGTACATTTTCTTCACATATATGAGCAAAAAAATCAATTTACAAAAATTACAAACTCCTAAATTTTATAATAAAATAAGAGGTGATTGTTAGTTGATTACTACTTAAAATAGAAGGAAATAGTGTAATGTTTCCCCTAATAAAAGAGTGAAAGACACATAGAGGATTAACGATTCTAAGGAAAGACAATCGTAGCCATATCATACGTACGTATCTTCATGGAAGACGCATCTAAGTAACTTCAGAAATCAGAAACATAAAAAGGAAAAAGGCATACGTTCACGTGGAGCTTTTGGCTGGATCCTGACAGGCGTGGCTTCTATGAAAGACACATCTAAGTAAATCAATACGTCTAGTTTTTAGATCTAAGAAAAAATAAGAAATCAGAGACAAAAAAAAAGGCATACCTTCAACTGGTCGCTGGGTGCAACGTAGTGGACCTGACCGTTGGTGCATAGGTGATGAAGAGATTGGGAATTCCTCGTTCGATGCCGTGCAGACTTGGCCGGTGGTGGACCTTCGATCCATTGCAGGCCTGGCCAGTGGTGGACCTGGTCGTTAGTGCATTGGAGATTAGTAGATATATTAGACGGTGGCGTTGGGTGCTGTGGATTTGCACAGGCCTGCTGGGGTTGCAGGCGGTGAACGCTGGAGACTGGAGTAGTGGGGGGCATCCTGGAGTGGCGGCCGGCGGAGTCTGGAGTGCAGGAGGCGTAGGCGGAGGCGTTGCAAAGAAGACGGAAAGAAGAAACGAAGAGGTATCTTTACATAATGGCACAGGTGGGTAATTTTTTGGGGTTTAATAGATCAAATGGTTGTGTTTGACTAATGTGAAAAATAGACGGCCAGATGTTTTGCTTTTTTGTGGGATTTCTAGAGTCTCTATCTTTTTTCTGATGAGCCCATCATGTACCTTTAGTATATAATAGATGAAAATGAACATGTTGCTATGGCTTGGGATAGGATAAAACTTATGCTTAGAACTTGCCCATCACATGGAGTCAATGAATGGACCATACTACACTCTTTTTATAATGGTCTGAATTACATGTCTAGAAATATACTTGATTCTGCTGCTGGAGGTGCTTTTATGGGAAAAACTATAGTAGAGGCTAAGAATATATTGGAAAGCATTTTGCAAAACTATAGTCAATGGAATACTGATAGAGCACCTAATTCATCTAAGAAAGTAAACTCCATAGAAGAAACTCATGATTTGTCATCTAAGATGGATACTATTCTTGCTTTGCTTAATAAACCTAGTATTGAAAATATTCCTTTGCAAGAACTAGTTGGTGATAATTCTGAAAATATTGATGTCAACTTCATTAGGAATTATGGAAACAATGGGTATGGTAACAACAATTATAATTCTTATAATAAACCTCCTTATGTTCCCAACAATCGTCCTTTTGTTCCATATCCTAATGCTAATGATAAATGGAAACCTGTGTCATCAAGTAATGATAATTTTGAGACTAATAAAATTCTTATGGAACAAGTTGCTAGTCATAATACCATGATACAAGTGTTGAATAAGTTTGTTGCATCTATTAGTTCTGATATTAAAAATTTACAACTCCAAGCTGCAGGACTAGACAAAGCCCTTTCAAAACTTGCTGATAATCAAGCCACTTTATTGAGTATGTCTGCTGGAAAACCACAAGCACCACCTGTGGTTGGATTGAATTCTATTAATATTGCTGAAAATGTTCCTCTTACTTTGGAGGAAACTCTGAATGAATTGCTAAATTATCCTGAATATCTGTTGCCTTTTATGTCTCATCTTACGACCTCAAAAGAAGAAGTTAGTAAAACTGAATGTGATGAAAGAAAAGTTGAACAAGTTAAGATGCTAAGTGAAGTTAATGATCCTTTGCTTGATTTGAAGAATAGTAGCTTGCATGAATTAATATCTATCTTACAAAAATTTGCAAGTGATCCTTCTATTGATGTTAACCAATCTGGTTTTGGTTCCTATATTGCTAATCATGTTTTGAAAGAGAAAATTGCTAGATACAATCAAGAAGCTATGATACCACCTAAGCTTGGGGATGTATGGATCCCCAAGGTGCTAGTAACTATTCTAAAAGAGACACACCATGCCATATTTGATCTAGGATCTTGTGTCTCTGTTTTATCTAAAGAATTATATGAAGCACTTGAATTAAAGAATCTTGAAAAATGCTCTATTGGACTTGCACTTGCTGATAATACCATTAAATATGCTCTAGGTAAAGTAAGTGATGTTATGGTAGAGTTACATATGACTTTTGTACCTGTGGATTTTCTAATCATGGATATGGAGAATAAAACCTCTAGTCCTATTATTCTTGGAAGACCTTTTCTTCGTACCACAGGGGCTATTATTGATTCAAAGGAAGGGAATGTGAAGTTTCAGTTTCCACACAAGAAATGCATGGAACACTTCCCAAGGATGAAGGGCACAACTTTTAAGCTCCCTCATGAGCTTCATCTTCGGTAAAACAACAAGTAAGTAAGCCTAGCTATATGGCTATAAAGAAAACGCTTTACGGGAGGCAACCCGGTTGTTTTTATTTGGATTTTCTTTGTGTCCTCTTGCTGTAACAAGAGATTGTTTTCTTAGTTTAGTTTCTGGAATTTTTAATAAAGTGCCAAGTTTTACCCATTTTGGTTGAAAAAGTTGCTATTTCTATTCGGAGATTTTATTCCTGCACGAAGTCTGTGCACGGTTTGATTTTTCATTATTATTATGTAACTCCGATTGATCTGAGATTTCAACTGTAACTGCAACTTTTCATCCTCTGTATGCCTAAATTTTTTCAGAATTTTTAGACAAGTTTAAGTAGGACAGAAAAATATGTTTTCCTGCTGCTGTTTTTCTGGACAGATTCTGTCCCATATTGTTTTATGCATAGTTTGAACTTTTGAATTGATCCAATTGTTTATGAGTAGGCATACAACATTATACACTCTCAGATCATTCATATGAATTTTAGTCCATGGATTACATGCAGTAAGAAACTTGTTTATTTATCTCTACTAATATCACCCCACAGAAAAGAAATGGGAGAAATTGTGTTTTGAAGTTTTTTCACAGGGATTGGAGGAGATGCACCATGAGTCATCCAAGGATGGTGAAAACCATAAGCTTGGGGATGTGAACATCCCCACTGAACCAACACTCTCTCGGTTTGCACAGGTCTAACTTCTGTTTTTTCTATCAATGCACTTTATCGCATAAACTTGGAGCGTCTTTTTGTTTGTTTTGTTTTGATTTTTATTTTGTGAGACCACCACACTATCTTTTATATATGAGAATGCTACTGGAAATATAGGTTGAAATATCTTGCATGCTTTTATTGTATTGGGAAAAGGGATGTCTAAGTTGATTTTTAATGACACATATAGTTGCATGATTCATGAGCTTCCTTATGAGTAATAATTTGCAAATGCTTTATCATGAGCTATCTTTTATTCATGTTTTGATGTTGTATGTTATTACACCTTGTTTGACATTAATTATTTAGTTTTATGGACAATCATGCATGCATCTAAATGGTCATCTTTCTCCCTTTTGCTAGCCCAAAAATTCCAACAAGTAAAAACTTGTTTCCAACACCTTCAACCCAAGTTTTTCCAGTGAGTCCACCATATCTACCTATTAGCTTTATGCTACTCCAAGTATGTTTATCATGATATTTGTGTTATCTATACCTCTAAATGAAAATGATGATGTTATTTATTGTAATGGGAAAAGTTGGTTAAAAAGCTCTCGCGAACTTGATGCACACTTTACTTTTATTGCATTCAATAAAGATGAACCATTGTGATTAATATTATGAAGATAGTGGCTTGATAAATGTTTAAAGTTGGGAGTTAGCCCATATGTGCTGTCACATGCAAAGCTTTCAACATGTTCCATCATTTATTTAGTTGATATCATGTACTTTTGTTTATGGATGCCTATCATGATGAAATAATGTGGAAATAGAGTTAAGTTTAAATGAGTTTGTATAAATGGTTAGAGAGAAACCTGGGCCGCTAATCTAAGCCATGCATCATTCATGGTGGAAATTTACTTACATGCTATTTTGAACTCTCTGTGATACACCCTACAATAAAAAGCTATATCAGGTGGTAATAAAAAGGGTGTTGAGGTTGTTCATTATGTTTGTTTGTCTTGTTCTTTTGATGTGGGCTTGATCCATATCATGGGACAAGAGGTACCCCAGTTGAGACTCTTGATGATACCATTATTACTTACAATGATAGATAACTTAAACTTGCTTTGTTTCCAAAGTTGAGTAATCATGGTGTAGGTACTTGTATTCAAGGGGCATGAGACATCTAACCTTTACTTTATCAAGGCCACTACTCATATTTGCTTTCACATTTAACTTTAATCATTCAAGATGCTAAGATAGGGGAATGAGAGCTTTACACCAAGTATTACCATTGCAATCAATAACTTAAGTAGAATAGTTTGGAGGATAGATGAAACTTATGCATGATTGACCTCTACTTATTTATACATCTTTTCCAAAGTGTCCACCTTTTTATATTCAGATTTTCATACACTCTATGGACCACAAGTATGCAAAAGTAAGAATGTCCATAGTACTATCTTTTTATGTTGCACTTTGTGAACTATCATTGATCATCCTTTCATTGAATACTTGATATCACTTTATAAACTGTTTGCATATTGCTACTTCTTTGAATAATGAATCATTTGACTTTATGTAGCAGTAGCAATCATCTTTTATATCCATGTTTTTCTTATATTGCAAAGTTCATGTTAGTTTTATCAATTTCATACTCGAGGACGAGCATGAGTTAAGCTTGGGGATGTTGATGCATCTAAAATGCATACATGAACTTTGCACTATAATAGTTATATTCCATTCATATTTGCATCATATAAGGGGTATATTACTGTTATTTAATGATTTTTGGTAATTAATAATGATTTCCCCTTTTTATGGAATTAATCCTGCGCCGGCAGAAAACCCCTATTTCTTTCTTTATTTGTTTCAGGACCTTAACGACGTCATAATGAGCTATAAATTTAGGGGGGTCAATATTTTGGAAGGAGAAGATTTAGGAGCGAAAGAAGTCAACGAACGGAGGCCGGAGGACCAAAAGAGGGGGTCCCACGTGGCTACAGTACCAGGCTGCGTGGGCCCACTCAATTCAGCCCTCGTGGCCCCGTTTGCATCGATCCTTCACCCAGAAGCATCCTCGTGACCTAAAAACGCCTATATAAGAGGTCCCCTGACGTTTTTCCAGAGGGGAGCCGCCACACGAAAGAAACAAGAAACAGAGATCAGGAGGCTGCAGATCGGAAGGGGGAAACTCCGGCGGAGCCCTGCCGGAGAGGTCTCCTTCTTCTCCATCGACATATCCACTGTTGTCGTGGTATTGTCGAATCTAGCCTCGGCAGGGGTGCCATCGAGCTAGGTAAAGTGAGGGGTTTTGGAGAAGTAGGGGATTACGGCTTCGGGATAGACGCAAGTTTACCCAGCTTCGGATCACACGACGGTGGCGTGATCCTACGTGCTGCTATAAATCACTATATGGGCAATATCGCCGAGTTACAGTGGGATCTCGCCGAGACAGAGGTTCTCGCCAAGATAGCTATGTCTAAGCAGGATTGATGTGTTGCCCTATGGCGTCCCATAGGCCGGCTTATAAAGGCGTCCGGCCTAGGGCTTACAGGAGGGATCCTACCAACTAAGTCACAGTCCTAATCTAATCCGGCTTGGCCTTGCCTTGTGGGCTAAGTCTTCCGCAATGCCGACCGCCTTCTGGAACCTTCCTTAGCCGGATGGGCCTCCTGCGCTTCATCGTACTGGGCTGCCCGGTAAGCCGGATTTCGGCTTACCACCACTATGGGTCACCCTGGTACTCTGGCTCATCTTTACATCTGTGAGGATACCTGTTCGGCATAACCCCAACAGTAGCCCCCGAAAAGCTTCAAGTACTTGTACGGTTTGGCTTCATCTTCCCGGCAAAATGCTGTCCGGGAAACTCTTCTTCCGTCTTCAGTCTTGGAGCATTCCCTAAAAACCTGCAGAGCATGCCGAACTTGTATGTCGATCTCAATATGCCGGCTTATTATGTCGGAAAAATACTTGAGTGCGCTTTGACACGCGTCCGTCGATTTGACGGCTCTATCAGACCCGGCAGAGTGAGTAGAGGAGCATCTTTCGAACGTTGGAGGCTAATTCCGTTTTTCCCGCGCGAGAACCGAGGCGTCGGAGGGAAGAGATCTTCTCACAACGGCTTGATCCGTGACACGTGGCAGAAATTTCAGCTCCGGACCGTTGCACGGATCTCAGCGCACCAGCTATAAATATGGGTCGCCTCGCCCGTGCCGCAGTCACCTCGCCATTTGCAACCCTAGCTCTCCTTCTTCCCCAGATCTCCCGAGCTCCATGGCTTCCAGCGCCCCAAGTTCTCCGGTGATCGATGCGACGCCCCTAGATTCGGCTCCGCCGTTGAGCGGCACCGCTTCCGCAGCCGCCGCCGCCGGCACCGAGCCAACCGCCGCTGCAACTGCACCTTCCCCAACTCCGGCGTCCACCTCCACCGCTTCGGGCCGCGATGAAGTGGCCCTGGCAAAAGCTGCTGCTGAAGCTGCCGCTTCTGTGGCTCCTGCCCCCACGGCTTCTGAAGCTGCTGCCGAAGTGGCGAGTGCCGGCGAAGAAGAAGATGAAGAAGAAGCCGGCAACAACAAAGGTGCCGCCCATAACCTGACCCACAACTGGGTCTGCTCAGCCGTAGACGAGGGCGAGCTAATGGGCATGGCCAAGGACGGCGTTCTTCCTCCGACATCCACGACCTCGCCGGCTTGGCGATCAGCCTTGAACGACCCGCACCCAACTCCGATGCGGGATGAGCGGGTACTTCTCTCCTCCCATATCTCTAGGGGTTTTTCTTTGCCCGTCGGCTTTCCTGATAGAGATATTAGACCACTATGGCCTCCAACTCCACAACATCACTCCCAACAGCTTGTTATACATCTCCGGCTTTGTAGCTCTCTTTGAAGGTTACTTAGGCATACAACCTAGGCTAGAATTCTTCCAGAGATGCTTCTTAGTCAAGAGGCAAACTGTCCATAAGGAGTTGTTGGTGGTCGGCTCGATTAGCTTCAACTGCCGCCGGGATATCGATTGGTACCCTCAGGTGCCAATCGTCGATTCGGCAAAGGGGTGGGCGTCCACCTTCTTCTACTGCAAGGACGTGGCGCCACCAAACCGGCTGCAGGGGCTCGCACCTTTCACCGACGAAGCCGGCACGCCCCTGCCTTCATGGAAGAAGAAACCGTCAGCGAGGATGCCGGCAGACCATGCCGCCATTCAAGCAAGAATTTCGGAGTTAACCTCTGGCTCTCCTCCCCTGACGGGGGAGGATACCATAATATGCTGAGTCAAGAGATGGATCCAGCCTCTCCAACACCGTGCTCGCCTTTTGTGTGAGTACACAAACAATGCTGATCCCATGAGGACCAGCAAAGAAGACATGGAAGAGGAGCTATACCAAGCGCGCCTCAACCGCCTTATCAAAGCCCGGCCCAATGAGGGTCGGCAATATGAAGAATCACTGCCGATGTACACGGCATCCAACCCTCCCCCAAAGGTACTTTGTCGGAAACAAAGTTCAATTCTTCAAGGGATTTCGGCTTTACTCTGACCTGTATTTATTATTCAGATCCTAGGCCTTTCTGATGCTGGGTCAGCTGGCACATCTTCGTCCAGCAAAGTGACCAAGTGGCCTATCACTTTTTCCTCGGCTCAAGCAGAGAGCCGGAAAAGGAAGAGCCAATCTATCACGATTGGCGCCAAGTCATCAGAAGATGACGACGCTCTCGCTGGACTCAATATCCCCAGCAAGAAGTAAGTCGGCTGACAATGCTTCTTCCTTGCTTTGCTACTTTGCCGGATTTGCTAAACCCGTCCCTTTACCTTTACAGGATAAAGAAGGGTGCATCCCTTAAACAGAAAGTATGCGCTGCGCGGAAGAAGACATCTCCCGCTGTTGCTCCTGCTACTCCGGTTCCAAAGCCAAACCCTACTGAGGAGAACACCCGCACTATGGCGGCAGGCCCTGCCTTAGGAAGAGCCGAAATTAGCCCTCCTTCACAATGGACGGAGATGACGGGAAAGGTGACAGCACCTCCTTCCCCACCACAGGCTGAAGCTCCGGCTGATGATGCCCCGACCTTCCCTCCAATCAAGGCAGAGGCCTTTGACGCAGAGGGATACATTAAGCCGGAATTCATGAGCCGGTTTATGCGCGTCCCTCGGCTGACCCGAAAGAAAGGAACAACCATCCGGGATGATGAGCCGGATGAAACTAAAGCCTATGACACCTTTGATGTCATAGAGATTCTTGAAGACCAGCAGCATTACTTTGCTGAGTCCTTTAATGCCGGCATGTCCCTTCTGCGCGAGCACTACCAGGTAAATATCTTCCCAGTAGCCCCCGAGCACTATGCCGGGCTAAATTATAAAAGATAGCCGACATAGTGATCCGAGTTATGCATTCACCTAGCCCCTAGTAATAAAATGCCGTCTTGTAGCCACCTTGTCATACCAATATAGCTTTAGGCGTTTAGCAAACTCCTTACGCAGATTCATCGAGAAATTGGCGCTGAAACCATCACTTCTTTGGGTTAGCGAAATCAGGAGATGCGCCGACTAAAGGCCGAGCTAGCAAACAAGGACGCCATTATCACTGGGTTCGAAGCAGACCGGGTCATGTATCAGGGTAATAATGCCGAAGTCATTTAACATCTTGTATCCGGCTTATTTGTTATACTGCTGACAATGTGTCTACCGCAGATGCCATCAGCAAGGCCAAGGAATTCACGGAGAACGTTGGGAGCATCGACCGGCTCCGTAACGAGAACACTGAGCAGAAAAAGCTTAATGAATCGATGAAGACGGAGCTGGAGTCGGCTAAGAAAGCTCTTGGTCCAGCCGAACAAAGCCTGGAGACAGAGAGGCAACAAAGCAAAGATGCCCTCCGTGATGTCCAGGACCGGCTTGACAAGCGCCTGGACGAATCGCTGGCCATAGACAAGCAGCTTTTGAGTAAGTTTGTACTTAAGAACTCAATTTTTTCTGTTTTTATGTCTCGGCTTAATTAATAAATTAACTTCGCCTTTTACAGCTCCAGCGGGTTTGGGCCACGAGCTGTCAGCGGATAACCGGCTTGACCGAATTCTGGAAGTAGGGGAGCTTATCCCGAAGATCCTTTCTTCGGGAAGAAAGCTTGTCAAGAAATTCTTTCCCGGCAACCCCGAACCTTTGGCTAGTCTTGCGGATCTAGCGACCGAACTGGACGAGGCGACATCGTTCTTTGACGAACGGCTCCGTTCCAGCGCTCGCGGTGGCGCGAAGACGGCCCTAGGCCTTATGATGGTGCATTACTCGGAGGCTGAAGCTTGGCGCGTGGCGTCCGGCTTTCCTCTTGAAAAGGAGGACGGCTCACCGTTGGACGACCAGGAGCGCAAGAAAATTCTCCACTCTGTCTCAGGTTATGCCAGCAAAATCGCCAAGATGGTTTCCCTAACCACCGTCTTCAAGGAAGTGCCATGCCCACCAACTCCTGTCCAATCTGATGACGACATCGAGGAGGCGAACAAAGATGCATAAGCCGAATTTGCTCTTTTGAGCCGGCCTTCCTGAAAATGTAAAGTTTGGATGTAAGGCTATTCAAACAGTGAAAATATTTTGTAAATAACTGTCTTTTGCCGTATTTTACTTATTGCAAATTTGCATTTTTTATGCCTTAGTTTGATCTGGCCCTGACACCTTAGCCTTTAAGTGCCGGCAAACCTATTGCGAAGCAAACTTGATGAGTAACAGGGTACACAATGACCAATCTGTTTAGACCCAGATCAAGTGCCGCCTTTCGGTGCCGAAACACTTTGAAGCAACCCGGCGCAAAAAGCTATCAGATAAATGTTATTTGGCAAAACTTTTTTAATTTTTCATCACCTTAAGGCGGATTCAACAGAAAAGAGTTTACCAACTAGCAATCACAGGCAATTTCGGGTAAACAGATAACATCAATAAGATCATTGGGAAATAAAGGATGGTACAGATTCTCGAATTTCATATGAGAGAAACCAAATTCTTATTTCATGATCACATTGACAAGGTTACAATAGAATTTGCTAAGTGTAAAAAGGACATAGCTGAGCGATATTCCAAGGACGTTTCGTCTCATCTAAGTCGTCATATACAAGCCTTTTCCTCTTGCGACCTTTCTTCCTGGGATCTTTCTTTGAATCCCTTAAGTCGAGGAGATAGTATGACCCGTTCTTCAGTGCTTTGCTGATGACAAAAGGTCCTTCCCATGGTGGGGATAAATTGTGCTGCCGGCTTTGCACAAGCCGAAGCACTAAGTCGCCTTCTCGAAAAGATCGATTCCGCACTCTACGGCTCTGATAGCAGCGTAGATCTTGTTGATAGATGGCGGATCGTTGGAGAGCTAACTCTCTTTCTTCTTCGAGGATATCTAAGCCGTCTTGACGTGCTTCTTCTGCGCCTTTTTCGACGTAGGATACGACCCGAGGTGAATCGTGGATCATGTCGGTTGGCAGTACCGCTTCTGCTCCGTAAACAAGGAAGAAGGGAGTGAAGCTGGTTGACCTGTTTGTGGTAGTACGAATACTCCATAGGACAGCCGGCAATTCATCCACCCAAGAGCCAGCTGCTCGATGCAAAGGGGTTTCAAGCCTCGGCTTAATACCCTGCAAAATTATGCCGTTAGTGCGTTCTACCTGTCCATTGGATTGCGGATGCGCCACCGATGCCAGATCGAGCCGGATTTTAGAACGGCTGCAAAACTTCGACAGCTCACCGACGGCAAAGTTTGTGCCGTTGTCAGTGATAATGCTATGCAGAATGCCGAACCGGGTTGTTATCTCGACGATGAACTTCGTAGCTGTAGCTCCGTCAAGTTTTTTGATGGGTTTTGCCTCCACCCACTTTGTGAATTTGTCAACTGCCACAAGTAGATGGGTTAAGCCTCCTCTTGCCGTCTTGAAAGGTCCTACCATGTCGAGCCCCCAGACCGTAAAGGGCCAAGTTATGGGGATCGTCTGGATCTCCTGAGCCGGCAAATGAGTCTGCTTCGCGTAGCGTTGACATCCTTCACAAGTTTTGACGATGTTGATAGCATCCTCCTTAGCCGTCAGCCAGAAGAAACCGTGCCGGAACGCCTTGGCGACCAACGCCTTTGCCGCCACATGATGCCCACACTCGCCGGAGTGGATCTCCTCAAGGATTTGTCGCCCTTCTTCTGGAGAAACACATCTTTGAAAAATGCCGGACGTGCTCCTTTTATAAAGTTGTCCGTTAATGACCGTGTACTCCTTTGCTCGGCGTTCAATCTGACGGCTTAGCACTTCGTCATCCTTCAGCAGTTTCTTGTTTATCAAGAATTCGATATATGGCGTGGTCCAGTCTGGGGTTACCAAGCACACTTGAACCGATTCTGCCGACAAGGGTTTATCTTCGTCGCCGCCTTTGATGGACGGCTTATGCAAATGATGGAGGAACACATCTGGAGGTACCTCCTGCTGCTTTGAGCCTATCCTTGCTAAGGCGGCGGCGGCTTCATTGTCGTCCCGGGAGATATGTCAAACCTCTAAGCCGGCAAAACATCGGCCGAACTCGTCGACTGTTCTCCTGTATTCCGCCATTGTCGGGCTCTTTGTGTCCCAAGCTCCATCAAGTTGCTACACCACGAGATCCGAGTCGCCGTAGCAGAGAATGCGCTTTACTCCTAATTCCTTAGCCATATGGAGGCCATGTAAGAGGGCTTCATACTCTGCTACATTGTTGGTGGCATTGAAGTGGATTCGAAGGACATAGCTAAGCTTGTCACCCTTGGGTGACTTTAGCACTACGCCAGCCCCCGAGCCCTCTTTCATTTTTGAGCCGTCGAAGTGCATGATCCAGTACTGAGAGTCCGGCAAAGGTGTGCTTTCCATCGCCTCCGTCCAATCTGCGACAAAATCGGCTAGGACCTAAGACTTGATGGCGGTTCTCGGCTTGTACTGTATGTCGAACGCTGCTAGTTCGATGCCCCATTTGGCAACTCGCCCTGTCGCATCGGCATTGTTGATGATGTCTCCGAGCGGAGCTTTACTGACCACCGTGACTATGTGATCATGGAAATAGTGCCGCAGTTTCCTGGCGGCAAAGAATACGCTGTAGCCTAACTTCTGGTAGTGGGGATAGCGCTGCTTCGAATCTGAGAACACCTCGCTAATAAAATAGACAGGGCGCTGATCCGGCCATTGCTTTCCCTCTTCCAGGCGCTCAACTACGATGACGGCGCTGATGACAAAGTTTGTGGCCGACACGTAGAGCAAAAGTGGCTCTCCTTCCTTTGGAGCTGCCAAGATTGGAGCGTGCGTCAATGTATACTTCAGCTGAGCTAAGGCTGTCTCTGCTTCTTCTGTCCAGACAAAATTATCCGACTTTTTGAGGAGTTTGTACAGAGGTAAAGCTTTATCTCCAAGCCGGCTAATGAATCGGCTAACAGCCGCAGCGGAACCCGTAAGCCGTTGTATGTCCTTCAGACAAGTCGGCCTTTCGATATTCTGAATCGCCTTTATCTTTTCCGGGTTAACTTCAATTCCTCTTTGGGAAACAATGAAGCCCAGAAGCTTGCCTGCGGGTACACCGAAAACGCATTTTGCCGGATTAAGCTTCATCTGGTACTCCCTTAAATTTGCAAAGGTTTCCGACAAATCGGCGATGAGATCGCCACGCTTCTTCGACATGACTGCAATGTCGTCAACATAGACGTGAACATTGCGGCCAATTTGCTTGTCCAAACACCGCTGCATACACCTTTCGTAAGTAGCACCAGCGTTCTTTAAGCCGAACGGCATTGTGACATAGCAATAATTGCCATATGGCGTAGTGAAGGATGTCTTGATTTGATATGACTCCTTCATCTTTATCTGATGGTAACCCGAATAAGCGTCCAGAAAACATAGCATCTCTGAGCCGGCAGTTGAATCAATGACCTGATCGATACGCGGTAAGGCGAACGGATCTTTAGGGCAGGCTTTGTTTAAGCCGGTGAAATCAATGCACATACGTAGCTCAGAGGTGTTTTTCTTTGGGACAAGCACGGGATTTGCTAACCAATCAGTGTGGACAACTTCACGGATGAATTTGGCGGCAGCGAGCCTTAGGATCTCCTTCCCTACCACCTTGCGCTTCTTTGTTCCGAGCCGTCGGAGCCCTTGTTTAACCGGCTTAGCGTCCTTGTTGACCTTTAGGGAGTGCTCGGCAAGTTTCCTCGGGACACCTGGCATATCAGACGGAGACCAAGCAAAGATGTCCCGGTTCTCACGGAGAAACTTGACGAGCTCGAATTCCTATTTGTCACCAAGGCCAGCACCAATAGTCGTCTCCTTTGTCGGATCCTCCTCTGAGAGCTTTATTTTCTTCGTGTCATCCTTTGGTTTGAAGCTTGAATCGACCTTGTAGGACGACTTTTCTGTTGCCGGCATTTCATTGGGATTCATTGCCTTCTTCAGGTCCTCCAGCTCTTCTCTGGAGATTTCTGCTTCTGCGTGGACGGCATTGGCCGCCTCACACTCCTTTGCCTTTTTGAAGTCTCCCTTGATCGTGATGATCCCATTGGGTCCCGGCATTTTAAGCTTGCTATAGATGTAGCATGGCCGAGCCATAAATGAGGCAAAAGCCGGTCGCCCAAAGATTGCATGATATGCACTTTTAAATGGCACCACTTCAAAGGAAACATCCTCTGTCCGAAAATTGTCGGCACCACCAAAGGTGACTTTTAGGGTGATTTTTCCCATTGAAGAGGCTTGACGCCCTGGCACAATCCCATGAAACTTCACAGTATTGTGGATGAGTTGTGACTCGGAGAGACCCATCCTCTTCAATGTTGCAGCATAGAGTATGTTAATACTGCTTCCTCCATCCATGAGCACCTTTGTCAACTTGAATTTATCGACTATAGGGTTGACGACCAAAGTGTAAGTGCGCTTGGTAGGAACCTTGTCCGGGTGATCGCTGTGATCCCAGGTGATGGGAATGTCGGACCAATCCAAATACTGAGGCACAGCAAGCACCGTAGCATTGAGTTCTCTCCAAGCCGAATTTTCCTTGCGAGACGAATCAGTTACTAGGTTGACGATGAGGCTCTCAGCATGCTTAGGGAACTTGCTACCTTTTCCTTCTTTGGAGGTTGCACCATCAGACTCTGAGGCAGCTTCTTCCTTCTCTTTGTCGTCCTTCCTGGACTTGCGCTTGTTTCTTGATTTGCCGGCTTTAGGGTCCTTGGCAATGTCGCGATTTATGTGACATTGCTGGATTGTGTGGGAGCTTGTCCCGTCCGGCCTGAGATGATGAACACAGGGGTTGTGCTTTATGTCGTCGTACTTCACCGTTGGTGGTCGGGATGATTGGTTGTTTGCCGCCTTTTTATTCTGCCATTTTCCGCTGTTTGAGCCACCTTTGCCAAAGGCGGCGGAGACTTCGTGTGAAGGGCCGGCTTGATCTTCAATCTTCTTTTCCCCGGACTCCCGTCGGCGGTTTTCGGCATCTTCCCTGTTGTCATCATCCGCTGCAGCGTATTTGTTTGCACAGGCTAACAAGCCACCCAAGGTTTCCGACTCGTCGCTATAAACCATGAAGCGAAAAGTCGTCCCCTTCCTCAGAGATTGCTTGAAGGCATGGATTGCCTGTGTCTCTGATACTCCTTCGCAAGCGTTTTTGATTTCACTCCATCGTGAAACGAATTCACAGCTGGACTCGTTCTTTTGCTGCACGCACCGTTGTAAGTCGAATATTGACTTTGGGCGCTTGTATGTGCCCTGGAAGTGTTGAATAAAGACACGCTTCATGTCACTCCAGGTATGAACTGTCTTTTCCGGCAGACCTTCAATCCACATGAGTGCCGTCCCGGTTAACATCAGGGGCAAAAATCGCACTGCAGAGTCGGCACTGCCTTCATATATGTCGCAGGCACTGACATAATCTGAGAGCCAGGTCTCAGGATTTGCCGTGCCGCTGTACTTCTCGACCATCTTTGTTACGTTCGACAAAGTGGGGGGTAAAATTTGCTCTCTGATGGCTCTGCCAAAGCACTTGGGGCCGAGGTATTGGGCATCTCTGGCCGATTTCCTCTCCTCGATTAGGCTTCGCACATCATTGGCTGTAGGCGGCTTATCCACTGAATTTCCTCGCCTTGGTTCTTCCCTGTGACGGCTTTGGCTTGCCCGACTCACGTTACGCGGTGGACTTGGCGATCTTTGCCGTCGCGCAGGGGGTACGTACTTGGAAGGGTTATCTCCCTCTTTGCGTGGTGGAGGTGGTGGTGGGGGCGGCATATCATTCCTGCTTTGCCTCTGTTGACGGTCAAATTTGGCTCATTGCCGGAGTTTCGGTCCTGGGATGCAAATGTATCGAAGCGAAAGAATGGACTGAAACGGTGCCACGACAACTCGGCAGCATCGGGTGCACGGGCAAGCCATGACAGAGAAATCGGTGGAGCGATTGTCGTGGCAGCGGCGAGCACATGGCGGAGAACCTCGTTCCTTCAGGTTTGCGGCAGAGAAATCAAGGAAAACGCTACCGCGACAGAGAAATCGGTCCTTCAGGTTCGTGGCAGAGAAATCGGTGAAAACGCTGCCGCGCGCGGTTGACGACCGATTTTGGCTTACAAAGAGGTACCACCAAGATTGTCTCGGATGACAATATAATGTGAACGAAAGTTGTGCGTATCATCGAGACAAGCAACTTTGGTTTTTGGATCATCTCAATCCGAGGTCATATGCAATCTGTGGAGCCAAAATACTCTGTCCTCGGGTGAGCAGGCAGAGGCGCTGGGCAGGCCCGCCTTACCATAGACATGCTCTGTCCTCGGGCGAGTAGGATTTGGAAAGGCTGAAAAACGAATCGAATTGCTTCTGACTGAATTTAGACGGACCAGATGAAGTCAAATGGAAAAACGTATAACATGAAAGTTCTTCGTTTTTTCGAGACGGACAACTTTGTGTTCTACGGGATTTCGATCAGAGGTCGTCTACTGCCTCGAAAACGACCCGCAAGGTGCAGTCAGTTTTCAGACTGAACAGTTTTGGAAGGTTCGAGTCAACCATCCGAATTGGACCCAAATTAGGGTTTTGGATGTGGATCCAAGTCCTTTCCTTGCACGGGAAGTCCAGCCGCTCCTTATATACATGAGGGGTGACGGCCGATTGAACCAACACCAATCGAACAAACACATCTACTACTTCTTCGTGTTCATCTACTTTTTATCCCTCTCCCTTGTATCTTTCTTCTCGTTCTTCGTCGTTCTTCAATATTGGAGGCTACGAATCCACGAGGCTCTAGGGGCGGTCAGGCCGACCTAGAGCAGCCCATAGCCGCCGCGCCGCCCTGACGGGGTCCCTCCCGGGCGAGCGGGGTTTCGGGTCTACAAAAGCGCCCGCCGGATTGTCTTGCGTATCGCGCTTCCGGCGAGCCTCCCGCGGAGTGAGTTGCGGAGCATCTCCCTCGGCACCGCGGGTACACGTGACGTGTTCGTGTGTCAACACACTTTTTGGCGACTCCGCTGGGGACGAAGCAAACGGTCTCCAGCCCGTTCTTGCTACGAGGAGCGCATCAAGAACTGCAATTTACATCGGTAACATGAATCCGCAATCTTCTTATGTAGATGCAAATTACTCTTATGTTGACGTTGGTAGATCTTTTGATATGAATACTGTATCGGCTAGCCCTAGTTCATACTATGAGCAAAAGCCAATGCAAAATAATCTCTATGCTTCAAATCCTTATTATTTTAGCAACGTGCAACATGTGTACTCGGGTTCTCATGCATCGGCTGCCCCATATCATAGGCTGATGAGTACCGTAGGTTACTCGAAAGATCAATATGAGACACCTCACGGGCATGAGGATGTCTCACGGTTTTATCCATCGGCTGCCGACTCGCAATATGCGGGGTCGTCCCCAAACAGGCCGATGGATGGGGGATTCGGCTATGCTGGTACCAGCAACTTGGCCGGTTACTCCCAACCGACATATACCGCGCCTTATATGATTACTCAATCGGCACCTTATGTTACTAATGTTTCAGCTTCATGTGGAACCAGTGAGACATATAATTCGGCTTCGCACTTTCACGGTGTTCACGGCCGAACATGTGAAAATTTAACAGGAGCATATGTGCCTTCATCTTCTACCGACGCATATGGATTAGATGGTTGGAAGGAAAAATTTGCAGCGAAACTCAAAAGGGACGGTGCTGTTTACCTGACATTAAAAGAAAATCTGCATCATCCCGCTGCAATACAAACTTATGAGGCGTATCAGAAGAGGCGTGAAGAGGAGCGTAAACAATTCGAGATCAAGTTTTCACCGTTACAAATTAGTTTCGGCAACGCACTGCCGAAAGAAACAAAAAATATTGGGGGACAATCATGCCCTATAGAGGATAGCACCGATGACTTCACTGCACTGACTCTTGAGGAATTACCGACCGAGTATCGACAAGCTTATGAAGCACTCAAGAAAAAGCGTGCTGAGGAATTTGAGGCGCTTGAGAAGAAACTCAAGGAGGAACATGAAGCAAATAGAAGAAAGCTTGAAGAGGAAGGTCTGCACATGTTCCATGCAAAGCTCAAGAAGGACCCTCAAGAAAATATTACTCTAGTAGGAGAAATTAAATCCTCTCTTATGTGCTGCAATCAAGTCAAGCCCCATGTTAAACCAAGGCAAGAAGAAGCTTTGCAAGTTGATGGAAGCCATGGAGAAAAGATGAATGATTCGGAAAGTATGGTTACTTGGGTTGTTGAAGCCGAAATAGACAGTACATGTACCGAATCTACTGAATCAAAAGAAGCAAGCTTCATTGATCAAGAGCATGTCATGGCTAGCGAAACAGCCGTGATTGATTTTTCTGGGTGTAAAGGAGTTTATATGCTACCCAACGAATTCCGTGCCAAAGACGATGAGCATCACGAACAAGAAGACACGACCGAACAAAGTTCGGTTAATGGTGAACATCAAGAGCCAGAGAAAGAAGCCGAACAATGTTCGGTTGATGATGAGCGTCCAGGTGACGCGGCACGAGATCCAGAAGAGGAAGACGAGGCGTTGGAGAGTTATTTAGAGGTGGAGCAAAGCATTGTTCCTGTTGAGCCAGCATCACATTCTCCCAGCGTCTTCGGAGAGGTACGCCTAGCCGGCAATTTACTTATCTTTAGATTTGGTCATAATCATATTGTTGATGCATTTTCCAACATGATTTTAATTAATGTTGAAAGACCAATCGGGATGAGTAACTCGTTTGCTAGGAATAGTCTTGTCACTAATTATGCCGGCCAACATATCGTATCATTCGTAGAGGCTAATAGTGACAATTTGTCGCAACCAATGTTGTTCCCATTATGCCGGCTAAGCTTTATATTCATATGGGCAACGTCGCTTGTTTCATGCCTGGCTAACATTTGGTCTCAGATGAGACGTATATTTTGTAATCATTTTGGTTGTAGAAACATAAAGCCAGGTTCAAAGTCCATTGAGATAGCCGATTCGGAAGAATCGGGAATGGAGGGCAGAAGACAATACATAGCCGAGTTGGACCACGATAAGCCGGCAACACTCGGTTGCCTAATTTCAAAGCCGGTATTCCAATATCGGCTAAAGGATGAACAATGTACCTCCAGTCCGGGCATGGGTGATCACAGTGTCGGTACATCGCTGACTAATCCAATTATCATAGAAGATGACCATGTCGAGCCGTCAAGACAAGAGCGAATGCTTAATTCGTTCGCGCAGAACATCAAAGACTACGATATGTTTCATGATGCACAATCGGCCTTCGAAGGACGATTGGGATTTGTTGAAGGACAAGCTGATAGCCAACCGGCTAATATTAATCTTGACGGTGATCACGTGTTGACTCGGCTGCCTCAAGCCGGTTCATCCCAAGACGGACGGGTGCATGCTGGAGATGATGGGATCGATTCGTCAAGCAAAGAAATTTCCCAAGACGGCAATCCTGAAGATGAACATTCCATCAAAGCTCCAGCAAGGACGCCTAACACTGGGGGGCAACAAGAAAATACAAAGACCGATGTCTGCAAAGATAAAAAGGACAAAGGCAGCGATAAGCAGCGAAGGAGGAAATCTAAGGTTACCTTTGCTCAATTATTGGAGAAGTATCAGAAGATGAGCGAAGCAATAAGTGCTTATCGGCCAGCTGAAGCAAAAGCATCGAAGTCACCCCCAGGGTGTAAAACTGAAGACCGAAACTGGCAAAGGGAGAAGCCCAACATGCCAACTCCACGAACTTCTTTTGGGCTGCCAATTCTAAAGTCATCCATGCCTTCCCATGCTGGTATATATTCATATCAATCACGGGACAAGTATGATTCACGGGCACACCATCAGTCTTATGTTAAATCACCTTGCCAAGTTTATGCAGCTCCGAGAGAATCAACACGACAACCACATGTCAAAGACCGTCTCAATCAGAGGTCAACTAGGAGCTCATGGAGGAAGAAGGAGGTGGTCAAGCAAATATACGTAGTGAAGAAAGATGGTCGCAAAGATGTTGTTTCAGACTCGACTTCGAATAAGCAAAAGCCAGCTGAGATGATGTTGGCTACAAAGGGCAAGGAAGTGAAGCGAGTAACTTTCAAGGAGCCAGTCGTCAAGTCTGGAGAAGCCAAGCCGGAAGTGCCCAAAGCTAGAAAAGAACTGCCAGTGCATAAAGTAAAATCACAGCCGGGATACCCACTCGGCTTATCACATTGGCAAGAGTGGAAGGTGAAGCGGCTCAGAGCCGAAGAGTTGGAGAAGTTGAACATGGCGTGGGTTCCTAAAAGAAGCCCTCAAATCAAGAATGGTGCACCAGCTTCTGTTGCAAAGCCGGCAGGAGTAAAGGAGGACAAGCAAGAAGTCGGCAGGCGAAGCCGGCGATATTCATCTCACTTTAGGAGACCTCAGGCGGTGCGTCGTCAATGTTCTTCAACTATACCATCAAAGCTAGCATCTCACAATTTATCCCCTGCCGAAACTTCTAATTTATTTCGACTATTCACACTTTGGTGGACGAGTCCCCCTGGTCCTTTACGATGAGGATGCATGGCCGATATTTGCATATCGCCCTGAGAACACATGGCCGATGGAGTGTTGGCATCGTCCTTAGCAGCATAATGGTGCATTATGTTGGCAAAGCCAACATCTGGCTAATGGTGTTCTTCACGGTTTATCCCTGAAAGCCGATGCTCAGTTTTACCAATACTTGTAAGGACGACTCGATTATTAAGTCGGCCACTAACAAAGGATCTAGTGCGAGCCGGATGGACGGCTGGAAGAAATGTGTCTTTCTTTTATGCAGGATCCGAGTCAAAAGTTCAGGTGACGTACAGTCCAAGCATACGATAAAGTGTTATCGCCCTGGGACACATGGCCGATGGAGTGTTGACATCGTCCTTAGCAGCATAATGGTGCAAGTTATTTTTTGGCACGCAAGCTTTACCAAAAAACAGGGGGGCATGTGTTGACGGTCAAATTTGGCTCATTGCCGGAGTTTCGGTCCTGGGATGCAAATGTATCGAAGCGGAAGAATGGACTGAAACGGTGCCACGACAACTCGGCAGCATCGGGTGCACGGGCAAGCCATGACAGAGAAATCGGTGGAGCGATTGTCGTGGCAGCGGCGAGCACATGGCGGAGAACCTCGTTCCTTCAGGTTTGCGGCAGAGAAATCAAGGAAAACGCTACCGCGACAGAGAAATCGGTCCTTCAGGTTCGTGGCAGAGAAATCGGTGAAAACGCTGCCGCGGTTGACGACCGATTTTGGCTTACAAAGAGGTACCACCAAGATTGTCTCGGATGACAATATAATGTGAACGAAAGTTGTGCGTATCATCGAGACAAGCAACTTTGGTTTTTGGATCATCTCAATCCGAGGTCATATGCAATCTATGGAGCCAAAATACTCTGTCCTCGGGTGAGCAGGCAGAGGCGCTGGGCAGGCCCGCCTTACCATAGACATACTCTGTCCTCGGGCGAGTAGGATTTGGAAAGGCTGAAAAACGAATCGAATTGCTTCCGACTGAATTTAGACGGTCCAGATGAAGTCAAATGGAAAAACGTATAAGATGAAAGTTCTTCGTTTTTTCGAGACGGACAACTTTGTCTTCTACGGGATTTCGATCAGAGGTCGTTTACTGCCACGAAAACGACCCGCAAGGTGCAGTCAGTTTTCAGACCGAACAGTTTTGGAAGGTTCGAGTCAACCATCCGAATTGGACCCAAATTAGGGTTTTGGATGTGGATCCAAGTCCTTTCCTTGCACGGGAAGTCCAGCCGCTCCTTATATACATGAGGGGTGATGGCCGATTGAACCAACACCAATCGAACAAACACATCTACTACTTCTTCGTGTTCATCTACTTTTTATCCCTCTCCCTTGTATCTTTCTTCTCGTTCTTCGTCGTTCTTCAATATTGGAGGCTACGAATCTACGAGGCTCTAGGGGCGGTCAGGCCGACCTAGAGCAGCCCATAGCCGCCGCGCCGCCCTGACGGGGTCCCTCCCGGGCAAGCGGGGTTTCGGGTCTACAAAAGCGCCCGCCGGATTGTCTTGCGTATCGCGCTTCCGGCGAGCCTCCCGCGGAGTGAGTTGCGGAGCATCTCCCTCGGCACCGCGGGTACACGTGACGTGTTCGTGTGTCAACAGCCTCCCATCCCGTCGTTGCTCCTGACGGGGTGGTGCCACCTTCTCCTTGCGAGGGTCTTCCTTTTGCTCCCGGCTTCGATGCCCTCCTCGGTTATCGCCAGCTTCTCGATGGCGAGAAGAACCTGTCCGGGATTCTGCACCTTTTGGGTGCTTGTCCTTCGGGTTCTTGTCGTCACCCTTTGTTGTGGCTGCTCGATCCAGCTGGGTCATAGTCCGGGTCTGCGGGCGCGGCAGCTTTCGGCTTATTAGCCGTCGAGTTGCAGACGGGACTCGTCACACAGCCTCCCCGACTTGACCTGCGAGTCGTTTTGCTACCGCTGCGCAACCTCCAGCAGATAAGCCGAATATTTAAGGCGGGCGTCACGGTCTAGCGATTTGTCGAACATGACCTCCTGGGCTGCCTCCATGTTCTTTGCTGGGGTGTTGAAGTAGCACAGTTTTGTCACCGGATCGCACACGTGGTTGTATTTTCTCCAGACCGAGTAACATGGTCCTCCTCCCACTTTGCGCGAAAATCCAGCCTCTTGTGCAGGTTCTTATCACGAGCCGGACGGAAAACATCGTCAGCTTCCTTTTCCCTTTGCTTACAAAGGAACTCCGATTCTTTGTTTGTGAGCTCGAGTTCCCTCTCCGTTATTTTGGTGGCCTGTTCAACCAGCAGAGCTCGGCGCTTCTCAATATCCTGCAACGGCGCATCTGGGGGGGAGTGGGGTCAGTATCTCCTCATACGTTGCCATCTTCTCCTCAAATCCCTTCTGTGTCAGATAGCCAGTTGCAGTGACATTGTTGCCTTCATCAACCGGCAATTTACTGGTTCCCTTCTGTGGAACCAGTGGCGGCACAAAGTCCACCTTCTTGTGTCCGGCTTCTGGAGTCTTTTCTTCGCCATTGGCGGCTTTCGAGGCATTGGGGTCATCTTTTGGATCAGAGACGACATCGCCCATTAGGACCTCGACAGGGCGTCCCAAGCAGGACGCAACCTTCCGACTGAAATCGTCGGATTCTCCTTCAGGTTCAGGGTCTTGCTCCAGAGGAGCAGTGTCCACTGATCCGGCTTCTGAATCTGCCTCCATCTGCAAAGCAGGGAGGATCGACTCAGGTAGTGTCATCGACTCGTTTGAGCCGGATTCTCCAGCCATGCCGACGAAGTGGGAGCCTGGCGCCGCCTTTGAGGTTGCGTCATCTTCGGAGTCCTCATCATCAGCATCAAACGCTAGATCCAGATCGGCAAGCTCCTCAGAGTACAGATCCGATCCATCTTCAAAGTTGTAGGGGTGGGCGGTGGGCAAACTTGATGTGAAACCGAGATCGTCCAAAGCCTCGGCGGTGAAGCCGACGAAGATGTCGAAGCCGCCGATGGAGATCGTGGACCAGCCGGCGGGATCCTCCTTTGCCGGCATCCAGAAGCCGTCGTTAAAGACGTGGCCGGCTCCGGTCTCGTCGAAGTAACTGACCAAGCCGACCGCGATGGTGTCGCCGATGCTGCCCGTAGATCCCGACAGGAACGAAACCCCGGACCTCTCCTGCCCCACGGTGGGCGCCAACTGTCGTGGAATTGTCGAATCTAGCCTCGGCAGGGGTGCCATCGAGCTAGGTAAAGTGAGGGGTTTTGGAGAAGTAGGGGATTCCGGCTTCGGGATAGACGCAAGTTTACCCAGCTTCGGATCACACGACGGTGGCGTGATCCTACGTGCTGCTATAAATCACTATATGGTCAATATCGCCGAGTTACAGTGGGATCTCGCCGAGACAGAGGTTCTCGCCAAGATAGCTATGTCTAAGCAGGATTGATGCGTTGCCCTATGGCGTCCCGTAGGCCGGCTTATAAAGGCGTCCGGCCTAGGGCTTACAGGAGGGATCCTACCGACTAAGTCATAGTCCTAATCTAATCCGGCTTGGCCTTGCCTTGTGGGCTAAGTCTTCCGCAATGCCGGCCGCCTTCTGGAACCTTCCTTAGCCGGATGGGCCTCCTGCGCTTCATCGTACTGGGCTGCCCGGTAAGCCGGATTTCGGCTTACCACCACTATGGGCCACCCTGGTACTCTGGCTCATCTTTACATCTGTGAGGATACCTGTTCGGAATAACCCCAACAACCGTCTCCATGATGAAGAGGGAGTAGTCCACCTCTGGACTATGGGTTTGTGGCAGTAGCATATGTATCTCTCTCTCTCTTGAGCTTCATGATACGTCGAAAACGTATCTACTTTCCCGAACACTTTTGCTATTGTTTTACCTCAAACTTGTGTGTTTTGGATACAACTAACACGGACTAACGCTGTTTTCAGCAGAATTGCATTGGTGTCTCGTTTTTATGCAGAAAATCAACTTTCGGGAAAATCCGTGGAAAATATGGAAAAGTCAATATTTAACCGGGGGACACACGGAGCCAAAAGGCCAAGTGGAGGTGGGCCACGAGGGGCCCACACCACACGGTGGCGCGGGTGGGCCCAGGCCGCGCCACCACATGGTGTGGCCACCTCGGCCACGTCCCCGATGCCTCTTCGCGACTACAAGACCCCTTTCGACCTAAAAATCGAGGGGGATTCGACCATTGCTGTAGAAACACTCCAGAACGCCGCCGCCACCGAAAACCCTATTTCAGGACCAGAAACTCCGTTCTGGCACCCTGCCGGGACGGGGAATTAGAGGAGATCATCGCCGTCATCGCCACCGACGCTTCTCCATCGACCATCCATGTTTCCCCCATCCATGTGTGAGTAAACACCCGCTGTAGGCTGAAGGGGATGGAAGGGATTGGATGTGATTATTCATGTAATGACTTATAAGATTGTAGGGGCATAGTGCCTAGTACCTTATGGGAGTGTTGTAGACTTTGTTGCAACTTGTTGTGCTTAATGCTTGATGCTAGGGCCCGAGTGTCATTGATCTCAGATCTGAACATGTTATTTATTCATGATGATATGCATTGTTTGTTGATCTTACCTGCAAGTTGTATACACATATTGCTGTCCGGAACCCGAGGCCCCAAAGTGACAGAAATTGGGACAACCGGAGGGGATGGTTGTGATGTGAGGATCACATGTGTTCACGGATTGTTAATGCTTTGCTCCGGTACTCTATTAAAAGGAGTACCTTAATTACCAGTAGTTTCCCTTGAGGCCCCGCTGCAAACGGGCTGGTAGGACAAAAGATGTTGTGCAAGTTTCTCCTTGTGAGCACGTACGACTATTTATGGAACGCATGCCTATGGTTACTTAGTACTCAGTTACTTTATTATTATCATCTGCAAATGCCTTGTCTTGCTTATTACATGAATCATATCATCCATGCAGCGCCCATTCATCCATCCCTGTGCCTACAGTATTTTAATCCTGCTGTCTACTGCAATATTTACTGTTGTCTTTATTTTACTGCTGTCTCTATTTTGCTACTGCTATTACTATAAAACTGTTGCTACTGATCCTTTGTTGCGAGCAAGTCTATTTACAGGTGCAGCTGAATTGACAACTCAGTTGTTAAGGCTTATAAGTATTCTTTGTCTCCCCTCGTGTCGAACCAATAAATTTGGGTTATACTACCCTCGAAGACTGTTGCGATCCCCTATACTTGTGGGTTATCAAGACTATTTTCTGGCGCCGTTGCCGGGGAGCATAGCTTTATTTATAAGCTCATCTGGAAGTGATATTGTTCGCTGCAACTCATTCATCATGGGTAAGCCTAATGATGGGAAGGTCCGCATTTTGCCTTCCACTACAAGAAGAGGTACAACTCTGAATTCCTCTGCTGCTCTTGATTCACCTACTGTCATAAGTCAACTTGTCACACCACCACAAGCTTCACGTGCTGGTACCTCTGCTGAATCTGAAATTGTCTCTGAAAATTTTGATGATGACTCAACTGTGATTGATAAAAATATTCCTTTGGGTTCTTTCTTAGATGCTGCTATTGCTAAGTCTAAACAAATTGAAAGTACTGAAACACCTGATGAAGACACTATTACACCTATTGGTTCTCCTGTGTCTGTTGAATTCTCTACTGATGATCTTGATGATGCTTATGTGGAAATTAATGATAACTTCATTGATGAGTGCCTTAATACTGATGCAAGTGGCATTAAAAACCTTCTTGCAAAATATGCTGTTAAATATCAACCACCTATTGATCCTAAATTTGCCACTTCTCCCATAAGCATTAAAGATAAAGATTTTAATTTCTCTCTCGATGTGGCACACATATCTATTATTGAGAAATCACCTTTTTGTGGTACTGAAAAAGAAAGTGCTGTGGAGCACATGAATGAGCTCTCTATTATGAGTGGCTTGTTTTCTGATGATCTGAAGAAAAGAAGGTACTTTGTTACTAAAATTTTTCCCTTCTCATTAAAGGATGATGCTAAAGTTTGGTATAATAATTTGCCTCCTGGTTCTATTCGTAATCCTGATGAATTGCTTGATGTTTTCTTTTAAAAATATTTTCCTGCTAGTGCTCAACAAGCTGCTTTGCAGAGAATTTATAGTTTTGATCAGGAAGAAGGAGAGAAATTACCTACCGCATGGTCAAGGTTTTGCTCTCTAATTAGAGCTCGGCCTGGACATGATTTGGAAAAGCATGATTTACTTGATATATTTTATAGTGGACTAACCGTTGAATCTAGGGCATACCTGGATAGTTTTGCTGGTTGTGTTTTCAGGAAAAGGACTCCAGCCGAAGCTGAAGAATTATTGGCTAAGATAAGCCAAAATCATGATGATTGGACCATACCTGAACCACCTCCAACACCAATATCAAAGAAGAGAGGGATGATTGAATTAGATGATGAAAGAATGGAAGAGGCCAAGAAATCTCTTATAGAGAAGGGTATTAAATCTGAAGATGTGAAAAATCTACCACCAATAGAAGATTTATGTAAGCCAATTCCTCCTTCATCCACCATTGAGGTACACTCTCTCCAATACTTTAATGAATATGATATCCCTTATGGTAAACCTCCTAGTCAATGCTTAGATGAGTTGGATAATTTTATTGAAAAGCAAAATAGCTTTAATATGAGAATAGAAAATCATTTGATAGGAAATTCTCGTGCTATTGATAATTTGCATTATATTGTGGAAAGAACCTCTAATGATGTTAAAATGCTTGTTAAACACTTTCATATGGTTCAAACTCAAATTGATCAACTCACTAAAGTGCAAAAGGATATGCTAGTTAACACTTCTAAAGAAAAAGATAAGCATGTTTTTGAAGTGACAACTAGAGGTGGTGCTTCTACTCAGGATCCCTTATATCCTGAGGGACATCCCAAAAGAGTTGAACAAGATTCTCAACAAGTTAAAGAAACTAGTGCTCCTTCTAAGAAAAAGAAGAAGAAACATAAAAAGGTTGTAGAATCTCCTGAACCAGTTAATGATCCTAATAGTATTTTTATCTCTGATGCTGAAACTGAAAGTGGTAATGAACATGATAGTGATAGTGATAAAAATGATGCTTCTGATAAAGAGAAAGGTGATAAAGAACCTGAAAAGAATGCTAAAAGTAAAGAGAACACTAAAGAAGATTTTATTGCTAAGAAGCATGGTAATGAAAGAGAACCTTGGGTTCAAAAGCCAATGCCTTTTCCTGTTAAGAAACTTAAGTCAAAAGAGGAAGAACACTATAACAAATTTTGTGACTGGATGAAACCCTTGTTCTTGCAAATCCCTTTGACTGATGCTATTAAATTACCTCCTTATTCAAAATATATGAAAGATATTGTTTCTAACAAAAGGAAAATTCCTAATGAGGAGATCTCTACTATGCTTGCTAATTACTCTTTCAATGGCAAGGTTCCAAAGAAGTTGGGAGATCCAGGTATACCAACCATTCCTTGCTCTATTACAAGTAATTATGTTAAGACTGCTCTATGTGACTTGGGAGCAGGAGTTAGTGTTATGCCTTTCTCTCTTTATAAGAGACTTGACTTGGATAAATTGATACCTACTGATATTTCTTTACAAATGGCTGATAAGTCTACTGCTGTACCTGTTGGTATCTGTGAGAATGTTCCTGTTCAAGTAACTGATTTTGTTGTTCTTGATATGCCGAAAGATGATAATATGTCTATTATTCTTGGGAGACCCTTTCTTAATACTGCAGGTGCTGTTATTGATTGCAACAAAGGCAAAGTAACTTTTAATGTTAAATGGCACTGAGCACACTGTTCACTTTCCCAAGAAGATTAATAGAGTAACTGGAGTTCATACAATCTCTAATTTGAGAACTATCAAAGTTGGAAATATTGATTGTCCCATATATGAGCATCAAGAAGGATATCAAAATATTATGATTGGGACCATATCAATACAATATAAGGTAACATGATTGTTTAGTGAAGTTTAATTCATTTATGTCATTAAAAAATTATTTGATAGCAAGACTTGATCAACCTTGTTAACAAATGCTTTTTAATGCATGGATGGGATAAACAAAGTTGTGTTTCTTACCTTTTGTTTTAGCTACTGTAGTGTTGCTTAGTTGTCAAAAAGTTTTGTTGTTGTTGGTGTTTAAAAATAATTTTTCTGCCTGAGTTTAATTTGCTAAACACCCAGAAAAGTGAATTTTTCGAAGTTTTCAAAATCCAATAAAAAATTATACCATGAGTCTTATAAAAATGTGGGGATTCTGGAAATGCCTGGAGCTGACCAGGGGGACCCACCATGTGGCCACACCACATGGTGGCGCGGCCCACCCTGGCCCGCGCCTGGGCATAGTGTGGGGCCCCCTGGCCCTCCACTTAACCATTCTCCTCCCTGGACACTCTCTCTCCCCGACCATTCACCCACCATTGCTCAAACACGAGTTCTTGCTGCGATTTTTCGAGTTTTTGGATCTCCTTGTTCAGCCCATCATTTGTGCTGAAATTTGGAGCATTTGATCTCCGGTATGTGACTCCTCCACCTATCCATTTAGAATTTTGTTTAGTGAAGTATATGTTGAGTATTTTCAGATCATAGGTTGCAGGTTTGTGAGCTTGAATGTTTGTTTTAGACTTGGAAAAACTAGTTTTGATGCATGTTTAGCTCCCTGGCAATTCCCTATGATAGTTTCCTTCAACTAGATGTCTAAAAATCAAGTTTTGTGTTGTTTGTTAAAAATTTCAGAAAATGCATAACCACACTTATGGAGAAATCTTTGAGAGGAATGCACCAAGAAGGGAGAGGCCTTCAAGATCAACCACTAGATTGAGGACATCTTATAATGAAGATCTCATTGCCCCAACTATTGATAATGAGCATGATGATGGAGATGCACATCCATCTTCATTCCCTTGTACTAACTTTGTGCATAATGCAGGGATCTTGGAGGATTTCCTATTTCTTGTTGGTAGAGTTGGTTTAACTAATTATATGAATGATGAAAGAAACCAATATGCCATGCTCACTAAGATTTTCGTTGAGAGCTTTGTTTTTAACAATGCTCATTTTGGGCCAACTGTTTCATTCAAAATATATGAGAGGCCTATCACCCTGTCTTTGTCAGATTTTTGTCATGTTATAGGTATTACATCATCTGGAACGACAAAGAAGATTCAAGGTCGACCCGCTGATTTACTTGAGCTATACCGAGGGGTGACCAATGATGATGATCGCACAGACTCAACGCCAGCTATTAGATATTTTGCATATTATCTTGCTACTAGTGTGCTTGGTAGGGAGAACATGAGTAATATCTCTAACTACCATCTTGCTTTTCTGGATGCCGCTCTTAATGGTAGAACTAGTTATAATCTTGGTGCTCTTATTGCTCGTCGCTTGGCTGCTAGGGGACCTATTTATGGAGGCATCATTGCCTCACGCATGTTAGCTCATCTAGGTCTTTCTGTTGATCCTAGTGATGCATTATTAGCTCCTCATAGACTTGATCTTGCTGCCATGAAAATGCATCAATTTGTTACAGCTAATTCTTGTGAGGGTAACCTCGTTTATAGAATGCTATTTACTGATGGAGAGGAGAGCCATATTCCCTTGCCGCAGCCTGCCTTGTTTGATGTTCGCAGGAGGCCTTGGTCGCGCTCAAAGGTGGAGATGGACGATCAGCTCCGTCTACTTGGTTTCCACGGGCAGGGTGACCAGGAGGGTCTCGAGGCGCACGCGGAGGACCACGTACACGGTGCAGCCTCTGGTTCATATCAGGACAGGGAAGCATCCTCGTCATATTTTGGAGGCGCCTCTTCATGGCCGCGATGGGATTGACCTCCACTTAGGCCAAAAGCCTAAGCTTGGGGGGAGGTATACCGACAACTCACTCATTTACATATCTTGTTCGGTCGGTTCTTTGTATATTCATGTTTCGTTTTCTTTTCTTTCTTTTAGTTGTTTGTTCTTTGGTTTGCTTTCCTAAACACAAAAAGACCAAAAATATTTTTGTTGTTTCTCTTTGTTTACTTTCTTTAGTATTTAGTCTGTAGTTTGCTTAGTTGTTAAATTCGGTTTGTTAATTGAAAATCCAAAAATATTTTGCTTTGTTGGTTTGTTTCCTTTGGTGCTTATTTCTAAAATCGAAAACCCAAAAATATTTGTTGTTCTTCTTTGGCTTTGTAAAGCTTTATTGCAGAGAATAGCATTCTCTGGTGGCTCATGGAGCTTGGTTATCATTTTCTATTTATCCAACTTGCACAAGCGAAAAGCAATGATGATGATTTACGACAACTTGAGTTGGGTAAGAGGCTGGTATGAACACTGTTTGTTTTCATTTTTGTACATATACTTATCTATGTGAGCATGCTTAGTTGGTTCATGTGAGGTATATGTTATTTAATGGATGCTTAGTGGTTCATGTTCTCTCATGTTTAGTTCCAATTTATTAATAGTAGATAGCATGCCATGTTAATTTGCTTGCATTGCATTGTTCATCGTTCGGTATGACATTGTGGTATCCTCCTCTGGAGAAATTCATTTGATCGACTTGGCACATGCTCACGCATGCATATGACTGAACAAAAGTCAATAAGCCTCGATGAATTACATTGCTTCAGAGTACTCGTATCACTTTTATGCTTAGGTTAATTTTATTCTGTCGCAAGCATGATTATGATGGTTATTGCTCTCTTGATTGTCGCTTCCCAGTCTTTGCTAAGCCCTCACTTGTACTAAGCGTATGGTTCGCTTGTGCTTCCAAATTCTTATAAACCAAGTTATTCCAAAGAGTCCACCATATCTACCTATCATATGGTATTTTCTGCCATTCCAAGTAAATTTTCATGTGCTACCTTTAAAACTTTCAAAATACTTCTCAATTTGTGACACTGTTCTTAGCTCATGAAGAAGTAGTAGTTGGCTATGTCATCTTCTAAACTGAATTAAGTACCCCCTGACTCGCATGCTTCATCAAGCTTGTCATTAATTTTGCAAAGAGCTGGTTAGACCATTATAACATCAAAAAAAATTCAAAATAGACACTCCTCCATGGTATGAGAATGTTGGCAGGCACCCGTGGATTCGGCTAGCCATGGTTTGTGAAAAGCAAGGTTGGGAGGAGTGTCATACTATAAAAAGCATGCTATAAGTGCTTAATACAAATTCGGAACCGCTCTCAACTTGTTTAGTATGGAAGATCACAGAAACTCTATTACCATTCGTTGACAAAAACAATCACCTCTCAAAAACATTTTATCTCTGTTTCAAAAATAAAAAGCTCTAGCACATGATAATCTCTGCTTCCCTCTGCGAAGGGCCAATCTTTTACTTTTATGTTGAGTCACCATCCTCTTTCTTTCAGCACCTTCTTGAGAGCTTAACTATCATTCTTAGTGCAATGTGCTTGTCCCAGAATACGGTTAATTGTGGTATAACTGTGATGCTTTTACCTTTGATAATATTTACCTCTAGTCTCACTTGAACTTCAGAGGTGCCTGGGCATTTATGTTTTGCATGATTAAAAAACAGGCAAGCGAGATACCACTTTATCATGCCTTATTATGAGCTTTGCAATCCTGCTTAGAGATATGTTCTATGTTGTTTACTATTAAGATGTTGATCTCTTTTCATGTTTGACATAGCTACATTGTGATATTATTAGCATGTATCTTGTTATGAATTGTCTAAGCATTTGTCCATGTAGTGAGTATATATGCATTATATGAAGCAAATGTGTTCGTGAAAGTTCTTTTATCGCTCTCAGTTTTCAACTGAATTGCTTGAGGACAAGCAATAAGCTAAGCTTGGGGGGAGTTGATACGTCGAAAACGTATCTACTTTCCTGAACACTTTTGCTATTGTTTTACCTCAAACTTGTGTGTTTTGGATACAACTAACACGGACTAACGCTGTTTTCAGCAGAATTGCATTGGTGTCTCGTTTTTATGCAGAAAATCAACTTTCGGGAAAATCCGTGGAAAATATGGAAAAGTCAATATTTAACCGGGGGACACACGGAGCCAAAAGGCCAAGTGGAGGTGGGCCACGAGGGGCCCACACCACACGGTGGCGCGGGTGGGCCCAGGCCGCGCCACCACATGGTGTGGCCACCTCGGCCACGTCCCCGACACCTCTTCACGACTACAAGACCCCTTTCGACCTAAAAACCGAGGGGGATTCAACCATTGCTGCAGAAACACTCCAGAACGCCGCCGCCGCCGAAAACCCTATTTCGGGACTAGAAACTCCGTTCTGGCACCCTGCCGGGACGGGGAATTGGAGGAGATCATCGCCGTCATCGCCACCGACGCTTCTCCATCGACCATCCATGTTTCCCCCATCCATGTGTGAGTAAACACCCGCTGTAGGCTGAAGGGGATGGAAGGGATTGGATGTGATTATTCATGTAATGAGTTATAAGATTGTAGGGGCATAGTGCCTAGTACCTTATGGGAGTGCTTGTAGACTTTGTTGCAACTTGTTGTGCTTAATGCTTGATGCTAGGGCCCGAGTGTCATTGATCTCAGATCTGAACATGTTATTTATTCATGATGATATGCATTGTTTGTTGATCTTACCTGCAAGTTGTATACACATATTGCTGTCCGAAACCCGAGGCCCCAAAGTGACAGAAATTGGGACAACCGGAGGGGATGGTTGTGATGTGAGGATCACATGTGTTCACGGATTGTTAATGCTTTGCTCCGGTACTCTATTAAAAGGAGTACCTTAATTACCAGTAGTTTCCCTTGAGGCCCCGCTGCAAACGGGCTGGTAGGACAAAAGATGTTGTGCAAGTTTCTCCTTGTGAGCACGTATGACTATTTATGGAACGCATGCCTATGGTTACTTAGTACTCAGTTACTTTATTATTATCATCTGCAAATGCCTTGTCTTGCTTATTACATGAATCATATCATCCATGCAGCGCCCATTCATCCATCCCTGTGCCTACAGTATTTTAATCCTGCTGTCTACTGCAATATTTACTGTTGTCTTTATTTTACTGCTGTCTCTATTTTGCTACTGCTATTACTATAAAACTGTTGCTACTGATCCTTTGTTGCGAGCAAGTCTATTTACAGGTGCAGCTGAATTGACAACTCAGTTGTTAAGGCTTATAAGTATTCTTTGTCTCCCCTCATGTCGAACCAATAAATTTGGGTTATACTACCCTCGAAGACTGTTGCGATCCCCTATACTTGTGGGTTATCACTTCACTAATTAGCACCGTATGAGCTGCTGAACATGATTACGGTCACCGTTGTATTACCATTGTGGTGGATCTTTCTATGAGTTAATATATGTTGAGATTGCAATGTTTATTTCAGTTATGAAAGTAGATGCATATTATGTACCCCGTTCTTATATCCTTGTTATGATCAAGCATGTTTATGAGAGCGTGTGTGGGGGAACGTGTGCATTAATTGGAGTAACGGGGGTGGTGAAGTGATAAGCTGATAACTTGAATATCATGATCCATTGGGTGTTTACCTTACTTTGTTGCCTCACTAGGGATAAACCAAAATACCATGTTGCAAGGTAGGAGGAGTGACATGCCTCTACCTAAGACTAGATCCATCATGTGTTTATTTTAACTTCATGTCATTAATCTTAAAGCTATACTCTGATGTTATCTTAATTACTAAGATGCATGATTTAGTTCACATCTTGGTGGAGTATAAGTGAGACTAATAATCAAAAGGTCTCTATGTTAGGACGTGATGCCCATATAATTGGTAACATGTCATTGAACTTGTTTGCAATCTCATATGTTAATCCTATGTCTACTTGTTTGCCACACTATATTAAAGAGAGAGTGCATGTGTGAAACCATGAACCCCAGTCCATTTTTAATCATAAGAAACACCTTTCCAACCATTTTTAAGCATCTTTTACATTCAGCCATTTTAAAATCAGAAAATACAAAAACACTTTTATTCATTGCATTCACATATAAAAACCCCAAAAATACCATCCATCATCACTATTATCATCATTGCATATTTATTTACCACCATTGCATTTTATTTACTGTTTTGCATCATTTATTATCTTAATATCATTCTCACAAATTGTGCTTGACAACCACTTGGTGAGGTTGAGGGCACAAAGCAATTTACTTGTTTGCAGGAAATCTGGAGAAGGACAAGGAGATAAAACCCACACTACTGATTCCCCGAGAGTTCGATATTAAACCCTCGAGTCACCTTCTTGGGGAAAAACTTCCACTTCTACATACTCTGCACTTGGAGGCTCAACCTATCCCTTATATTATTATTTTCCTTTCAGGGTATCAAGAGTGCTTGTTGGCATAGTTGAGGGAGAAAAACACTCTCATCAATTCTGTCATCATCATCTTGTACCACATCCTTGGCCTTCAAAGCAAGTGAAGATCCTCTATGCATTCCAATGGCTCGAGCTCGAGCATCTTCTGCATTCTTGGCGGCCACCTTGTATGCCGCCATCTCTTGCATGACCTCATTAGATGACATGAGGTGATAGTTGTGTCTTTCTTGGAGACTCTTCAAGTCGGTGGATTCAAATGGCCAAAGGGCACTCACATACTTTCTCTTGATCCAAGCATCATCCACATAGGTTGCACCAAGGGCTCTAAATTGAGTGGCAAGAGTCTTGAGTCTTTGATACATTTCTTCATGATCTTCACCATCTATTATGAAAAAGCCCTCGGCTTGGTTGCTCAAAGCTTCAAACCTATTCCTTTGCATGCTCTCATTACCGACAAACTCTTGAGTGAGAATATCCCAAGCTTCTTTGGCGGTGGTGGCAAGCTCGATGTGAGACATCTGCTTTTCTCCCACGGCGGTGTGAATGATGTTGAGAGCCAAGTCATTGAGTTGAGAATCCACGGCTTCTCTTCTTGTCATGTTGTTTGGATCGACGGCCTTGAACCCAACCTCAATGATCCTCCATAGCTCACTCGAAGCGCTCTTAACATGAGATCTCATCATAAATTGCCAATTAGTAAAATAAGATGGATTAAACTTAGGTGGATCACCCCTATTGTTTATATGATAATGTGGCATAGGTAGGTCGGCCGAGTACTTGAATGGAACCTCATTGTACACCGGCCTCCCACCATCAATTTTAGGAGGGGATTCATTAGTGTGTTGTTCGCCCTTCCCATCATGTGCGGCGGAAGCATTAGCCTCTAGGGGTGATGTAGCGGGTGGCTTGTTAGCCTTCATGAGTTCCCTCATCATAGCACGCAACTCCTCCATTTGAGTGTCCATAGATGATTTCAAGCTTGTTTCCAAAATCTTGAGATCATCCATGGACACCGGAGGGGTGCTACCACCCGTAACATCATCACCGTCACCCATACTCTCTTAGGCGGTGAAGCCTAACTTAAGAGCCAAGGCTCTGATACCAATTGAAAGGATCGTATGGGCACCTAGAGGGGGGGGTGAATAGGTGCTACACCAATTTTTAATTCTTTTTTGATTTTAGGCTTAGCATAAAGGTAAATTCTCTAGATATGCAACTACGGTGAATTTACCTATATGATGAGCAAGCTAAAGCAACTAGGCAATTAACACGATACGAGGAAAGGTAACTAGAGGACAGAGATAACCGAAAGTAGAAGCACGCGGAGACAAGGATGTATTCCCGAGTTCCTCCTTGTTAAGGGAGTACGTCTCGTTGGAGGGGTGTGAGCTCGCCACAAGAGGCCTACTCAAGATGCCACAAAGGCCTCACCCTATTCTCCGATGAACCGCACCCAAGGGATTGGTTCACCTTCCACTATCGGAATCCTTCAAGGCGGAATCCGGAGCCCTTACAACGTTTTTGGGGCACACACCCACAACTTAATTGGGGGCTCCCAAATCAAATCATTTGTCACAATTACAACAAGTAGTAAGCACAAGAATTCTAGGGTAACACAATGCTAACCCTAGAAACAAGAATCCTCAAGTGAATGAGGGGGAAATGAAGAACGGCTTGGTGAAGATGTAGATCCGGGTCTTCTCCTTCAATCCTCCAAAGATCAACGAGTTTGGATGGAGGAATTGGGAGATCTTGCGATTTTGAGCTCTTGGAAGTTAGGGTTCTTAAATGTTGGACGAGCTAGCTGTCCTGAGTTAGGTGGAGGGGTATTTATACCCCTCCAAGATTTCTGACCATTGGAGATCACTTGGGCCGGAGACTCCGGCCTAAGTGGGCCGGATACTCTGGGGTGGGCCGGAGACTCCGGTCTCCTTTCGGGCTTCCTCCGGACAGACACCAGAGCGACACCACATGTTGCACACTTCGGGGAGGGCCGGAGACTCCGGTCTGATGGACCGGAAACTCCGGTGCTGGGCGGAGACTCCGCACACGGGCGGAGACTTGTCGATGACACTTCAACTGGCCGGAGACTCCGGTCCCGAGGGCCGGATACTCCGGTCCCGAGGGCCGGATACTCCGGCCTCCCGGAGACTCCGGCCACCCTCCGGTGGTACTCCGGACGGACACCAGAGCCGCACCACACAACCTGGCGAAGGGCAGGAAAATCCAGGGACCGGAGACTCCGGCCTGGCAGGCCGGAAACTCCGGCCAGGAATTATCCTGCAGCAAGCAAACTCTGCCATTTCTTCCCTTTTTGGTGAAAGATGCTAGGGGTAAAATTATGTCAATTAACCTGCAGCACTTAGCATCATATTGGATAATCATTAGTGTTGTCAACTAACACACAAAACTAATAGGGTTTAGGAAATTTTCTTTCAACCTTTTCATTACCTTCCATAGAGCTTACAGCATTAACTTGAATAGGGAAGCAAGGTTGATCAGTAGGAAGTTTAACTCTCAATTCAGATAATTGCTTGAGATGAGAGGTTTTAATTCCATTCTCTTTCATATCCTTAGAAGCTCCTTTCATTCCTTCTTCATTTAATTCAAGAATGCCTCCTTTCTTCTCCGGGAATATCTCTCTTCCATCAAAATCTTCAATATTCCAATCTTCATAATTTCTGGAGATAGTTTCCAATAACTCAGTAGCTTCATCAACGGTCCTTTCCCTGAAAACATTACCTGCAATACTATCAAGATAGCTTCTAGTATTTTCAGTTAGTCCATTGTAAAATATATCAAGGATTACTTTCAAAAAAAAATATATCAAGGATTTCATTACTCTTGAAGCCATGGGTAGGACATTTCCTAACCATCTTACTGTACCTCCCCCAAGCTTGGGGTAAATCCTCCTTCTCTTTCTGTGAAAATTTGCTAATCTCAATAATTAAACCTTGGATCTTATCAGCAGGGAAATATTTATTATAGAATACCTGCAAGCATTCCTCTTTGTTAGTAATAGATCCAGGTTCTAGATGATTATACCAAATTTTAGCATTTCCTCCCAAGGTAAAAGGAAACAACTTTAAGAAATAATAACGTTGGTGGATTTCACCTTTACCAAATAACACAGACAAATCATGCAAATCAGCAATTATTTCAGGATCAACACTAAACTCATAATCTTTGTCTCCCATAAAACTTAAACTTCTCATCGTTTTCAATTAGTTCTCCCATAAAACTTTTCTCATCGTTTTCAATTATTTCAGGATCAACACTAAACTCATAATCTTTGTCTTTAATTTTAATAGCTGGAGCATTCGTTTTCTTAGTAACAGGGAAATAATCATCAAGAGGAGAATTTGCATAGCTATCAATTTTTTCCAATTTATCAAAATTCGAATCCATAAAAGCCATAGTAAATGCATCTTCTTCCTCAGAAGAAGATTCATGCTCATCATCAGAATATTCATTATCTTCAAACTCAGACTCCACATTTTCAATAATAGAAGATTCAGGAATTTCAGGTGTTTCAATTATCTCAGATGTTTCAGGTGTTTCAGGTGCCACTTCTTTGTCTATGCTACCACATATTAAATCATTTTCAGTACTAGTAGACATCTTAGACAATGGTGAACTATATATATTTTTACCTTTCTTTTTAGCAACAATAGCAGAAGTAGCATTAGGTGAAAAGTTTGGCCTACTTGGCAAGTCCGTACCTCTTCGAGTAGTGGAAGGCCTCACTTCCTTCGGAGTGTTCTTTTCCATTCCCATGTTTGGGAACAAGCAAATGCAGCAAATAAATGATAACAAGTTGTCTTACCAATAAAGCTAGGTTCCCCGGCAACGGCGCCAGAAAACATCATGATACCCACAAGTATAGGGGATCGCTGAAATCTTCGTTGGGAAGTATTACCCAAATTTATAGTTCGACTCGATGGGAACACAAGAATACCAATAAGACTTTAGCAATTGAGGCGTCACTCTCAACCACACCTGTATATCAATAAACTTGCAGCAGTAATAGTGATGGCAGCAGGATGATTCAAGCAAACAAAATAAAACAGCAGTAGTGAACAATGGTTTCCCAGTTTTCACCGGAAAAGTGAAAGTGTAACTCAAAGATTTAAAACGTAGGCATGAGATGACAGCGGGTTGTTGCATGAATAAGATTGATCATATAATAAGATTCATATAGCAATGGGACTTATCTCTAACTCCGATATATGTAGGTATGTGTTCCATAATTAGTTGTGCGCACTAACCAAGAGAATTTGCACAACATCTATTGTCCTACCTGCCCATTTCACCGGGGCCAACTTGGAACTACAGGTAATTAAGGTCTACCCTTTCGAATAGCCCGGAACAATGCATTAACACATCATGAACAAATAGAATCCTCAAACTAAAACATCTCCCCCTTGTTTTCCCTATATGTCACATTTAGGGTTCGCAGGTTCAACATAATAGCAGGTAATACACTTTGCAGATAAATACCAAACTCAATTCTATGATGGGGCAAAATAAGTTCAGTACTGAAATCATGCCACTCGGGCCCTAGTAGCAAGCATTAAACATTGCATAAGTGCATCAACACAATACAAGAATATCCTCAAGATAAACCCCTAAGATCCCGGACAACGGGTATCATCACATGATCAATCTCATCCAATCCCCATCCACCTCATGTGCCTACAGCGGACTACTCACACATGGTGATGGTGAGGGAGCTCATGGTCGATGGAGATGAAGGCGGTGAAGATGGCGGTGAAGACGGCCTCCGGATCCCTCCTCCGGGGGAGAAATCCTGGATCAATCTGACTCCAAAAACGAAGATCGTGGTGGCGGCGGTGCTCTGTTTCGCGAATCGACCTCTCCTCCTAGGGCAGCCACTTTTTCGTATATATGAAGTGGTACGCCGAAGCCGAAAGAGAGGAGGTGCCCGAGGCTCCAGATAGGTGGGCCCACACGGCCAAGGAATCTGGTCGCGTGGGGCCCACTCTTTTGGGCCTCGGACGCTTCCTCGTGTCCATTTTTCGCACGATGTCCTTCATTTCCATAAAAAATGACGTGGTATTTTTCTCCGATTTAAATTCCTGCAAAAACAACCAGAAAGGAGACTTTTCTAAAAACAGAGTCAGATTCAGCAGTTTTTATCAAATATGGGAAGATTCCGGAGCAAATTATGAGGCAAATTGATTGGAAAAGTAGATGCATTTTAGGTGCATCATATATATAGAGAAAGGAGAGGGGACATACGGAAGATTGAGAAGAAGTCTCTTACATATCAGCAGGAGAGGGGACTTCCAGCTGCATGCCTTCCACGTACATCGGCCATGCGCCGAAGAAGGAGGACGTCGTCGCAGCATGCCATCTCTCTCGAGAGCACTGCTCAGAAAATTCTCATGCAGCTGATCCCGGTCACACTCGATCAATCTGGCTTTATTAGGAAGATCCCAGTACACACTGGCCACTGTCACTGGGATCAGCCAATAAGATTTGAAACTATAATGTACGTAGTACCGACCTAGGATTTTTTTTTCTCATTGATGAACTTTCCATAGTATTTTGTAATTACTTCTTCAAATGAGTTTTGTAGATTTTTTTTTGAGGAAAGGACGAGTTTGTAGATGGTGCCCAGTTTCAGAGTTTTGGGCCTGCGACCAGAGCAGGAATTGCCAGTCTCAATCTCTGTTTCAGAGTAACGGTCGATCAATCTGGCATTATTATGAAGATCTGAGACCCCTAAAGTTGTGCGTAAGCTCCGATGTTTTTCCGTTCTCGATATGTTGCGATGCTCGATTGCTCGCGGCTATACATCACTCTGTAATCCCGTCTTTGTTTTATTGTTTATCTATTTACATTCCCCACTTCTCTTAATACTACTCACTTGTGTGTCACGCTCTTATTTTCCTTACTTTTCCTCTCCAAGCATCACCTGAGCCTCGCAAATGACCAAACAAAGCGTTTTTGTTGGGTCAAACTTGTTGGTCGTTACTTGGCTGACTCTTGACAAGTGAGGCTGCCCTGGAGCTATGTCGTCTCATTTTGAATCATCCCAACCCTGATCTGACCACCACATACAAACGCCATGGTGCCCGCCGCACCTGCCACCGTCCTTGCAACCCCGACTATGTCCGCCGGCGGCGATGAAATGTGGTGCCACACCTCCGCTTGAGAGGAGTTATAGTAGCTCGAAGGGAGCTGCGACGATGCATCAATCCCGAGCACTGCGACGATGCATCAATCCCGAGCACATCACCCTTCTTTCCCCCATTCAACGCGGTGAGGACTGGGTCGATCTCTTGGATTTCACTTGGATAAGTATTGAATATCTCGATTGTATGACCTAACTAGTAAATATGGGGTAAGATTTTACCATTGTACATTCTTTCTCATAGAATAGGATCGATATAGGGGACTACCATATTGAGGGGTACAAAAACACATCCGATTTATGCTTATCCTAGGAAGCGGAAGAGCACAAGACATGGAAGATTAGGCCATATTAATAGGCTATGTACAGTAAAGTGGACCTACCATTTGGAGAATACGAGCACTCGAGAGCATAAAAGAGCAATAACAGAACCGCAGCTGGGCCCTTCATCTTAGCAATTTCATCTTGCTATGTATGACTTTGGTTTTTATGCATTTTTTCTCATATTTTTCACATATCTTTATGCACTTGTATCTCGAATCCCGATTCTATGACAAGTAAACACAGAGAAATTGCAAAGGAATGGGAATAAAAGGAAGATATGGAAAGATTTTATGACATCAACAGAGGGAGAAGCTTTTGTTCAACCCACATCCCAAAAGCCAAATAATTTGAATTCAATGATTCAGATGGTTTTGAAGCTACGTAAGCAAAATCTTACGTTCCTGACCATATGGAAAGATTCAATGACATCCACTAGAAGTACCCCTTCACCACTACCACCGACCTAAGACATCAACTATGTGATGAATAAAAGAGCCAAGAAGTTAGTAAACCCAATGAGAAACACAATAAAGAAAACCCGAAGCGGTTAACCCAGGAAAGAACACAACGATGAAAAAACATGAACATTAAACTTCAGAATAATTTGAATTTGAACCTTGTAATGTTTTGAGTTTGTCACATAGTACATGTATCATTTTATATGAAATTTGTGATTTTTCCTTATAATTAGGACCCTAAATAATTATGTGATTTTTTAAAACTGTCAAAATTATATGCGTGACCATTCATAGCTAGCGGGTGAATATTTTGAGTTTTTTATTATTATTGCATGGAATCATGCTGGTCTACCTTCATATGATTTTTATCTAATTTTGTGGCTAAACTATAACACACTTGTAGTTCAAATTTATTTAATTTCGACAAATGCAATTAAACTCAGATAATGAAAGGAATATAGCTTAAAAGCTCAAAAAAATCATAATATTTAGGGATCGTCCTTCCAATATGATATAATTCATGTCAAAATGGTAAAAATCTAACTTGCAGTCTTATTTGTGGTACCGGCTTCATGAAAAAACATATTTTTCGCACTAAATACGTGAACAATTTTTTTTTCAAAAAATCTTGGAATCTCACTTTGGAGATCTTGTTTATAATGATAAAAACCGTGTTTGTGCCAATTTTGGTCATGATAGCAATAACTTAGCAATGCATATGACCATGCCTATGGTCATTTGGTTTGAAACCATACAAGGTATTCCATTTGTGAAGATATTTTTTAAATTTGTATTATTGAAAATGTATGTTTTTTCTGGAAACTAGTACACTAAAAAGGAAGATTAGTGCAAGTTTTTCCATTTTCCTAATATTTCTTGTTTTATGTTATTTTTTTTCAAAACAGGGTCAAAATTATCAGCGTGACCATTATTCATACCTAGAGAGAGTGAATTTTCCGACTTCTTTGGGGAGCATGCAAGCTTTGTAATATTTTTGACTTGCTAGACAATTTTGACCATGAAAAATATTAATTCAATTTGTTCTCTATGAGGTTTTATAAATATGCTTACTTAATTATACACAGGAAACCACAATTGGGATATTAATTACATCGTACTCTTTGCAGATATTACCATAAACACCTATAAATTATACAGATTAGTATTGTAAGAAAATTGTTGTAGAACATATTTTTTCAGAAAATGATATTTAGTAAAAACAAAAAAGACACTAACTAATATTGGCAATAATTCCAGTCAAAACTATGGGGGCAAACAGAAAATTATACTTGTAATATTGTAACATATTAAAATTAAGATCTAGTGAATTATAAAGTTTAGTATAAATTATATTTATTTTGATTCCTCAGGTCCCAAATTTTCAAAAGACCAGTTTACATTCTCGTAATTGTCTGTCCGAATTTAGTTAGATCACGTAAGAAATTTAGATAGCTCATTTTTTTTATATCACATCCCAAAATGCAGATGCGAAGCATTGAGCATTGATTAGTTGATTCGGGCATAGCGAAAATATAAGTTTAATACTCCCATATTTTTTTATGAACCTAGGAAATTTTGGCTTAGAATCATTACATTAAAAAACTTAAAATAGAGAGAGCACAACCTGCTCGTCAGTTCTTTTCTTTCTTGAATTGACTTGCTCTATTGTTGTACCAAACCAGAGCAGCGGCCGCATCCCACTCTGGTTCAAGAATTTTTTGTTCGAAATATGCCCAAGAGGCAATAATAAAGTTGTTTATTATTGTATTTCATATTTATGATAATTGTTTATTCTCCATGCTATAATTGTATTTAACCAGAAAAGAAATACATGTGTGGAATATAAACAACACCGTGTCCCTAGTGAGCCTCTTATGTAGTTCGTTAGTAAAGTGATGGTTAAGGTTCCCAAACCCATGAACTTATAAAGTTACTTGATAATGGGATCATATTATTAGGATACTAATATTATGGACATACCCAAATTAAAGCATAGCAGTTGATCGTGTCACTCAGTTTAATTGTCATCGCTTATTGTATATGTCAAGTATAGTTTCCTTAGACCATGAGATTGTGTTAGTCTCGTTTACCGGATGAATGCTTTGTGGACATCAAACGTCAATTCATAACTGGGTGATGGATTTCAGGTATCTCAAATGGTATTTGTTGGGTGACATGAATCAAGACTGGAATTTGTCCCTCCACGTGACGAAATAGATATGTCTGGTCCCTCTCGGTAGTATAGCATCCTAAAGCTTGCAAGCATATGACTAAGTGTTTTAGTCATGGGGATCCTATGCTATGGAACGAGTAAATAGAACTTTCTGGTAACGAGATTGAACTAGGTATGTTGATACCGAGATCGAATCTCGGGCAAATAATATATCGTAAGACAAAGTGAATAGTATACAGATTAATTGAATCCTCGACATCATGGTTCAATTGAAAAGAACTTCGTTGAATGTGTAGGAAAAAATATGGACATCCCCGGTCCTGCTATTGGTCATTGATCAGATCATGTTGATACGTCTCAAACGTATCTATAATTTTTGAGTGATCCATGCTAGTTTTGTGATACTGTCACATGTTTTACTATCAATTATATCATTTTTATGCATTTTGTCGGACTAACCTATTGACAAGATGCCAAGTGCCAGCTTCCTGTTTTTGCTGTTTTTGTATTTCAGAAAAGTCACAACAGGAAATATCGTCGGATTGCCCTCAAAATTTACGGGGAATTTTTATGCAAAATAAGACACCACCACGTCGAAGGGCAGCCTGGGGGGCCACCCAGGGGCCAGGGGCGACCCCCTGCCGCGGGCCCACCTAGGGGCGCGGGTGGGACCCACCCTGCCCCCTGGGCACCGCCTCGGCCCCCTCCGATGCCTATAAAATCCCTTTTGACCTAAAACCGAGAGGGCGGCCATTATTTTCCAGAAACTCGACCCCGACGCGCCGTCACCGAAAACCCTAGTTTGGGGTCCAATCTGAAGCTGATCCCGGCACTCTGCCGGAGGGGAGATCGATCTCGGAGGGCTCTTCATCGCCATGCCTTCCTCCAGGATGAGTTGTGAGTAGTCTCACCTTGGACTACGGGTCCATGGCAGTAGCTAGTTGGTAGTCTCTCTCTCTTGTGCTTCATGTCTTATGATCTTGTGAGCTGCCTAACATGATCAAGACCGATTATTCCCGTTGTTCAGATATCAGGACTTATGATTGATAAGATGCAACTTTTTGAATGCATTGATCTTGATGGTACTTACTTTCTCTAGAATTCTTGTTCAACACAGATGGGCTTTTTATAAATTCCAACAATACTATCCATTAAACACATGCCATGTTATCAACATTCTTTACAGTGTTACGCCTATCCCTTGAGAAAATGGTTTGAACTAAAGTGATAAATCTCCTGAATCCTGATATTACATAGCTCATGCTTCAGTATACTTAGTTATTTCACTGATACTTCACCATATTATCAGTTTATTATTTCTTGCACTATTCATATCAGGGATGAATCTGGTCTCCAAATTTTTCAAGTTTTCCTAACTTGGTGTGTATTACATCATCCACTTTTCTATGTAAATATTTGAAACACCATCATGCGCTTAATACTAAAAAGGGATGTTGGCTCCCTGGACACCAAACAATTTGCATTAGTCTCTGCCAAACTTTGTTAAACTCTGCAGTCCTTTCTCCCCTACTTCTAATGAATTAATCCTCTCTATGCAGGTTGTTGTGGCTACTATAGCATTTGGCATGGGAATTGACAAATCAAATGTCAGGAGGATAATTCACTATGGTTTACCGCAGGTTAGTTTGGCCTTCTGGTGTATTCCGTTCTGCACACAATTTTTTCACATCAGTGCATGCCTCTGTTTGTGACAAAGGGATGCTTTGTTGTTCTGCTATACACAGAAAAATGTTTTTTCACATACTTATTTTAGTTTATATAAATACCTAGAAGGGATGATAGTGTTAATGTCAGGCAGATCAACACATTTACATATATGTCTGCATGCCAAGCTAGAAAATGACAGAATTAAAGGAGTCATCGAATCAGAACAATGCAGTGTGAAAATTGTGGGGGTTGAGTGTGGTTAACATCTAACTTTTTGGCTTGGTGTTGTTGATACTTGATGGGTTAGTGAAACACACTGCTGTGAAAAAAATGTAGTGCTAGGCTGGATTACTGACTCGAAAATCTAATATCACACAGAATCACTATGGTTTAATTAGTGTATTTCTCTATAGTTCAAATGCATCCAAGTTAGGTCAACCTTTGCTGGTGTTTATTCTTTGTGTCTGAGTTGTCGTGGCCCTTAATGATCCAGAGTTTGGAAGCGTATTATCAAGAAGCTGGTCGTGCTGGTAGAGATGGAAAGCTGTCAGATTGCAGTGAGTTCTTTTACTTCAGATATATTTTCATGTCTTTTGACTATTTCTAGACTTACTGAAGAAAATGATGAATCATATGCTAACTAGAGAGTATCATGTATCGTATATGCTTACCTGCAACTAGTTCAGAAAACCGGGTTGGTGAGTGAACTGGGCATGCAATCGATTTACAGCTTGGGTGTTCGATTGGTGATTCAGCTGGTCCAAGTGTGTCAAATTCTAAATTTTTATGGGCCTGAATCTTTTTTACAAAGCAAGGGATGTTACAGTATTGTAAAGTAGTAATATATTTATTTATAGTTGTCTAAATTAATCCAAATGTTTTAAGCCGAAAAGAGGAGTTTTATTTCCTATACTTTGTCGCACTGTAACATCCTTTGCTTTGGGAAAAAAAAACAGGCCCAGAAATGGTAAGGATGTTGCAGATTCTGATTAAAATCATGGAAAATTAACTTGATTTTGAGATAATATGCAAAACAAGTGCTTAATATATATTTTCTGGCTGTCAAGGCATGAAATTCATTCTAACCCAGTTGCTTTGAGCCTACATTGTTTGCGGGGCAAGGTTTTCGAGTCGACAAGTCGTTCTCGGGTAGCGACTCATAGACTAGTCGTGACTAGTCAAGACTCATGTCGACATGAGTTAGGTACTACAAAATTACCATAGTATATGTATATAGTTATAAATAGTCTAATATAAACCAAAGAACTGGGCGTGTTACAAATGCAATTGGGATGGGACCGCCCACACATATCTCATAGACCACCCAGTGAACGCACCCCACAAAACTGCTTCGCGACCACCAGCAAAATATTAGGCGGATTCAAGCGGCCAATCTTGTTTTTATCTCGGGACACATAGGTGGATCTAGGGGGGTGGCACGATGGACTACCCTGAGATTTTCTAACAGACCATATATCATAGTAAAAAAATAAAAAAGTTCAAATTAGCCCAACATTCTCACTATTGTCCCACACTGACCCACTAATATTCATGTTGTCGAGACAAGCAAATTGCTCTAACGATGCCGCACAAACATGTATCTCGTCGCCTACATTCATGAGCTCTGGCAGGTCCCACTTATGCCGCCTCCTAATATCCCATCCGACCCACCCACGTTATCCGCGAGGCAAGAAGAGGTGAGATCCACACCCATCCCACTTGCATTCATAGCGGGCCGTGTAAAAATGAAATTTCTATTGGCATTTCCAATATACAGGTAAACGAAAAGCATGCGTTAGTCATATAGAAGAAAACAACTCTTTTATTTATATAGAAAAACAAACAAATCGTTATCAGCTATATATGGGCCAGAGCCACTTGGGTTGCAGAAGGGGTTTGGGCTTTTGTAACAGTCTACACAGACGACGCCAACAGTACGGGTCTAGCCCACTCCGGCCCACGGGACACATAGAGGGGAGTAAAACCCTAGCCAGGGCATATATATATAGGGGCTCTCCGCCCTTGGCTTCCCCCACCCACTCTTTGTCATCCCGCGGCGGCGCACAGAGGAGGCGGCGGCGGCGCGCGAAGTGAAGGACCTAGCCCGAGCCCGCAACCGCAACCATGGTAAGCGCCACCCACCTCCTCTCCCGTAGATCCGATCCGCAGCAAAGGAATTTTAGTGGTCTCTTCTTCCCCCACCCTCCTCCTCTCCCTCCCCGCCGCCGCCGGCGGGAGCCGCCGGGCAAAGCCCCGGGCGGTGCCGGCGGCGGTGGGCTCGCTCTCACCCGGCGCATGGTGGATCTCGCGGGGCGCTCCCATCAGGCGACGGTGCGGTCAAGTGTGGCCTCGGCCGGCGGATAGTCGACGGTCTTGGGGTGGCGGGGATGGCGTCCTAGCGGCGGTGGATGGCGGTGTGCCATGGGGTGGCGGGGATGGCGTCCTTGCAAGATTTGTTCACGTTTGTGCTAGTAGCAAGTTCTTTCCATGTGCTGTAGTAACTATCTGTGTGTGTAAGATTAAAGTCATCTTTTCTGCACTTCACGATTATTATTGGTTGCTGCATACTATACTGATATGTTTCTTGTGGTTTGATGTAATATTAAATTGATATTTTTGTTTTATCTTCAACAGGCGAGAGGTTTGAAGAAGCATCTTAAGAGGCTCAATGCCCCGTCCCACTGGATGCTTGACAAGCTTGGTGGAGCTTTCGTAAGTTCTCTCAAGTTCTTCTAGATTATGCTTCTTAAGACAATCAAGACGTTGGTGTTCTGTTACCCCTGATACATGAATTGTCCAATGATTTCAGGCCCCCAAGCCATCGTCTGGTCCCCACAAGGCCAGGGAGTGCCTGCCTCTGATCCTCATCCTCAGGAACAGATTGAAGTATGCTCTTACCTACCGTGAGGTGCAGTCTATCCTTATGCAGCGCCATATCATGGTTGATGGAAAGGTCCGAACTGACAAGACCTACCCAGCTGGTTTCATGGGTATGCACACATGAACATTTCCTCTGGCTTGTTGTACGTTTAATGTTATGTTTACACTACTTCATTTCTGATACATTGCTATCTGCTGTGTCTACCAGATATCATTTCCATTCCCAAGACTGGTGAGAACTACAGGCTTCTGTATGACACCAAGGGCCGCTTCCGCCTTCACTCTGTCAGGGATGAGGACTCAAAGGTTAGGATAATCCCCTTCTATTGAGTTTCTCCTTCTGTTGTAGCTGTGTATACTATTCTATCATTGCTATATCAGGCCTTTGTTCCATTTTGTGATGTCATTTTGTTATATGGAACTGCATAGTCTATGTGAAGGACCTATTTGTGTAACCTGGATGTATTGTTGTTTGTGCATGTTGTTATTTTATCATATTCTATACCTATTTGTGCATCCTGGAGGCCTTGTTGTTTGTGCATTTTTTATTTTATCATATTCTTCCAGCATTAAACCTTGCAGTTCGCATCTTTATGCCTATCAGTTGTTGGCAGATTTCAAACTGTACTGTTAGCTTCATCAATCATTCTTCCCATTGTTGATGATTCATCTTAGGACCTTTTCATCCTTGCTGTAGACATTTCTTCAGTGTATTTTGTTTTTTTATCTTGGTCTTACTAACAAACATACAATTTCTTTCTGTTTGTTACCTGCTTATGTTATCATTCGTTTGTATATGTTTTCGTTTGTGCTGACAAACAATCATATGTTTTTGGTTTGCAGTACAAGCTATGCAAGGTCAGGTCTGTCCAGTTTGGGCAGAAGGGCATTCCCTACCTGAACACCTTTGATGGCCGCACCATCCGCTACCCTGACCCCCTCATCAAGGCCAACGACACCATCAAGCTCGACCTCGAGACCAACAAGATTGTTGACTTCATCAAGTTCGATGTTGGCAACGTCATCATGGTGACTGGTGGGCGCAACACTGGGCGTGTTGGTGTGATCAAGAACAGGGAGAAGCATAAGGGAACCTTCGAGACCATCCACGTTGAGGATGCTCAGGGCCACCAGTTTGCCACCCGTCTGGGCAATGTGTTCACCATCGGCAAGGGCACCAAGCCGTGGGTGAGCCTCCCCAAGGGCAAGGGTATCAAGCTCACCATCATCGAGGAGCAGAGGAAGAGGGATGCCGCCGCTCAGGCTGCCGCTAAGGCTTGATTCTGATGCGTCGTTTCGTTTTGCTATAGCATGAGTTATCTGCCAAGGATATAGAACTATGTTCTCAGAACCATGGTTTTTAAATTTCTGTCTGATGTTTGTTGGTTTGTGAACCTGGATGCTGCTAGGTGTAATGTGACGGTTTACCTTATTCAAGTACTATTTTGAGACACCCGTTCTGGTAATGTCCATGTTTGGCATGATCTGTTTAAAGATGCTTTTGATTAGTTGCAGTAACGTTGATGTATTTGCTCTTGCATCTGTCAGTTGGCAATTTTACTGTCTATTCTTCCTTGAAAATATGATTTCAAGGAAGAAGCAGTCGTTTTCATGAATGTGCTCGAAGCTCAAACTGTGAGTTCTTTAAGTTCGGTTGACCATATGTCCATATCCTATTCCAATTCCAGTGCTAAACCGCTGATAATGTGATGTCTATCGCAGTTATACCCGTGCTTTAGTATTTCAGTAGCATGTAATGATTTTTGTGTTCTGCTTTTGATGTTTAGGAGTTTGTGATCATTTTTCCGTGGTAGTTCAAACGTGAGATTTTGTTTCAAAAGAAAGTTGTGGTATCATGTCCATTTGTATCATAAGGGATATGGAAGAGTAATTCAGTAGTTGAAGAATTGTTCTAAGTTGATTCCTCTAGTGATACATTTTGTAAGTAGGTTATTTCTACATTTTCAATAAATGAAAGCACAAATGTGAACAAATTATGCATAATATACCAAAGATCTTATCATATTGTACTGTGGTAGTGTTGGAAGTCTGGGTCTTGAATGGAACAAAAGTGCTTTTACCTTATGAACTCACTGTCAATGGGATACTAGAGTTATTTTTGTTATTAGAACTGGTTTGCAAATTAGCTTGGTGGTGCCATTTTTCAATTCTGTCTGTTAGAGAACTTCCATGCAATGATTTTTTTACATACAGTGTATAGCTAGCCTGGTCACTTAACTTTAAATATATGGACACATGTTACAATTTGTGCTGCAAGAATGTCTACATTTCTCCCTTATTTATTTGCATACTTTACCTACAGTGCGCTTCCCATGTGATGTCCCTGAATAGGCAAATGTTATAGGATGACAGTTTTGGTCTCCGCAGTGTAATATTTGTTTATATTGTGTAGTACTTTTGAACATTTGATATTGTTGCTGAACAGTCTGTAAAGATCGAATTTTTCTAGGCATTTCTGTAGATCAAATCAGAAAAGTCAAAACTAACGAAAGATAGATAAAAGTATCAGGCTTACTGTCTAAAAATATCAGAAAAAGATGATTTTCGAACAGTGAAGGACAGAAATCTTTCTGGACAGCAAAACAACACCTCGCACTTTTAATGCATTAGAGGCTAAACTTGGCACAAAAAACAAAAGAAAAGATATAATAAAGTTGCTACAAAAGCAACAAATTCAAGACTCAAGAAAAGCAAAAAGCAAACCGAAAGTAAAAGATGGGTTGCCTCCCAACAAGCGTTTTTCTTTTAAGCCTTTTAGCTAGACATGATAATTTTAAACATGTTCTCGTAAGAATAAGAGTTGGAACGCAAAAGACAGCATCATGAAGCAAATATCAAACACATTTAAGTCTAACTAAGTAAATCTTTAACATACATCCATGGACAGGCATCTGAAGGTATGGATTATATCAGTACAGACAGTGAAGGTATGGATTATATCAGTACAGACAGTTACAGATCTGAAATGCGGAATTTTGGGGAGGTACCTGATTTCAGAACGGCAGGCAGTTATATAAGAGAGAAGGTTTGTGTTCTCATGCATTTCTTTATCCGTCATTTGTAGATTTTTGGAAGTGGGAGCAGTAAACTGAGACTTCTAGTCTTGAGCATCGCTGCAATTCTGCAACATAAGTACTTCAATTATCTTTTCACTTATCATGTTTGTTCCTATGAGTTATAAGTTTCAGACCTCAAATCTGTTCTTATGATTAATATTTAGATTAGTTTCCTAGGTTTGTCATGACGGACAAGATATGGTGGCAAGGGCTTGCTCGTATTTTAGAGGACATGGGATACATACAGGAAGCAGCTGAAATTGTAAGCAATTTTCGTCAGTAATCTGATGCAGTAATAATTTAGTGCAGTTGTGAATATTGCAATGCTTACATCATGATGTTGTCTTCCCTACTCATTCCCCTAGAAAACAAGTTGATGTTACTGCATTGTGCCTCAGTTTTTGATTTTGCGTATTTGCATGGCGGACAAACTAAGATTGAAGTAGGAATAGTGAATAGTTCATTTTGACATGATATTGGACACGATCTGGTTTCTAGGTGCTACCAGCATGTGATTTACTTGGCAGTGTTAAATCGGTTTCTTGATTGTGCAAGTGAAAGTTGAATGTATTTCAATGATGCTAAACACCATTGGCATATCTAAATGATAACTGAACTAGTCATATTACTGACAGAATTTTTTTATCCTGCATCTCTAAGGGATTACCATCAGCGCTTTGCAGCCCCATCCCCTTTGATCTATTTGAGTTCAGATATTAAAATCCTAAATTAGCTGGTTACCAAATTCAAACCCGAAATATATTAAATTTCGGGAAAAGAATATACATAGTATTTAAAAGAAAAATTAATCACCATTGGAGACAGATGTTAGACTGTTGATGGATTCCATTGCCAAGCAACCACCTTATGATATGGACAGTAATTTCAGTTCTCTTGGGGATCCTGATCTACCACCTGAAAGCAGTACCACAAATAATATTTCATTCTTCGGAATTTGGATGTTTAAGTTGGGGTGGGTGTCTGATCTGCCATTAGTCAGTACCGTAGCATCTCTGTTTCTTCCTCTGTTAAAAGGAAAAGCCTACATCTTTTACTTTTCATGGCACGATATCCGGATGCTCAGAGATTACCAGGGCCTAAGAAGTATCTCTGTGCTCTTTTACAGTCGTTGCACAAGCTTGTTGTACACTTTGTTCTATAATTTTCCCTTGAGCCCCTCACTACTAAATTCACGGTCAAATAAATTATGCTTCATGAATGCTACTCTTGAGATGCAAGGAATATAAATGATAGTGCAGTATTATGCATAATTTATCATGGTTTAACACCAGTACTACTTATTAACTGACCCTCTTGCAGCCTCGTGTCATAGTTCAGCATCCAGAACCAACAAGAGCCGGATTAAATTTTCTGAGTTCACAACCGGAGGAGGAAGGCTTATACGCATACCCTGATGCCGCTACGTTACTGTCGATGAGTAACCCAAAGCCCGTGTCTTCTTCCGCGGAGTGGGGCAGGGGTTGGGCAGATCCCGAGATACGCCGGCAGCATCTCGCGGGCAAGACGGGAAGAAGGAAGAGGAAAAGGGGTTCTCGGAAGCAGCCCAAGGGTTTCACCACCGCAAAAGAGAGGCTATCAGCGATACTCTCCAAGTCGAAGCGCAGAAGGTAAAAATACGAGGAGGGATGAGACCATGAGATGATAGAAGTATTCTTGTGAGCTTGAAATGAATTAAACACCTATAGGCTATAGCATAGTTCAATTCTGATTGCAGTTTGTCCGGTAGCAAGCAAAACAGAAAGGCTGAGGCTGCTAAATTAGGCAAAATCATTACCGAAGCTGTAATGCTTGTTTGGAGATCAGTTCCGTTTGTTATTTTCCTGGAAGAATGACTGCCTACCTATCTGTTTTAAGCTGCACAAAAAATTACAGCTTATTAGTTTCGAGTGTATGATTTGTCACTAAGGCTACTATGGCATACAAAACGAATGAGGTTACATATCACTAATTTTGCAGCCCACGTTGAGACTGAAAAGTTCTTTGACAAGATTTTCTTCAACTGTAGTATAATCATGTGACGTGAGTCTAAGAGAAGTACAGGTCCAAAAAATTATTGCCTACTATATGATACAGCCGATTCATCTGAACAGTGAGGACGTCCCGTCATTTGTTCTCACATCAAATCCATGGGGCTTCCGTCAAACTACGATTCGTCCATTTCCCACCTCTCTTTCTGGGTTGATCGACACGTAGAGGCAAGCCGGAACTTCCTCTCCGCCATTGATGGCCAGGATGACTCCAACTGTCAGAAAGAACGTGACTGGAAGTGACTGTTCGTTGTCATTGTTCCGTTACCTGAATAACTGCTCCTTAGCTGCAGAGATGCTAACCATCTGCTACATGTGACACATTGCCCAGTATGGTACTTTGGTTTGTGTCTTGCCAAACCTGCCTAATCCGGCATGGATATCCTATGCATCCTCTTTCAATCATTGGCCGAACATTAGGCATAGGACCTCTCTTGGAGGGCCGTTTGACTCTATGTTTAATGGTTCAAATAACGGTATTCACATTCGCACAAATGCGGATGCATGCGTTCGCTAGGAATATAATGAAATTTATGGATTTGCCATCAACTTTTGTGAGTTTACACGTGATAGGTGTGCTTGCATTTGCTTGTTCCTTGTAACCACCAGTAAACATTGAACATAGGATTTTGGTAAGTTTTTTTTTTATATATATGGATTTTGGTAAGTTTATGGTACCACTAGATATGGTACAAACCTCCCACGACATGATTTGAATTATGAATTCCGTGGCGAACTACTCAACGCCATGCTAATTTTCTCATGCCCGTTTATTTCACACCGATCAATTTTCTCACAAGACTAGGTAAGATTGACCTTACGCTCCTTTCTTCCCCCGATAACATAGAACTAAAAGGACTAGCTGGCGTGAAAGTAATCCGAAAATGGAGCTCGAAAAACTTCGTTATACACATGCTTTATCACCCCGCCATTTTTATGTCGTTATTTTCCTTCATAATCATGGAAATGTCTTCATTTGTTGACTTGTGGGTAATTTTGTTGTAATGGGTCAAGAGGCATTTTCCTCACTTTTTTATTTCCTGTATGTCCATTCGTTTTTGTTTGGCATCGTGGTTGGGATATCCGATAAGTCAGTAGTTTGTAACGGGGTGTACAAAAGAGGATCGATGACATAAACCTGCTGGAAGAGAGTAGGTGTCGGGCTTCCTTACGGTCAGCTCGGTACCAGCAAGGACTCCGCCGATACCACAGTCGTCATGTTCGCTCGCGGGAGCTGCAACCCGGGGACATGGTACTCCGCAAGAGGCAAAAAATGGAAGGCCTAAACAAAATGTCATCCAAGTGGGAAGGACCCTTCTGGGTCACTCATACCCTGAAACCCGGGACGGTGTACCTAGAGGACGAGCAAGGACGGCCGGAAGGCAACGCCTGGAACATCAAGAATCTTCGAAAATTCTACCCCTGATTACGAACATGAATCGCAAACATCGGATCCGTTAAAGCACGCCCAAGGGGCTAGTGTTCTGTAATAGGGTGTAAGAATCGTCGCCAGGAGAATAAAAGATAAGTTATTTCAATTTCCGTGAGCCTCAATTCTTCCATGCAAGCGTGTTATCCTTAGCAACCCGTAAGCAGGGGACTGGTATGTGCCGGTGGCAGACGGGTAGAAGCGCCGCAAGTGGCCTCACCGACTAGGCACTGCCGCCCGATCATGCTGTGCTGCCGCGGAAAGGAGGAATCGGGCAGTGCTGTGGTGAGACGAAATTCACCACAGAAATGTACTACCAACTGTGCTTGCGGTTTGCTTCGGATAACGCGCTAGCATGATAGGAGAGAGGGTCCATTCTTTTCCTACTGAAACTTTGTTGTGTGTAGCTCCTTCCCGGGACAGGATCGGACGGCGAGACGCGACCAAGGAGCTGGGCACCCTAGAAGGACAGGATGGACCGGAGACACGACCGGAAAACAGCTAAGTCCTTGCATCAGCATCCTGCATTTAGGCATGATATCTCGCTCGGAGTCAATATACCATCGACCTGCGCATGCTTGACGGATGATGAGAGCCTTTGCGGGGGTAGGCGACCACCCCGGCGAACGGTCCGTTTCCCTCTGGCTTAGTACCCGAGGACAGTGGCGAAGGACTCCCGGAAGGTATAGTCCTACTTAGGGGGTACATCTACCGCGCAGAGGTAGAGTGCTTGACACCTAAGAGACCTCCTCTGAAAACCCGACAACGCGTTAGTGCAAGGGAAGATTTGGTAAATGACCCCGGGAGTTGAGTCTAGGGTTGCACTCATCCGAATTTACATTCTGAATTACATTTCTGAATTTACATTCGGTTATGCAACTACTTGTACCTATGCCGCTAAGGCCAGCTTGGGGCTAGTCCTCCTAGTTGTGTGCCCTTGTCTTATTCGTGCCTAACGGGAGAACTCTCGATCCCCGGGGACGCCTGGGGAAAGAGGGGGAACCCGGAGGGATTTTCAGGCGTCTCATGGCCTCCCGGCGCGTCCGGGCGCCAGGCAGCGAAGCAAGGAGAGCACCTCGGCCGCCACCTCGCTCATGGCATTGTCGTCCGCCTGTGACAAGGGACAAGTTCGGTCAGGATCTAGACCAGGCCCAAGAGGAGCGAGGGGCCGGAGGAACCACAACGCTTACCTGCTCAATGGCTTCGAGTTCTTCCTAGAGCAGGGATGCCTCCGGGATCCTTGCAGTCTTCTCCTTCAAGGCCGCCAAAAGCTGAGCCCTATGAAGGGCGCGCACCCGGGCCTCCTCCTGGGCTGTGGGACCAGAGATGGTCGCCAAGCGCGAAACACCCATGGCGAGGGCCAAGCGCGACACCACCTCGTCTTCCTCTCCAGCGACACAAGCTCCAGTTCCCCTGGGAGCCTCTGCCGCACCTTGGTGCACGGACGCCGCCGTCGACGTCCTTGAGAAGGACATTTCTGCCTCCCCCGACATGGCCCTGTGGTCTATGGAGGTCCAGGGAGAGCAAGGAACAAGAAGAATGAGCAAGACCAGGATTTGCTGAGGAGCTGGGGGCTGGAGAGCCTTTTTATAGGCCCTCTACTCCCCACTGGCCCCTCCGACGGTACAACTGGTGAAGTAATCAGGGCGAGTTTTGCAAAAAACCGTTCTCATTCACACCAATTCAATTTGAAGGCCAAGCGACAGAAAGAGTACAAGTCTTTCGTCATCTCAAGATCTACAAAAGGACCCACTTTTTACAAGGAAAGGTTGGCTCCTGCGCGAGCAAGGAGTATCGCCGCACAACGAAAGGCGCTACTTCCAGAAGTACGTAGACGAGGCCGCCAAGAAGGGGGTCAAGGACATCTTCGGGGGCGCTGCCTCGGTGCCGTCCCCACGCCCTCAGGGAAGCAGGCTCCTCTCGGCCTTGACGCTGAGGGATTCCTCTTCATCTTCATCCTCTTCCTCCTCGTCGTAGCAGCTGCTGCGGCTGCTGCTATCGCTCTCCATGCAGCAGTCCTCGCGTCCTCCATCGGCATGGAAGATCTTCACGGAGAGCGTCTCGTCCCCGTCGTATTCGAACGCCAAGTACTGCCACCGGGTGAGGTGACGGGAGCGCGCGAACGCTTTCCATCCCCTCCCCAGGAGCATGGAGTCGTCGACGGTGAACTCCACCTCGACCTAGGAGGGGCCATTGGGGCAGCCGTCCACCTGCATCCAGTAACCGGAGGGCCAATCGTCGTTCGTGTCCACCGCCGCCGCGAAGGAGTCCGACAGATGAAGCTGGCTGCGCAGTTTCCTGTCCAGATCCACGACAAACTCGAATGCAGGGAAGCTGGTGTGGGTCGTCCTCCGCGGGGGAGGGTCCGGAGAACCTCCTGCCCTACGCCCCCCACGGCCACGACTTCCTCGACCACAACCGCGGCAGCCGCCGCTACCGCGCCCCGCTCGGCCTCGGGGGGCAGCCCTCCCGCGGCTACCGGAGGCCACTTCCGCCCCCGCCGAAGACGAATGCGGACGGCCAGCTCCTCTCCTAGCCCCTGCCATCGACACACTCGTTTCTGCGGAAGGGTGGGGTTGGGAAAGGAACAAAGACGATTGAAGATCCTGAGGGGTGCCCCTGCCTTTAAGAAGGCTCAGGTGCGCCTTCAACGGCCGTCGCCTCGCATTCTCCGTTTCCGAGAATCGAGGAGGCAGGCGCAGTTATTCCCCCGAGCGGATAACTCCAAGGCTTCACCCCCTGGCGGGTGGGACAAGACAGTCAAGACCTAACGCCGGGGACCCACTTTGACTCCTTTTTGGTCATAGCCCCGACGGCAGAAGGGCGTGGCCGCCGGGACTATGCCCGGGGGCTACTGTCGCAACAGTGGAACACGGGGTTCCCCTGATGCGGTCAAAGTGGGTCCACCGCATGTGGGCCCACCAAGGGGGCGATCAAGGCCAAGGCACAAGACTGGCAGATGGGGGGCCCATCTGCCCCGCGACGACCAGACAGGCACGTCATCGACAACCACGACAAAGGACCGGGGGACCCCCCGGGGCCCCCCTCAACCCGGCAGAAGACGTGGAGGTCCCGGGGACCCCGACGCCTGGCAGGAGGCCAGGCTCACCCCTGGAACCAGCCTCCACACGCGCGAAGAAGAAAAGCTTGCCAGTCCCTGCTGGAAGCTCCCAGAAGACTTGGGCGCCAAGAAGACGGAGGCGCCGTGGGGACAGGGATGAAAAAGCTGTCAGTCTCTGTCCGTCCTCCCTGGAAAAGGTGGGCGACCGCACCTAACCCCCTCAGAAGAATACTTGGACGAGAAGAAGCCACGTCGCCTCCTAAGAAGAACCCAGAGGGGTTTTCCCGCCAAAACCCCTCCAGCCCCAAGGGTGCACCAAGTGGTATCCCCTTAGCCTATAAAAGGAGGACCAAGGCACCTGAGGGAAGGGACGGAATCTCAGAGAGTCGGAGGCTAGGCTAGGTAGCACACAAGACGAAGAGTATCATATGCGAGAGGTGATCTCCTCTGGGTCAGGATCTGCTCGTCTTCAACCTCTAGCCAACACCTCCCGGGTTCGCACCCGCAACCACCTCTGTAAAGCTACACCATGATATACCACTCAATCCAGACATGCAGGAGTAGGGCTGTTAGCCTCCGGGCGGCCTGAACCTGGGTAAACTCCTTATGTCTTTGTGGTGCTTGCTAGTATGTAGATCTTGAGCTTAGGCGAAGTCCCCCGACGGAAGACGTTTCCCGGCCTCCTTCGCGCCCCATACCGAACCTAAAAAGGGGGTATCCTTTACTCCCGATGTCCGTGATCCAAGACACGACATTTACAAAAAAAAAAAAGTAGGCAACCTCACTGTGGTGGTAGGTAACTACTTAACCATCTTAGGTAACATTACAAGAGCGGTAGCGTAACTTCACTGTGGTGATAGAAATTTCACTGCGGCGATAGGAAACTTTACCAGTGTGGTAGTCAACTTCATCGCAACGATAGGCAACTTCAATGCGGCGATATGCAACATTACGAGAATGGTAGGTACCTTCAGCGTGGCGATAGGCAACTACTTAATCATGTTAGGAAACTTTACAAGAGTGGTAGGCAACTTCACTGCGGCGATAGGCAACTTCAATGCGGCGATATATGCAAGATTACAAGAGTGGTAGGCAACTTCAATGTGGTGGTAGGCAACTTTACAAGAGTGTTAGGCAACTTTACAACAACAGTAGGAAATTTTCAAAACAAAGGTAGGCAAGCAACTTCGCGAGAGTGGTAGAAAACTTTCACTACATCGGCAAGCAACTTCACAACAACTAAAAACAAATTAGCATCTTGACACTTACACAACAAGCGGTAGGCAACTTCACAAATAGCATTGTATTCGTAGCAGAGTGGGCAACTTTCACAGCAGCAGTAGGCAATGAACAATATAATGATGATACGCAACTTTCATAACTACGACAGGCAACTTTCACAACTACGATAGGAACACACAGAGCCAAACGATATTTTGTGGAAATTACATGAAACCCTAATTTGTGTGTTGTATTGATCTGACCCTCGTGGGGATTATATAGTGTATAAGACTTGGGAGGCAAGAAGCCAATAGACTTGGAGTACAAGATGATCTCTAATCTAATCCCTAATCTAACACGTATCCGTAATCTAACATTCCCCCTCAGTCATAGCGGGAGTGAAGCGGACGATTGCGACTGGATTTGAAGTCTTGCGCTTCCGTCGTCTCCTCCTCTCCGTCATCATCAACCGCGTCTCTGATGGTCTTCCTCTCTTCCCTCCCGCAGTCACAGCGGGAGTGACGTGGACACAAGTGATGATGCAGACGCTGTTGACTGGAGTTTTTGAATTGCTGTAGACGTTGTTCTTGATGTCGATGTCGAGGTAGCTGGTCGTGATGTAGCCGTGGTCGATGTTGTCGTAGTCGTGGTTGTTGTAACCTATAGCGCCGGAGGCGCAAAAAATTGTGCGGTGTTGGATGTAGTGTCTTAGGTTTTGTGCGGTGGCGGCAGGGATCTGCGGCGGCGGCGGGTTTTTGTGCGGCGGCGGTAGGGATCTGCGGCGGCGGCAGGTTTTTGTGTCATTGTGCGGCGGCGGCAGGTTTTTGGGTCATTGTGCGGCAGCGTCAGGGATCTGGCGATCTGCGGCGGTGACGGGTTTTTAGGCGGCGGCGGCAAAAGACCACGTGGATATAGACCTTGGCGATGATTGTGTTGGCGATGTAGAACTCGACGAAGATGTTGATGTAGTCGTACACCTCGATGTAGTGGTTCGGCTCGGTGTAGATCGGCTTGACGCAGTGTAGATCGCTCGGTGCAGTCCATATAGTTGCGGCGGCGGCGCGTGTCGTACCTCTACGTGAGGATGAGCTGAAACCTGATCGATCTGGTTGCTTGGCTCCTAGTGCAGCTGCATGCACGGAAGGAGAATCCAGCGTGGACATGCACGCTATGAATGGGTAGCGGGCACACACGTGCATGCCCTCCTGTGATCTAAAGGTGGTGCTGGTAGGCTCGCCGTGGAACTTGCGCATGAGGCTGGATGGTGCGTGTATCGCCCGCGCAGATAGGGCGCAGCATCTTGTCCGCCGAGCGCCACCGGGAAGATGATCTTGCACTGATTTTTGCACTAGATTGAGGGTCGTGACCTAGAGAGTTAGGGCTTTATTTGTGGCTAAACTGGACTTAAACTACGGAATTGAAATCGATCTACTAAAGAAATCTAACAACCGATCAGATCTCTATCTAGACTGGGTGCCGTTAATCTCCCCGGGGGCGGCGCGATGCGGAAGTGGTGGGAGGATCTAGGGTCGGCGTCGTGAGACTAACCGCTCTGATACCATATGAAAATTATATGAAACCCTAATTTGTGTGTCAAAACTTGGGAGACAAGAAGCCATAGACTTGGAGTACAAGATGATCTCTAATCTAATCTCTAGTCTAACACGTATCTGTAGTCTAACAATTTTCACTTGTTATGGTTAACAATTCGAGTCTATCATAAGGACATATCAATAGGGGTACTTACAAATTAAGTTGCTGCTACTACTACCTCACTTCTAAAACCAGCCTCACCCGTAGCTTTTTTCCTTCTTTCTTTTGAGCATTCCTCATCCGTAGCTAACCAAAGCCAAAAAAATTGTTTCTAAAAAAGGCCAAAAGATGGCCTAAGCAAACAAATGAAAAAGTCCATGTTTTGGCCCGTCATAGGCTTGGCCCGACACGTGGCTAAATGGGCCGTGTCTGGCCCACGACACGCCTTATTAATATTTCTTTTCCCAACCCGCACTCCAACCTATAGTAGGCCAAACATGCTACTTTTCACTCGTGGCACGGCCCGATTCGGGCACGTCCGTCCTAATCGTGTTGTGGCACGGCACGGGCCTGGGACCTACTTCGTTTTGCGATCCGTGGGCTGGCCCGGCATGGCACGGTTAGCCATTTTTTATTTTTCTAGCTATTATTACCTATTTTTACATTTTGGACCGTATTAGTGTCGGTGGGCCATGTCTAACCCGACCTCTCGGGCCGAGCCGCATTAGCACAGGTAGACCGTGCTGAAGTTGGAGTCGCGGCACGTGGGCCGGCCCGGCACGGCACGAATGCTAATCGTGCCTAACGGGCCGTGCCGGTCACGGGCTGTGGCGTGCCGGTCCGAGACGCACTCCCTTCCCTCTCACTGCGCCCGCTCTCTCTGCTCCGCTCTCCCTCTCTCTGTTCCCTCGCCAACAAGCTCCACCTCTCCTCTATGCTATCTTTCTCTCTCTCCCTTATCCCCCTGCTACAGTTGAGAAGGGCGAAAAGGGAGGCGTCCAGAGGGTTCGAGGTCTTCGGCACCGAGATCCCTGGTTCCCTTCCTCTCTGTTCGTCGCTCCGACGGCGGGAGAGGGGGGAAACCTCGGTTTCCTCTGGTCGGTGTGTACATAGGTGCTGGTTTGGGTCTCCAGGCTTGAGCGGTGTGGCGATGGCGGCGTTCTGGTAGTGGTTTTTGGTCTCCCGGCTCCAACCCCGTCGCGGTGGTGCTCGTGAGGGTGCTGCCAAGGAGCCTGTGGTGTTTTGGTGCTGGTGGTGGTGGTCCGGTGCCTCTCTTCTTGCTGCTGGCATCGGTTTTCTGGGGCGGTCGCCCGGGAAGGTGGCAGGTGGAGGCTGGTGTGGTTTGTGGTGGTTGGCGATGGGATCTGTCCGTCGTCTCTCTGCGGCGGTGTGGCGTCTGCCATGGATCCGGAGCTGAAGATGCTTGGGAGCGCGTCTCCCGCCGATGTTCTTTTCGAGCCGAGATCCAGTTTCTCGGAGCTGGTGGATATTGCGGTCCTCAAACGCGTGCGTGCAAGGGGCTCTTCTGCTCTTGGGATGCTTCTGCGTGGTGTTCTTCCTCCGGCGACGGCGGCGGGGCTCACGTGATGAAGCGGTGACGGAAGCGATGAAGACGACGAGCTGCTGTTTCTTCTGTCTTCTCGTGTGTTCGGTGGTGCCAGCTTTCTGGCCTGTATCCTTCCTGTATCTTCCGTATTTGTACTGTGATGTACGGTGTATCCTTGACATATGTTTCCTACTTTCAAAAGAAAAAAAAACAAGCTCCACCTCTCGGGTCACAGCTCTTGGTCCAAGACGACGACGAATCGCCGGATCCGGCCTCGGCGGGGCCGAATCCGGTGGCTGCGAGGCCGAACGCGCCGGATCTGCGCCGCCTGATGGTGCGCTCGCTCTCCAGGACTCGATGGTCAAGCTCGGCCCCAACGTCCTGTTCCGGCCTGATTGATGGCTCGCGCTCTTGTGCTCCTGGGCAGCTTGACGGCGGCATCGAGTCCGTCCGCGAAGGCGAGGTTGATGTGTTACTCCCTCTCCCTCACTAGTCACTCCCTCTCTAGTCAATCAGCCCGGCAGCCTCTTGCCCACGCGATTCTTCCGCCGCCGCCGTCTCCCGCTCTCCGCGCCGCCTCTTCCCCACGCGATTCTTCCGCTGCCGCCGTCTCCCGCTCTGCGCGCCGCCTCTTCCCCACGCGATTCTTCCGCTGCCGCCGAAGCTAGCTCCCATAGGCATGGAGAGAAGGGGCCGAGCCGGCCGCCTCAAACCCTAGGCCGAGCGGCCGTCGCCGTCGCACCTCGTCCCCATGCTCCTCCCCTTGCTCGTCCCGTCTCGCGGCCCTCCCCTTCGCCGTCAAGCTCGGCCTTGCCCTTGCCGAAGCTCCCTCTCCTCCAAGCTGAAGCAACCCACATCAACAGTTCAACACACGCGCGCTTCAGGTTCTTCTCAAGGAAGGCCGAGCAGCAGCACCACCAGGCCGTACCGACGACGGAGTGCAGGTCTGTGCCACGGCTGAGCCTTCTTCTCCTTCCCTGATTCGTTTGTAGTCAGTTCTTTCAAGCTGTAGCTTCTCAAATTTGTACTACGCAGCCTGTGTTTCAGTCATATTTGGCAGTATACTCGTATCTTTGGGAAATTGATTGAGATAATGAGGTCCGAGAGTTGCTGCCGATTCACCTGAATATCGAGCTACACAAAGTTGATCATGAGATGTATGCCACAGTTAGGAAAGTATGAGTCTAGTGGTGTGTTACGTGGTACAGTGGTGTCATCCCTGATCAAAACATATGATTGTGATAACGTTGTTCCCTAAGTAAGCTCACTGTTTCCCTAGAAAAAATAAAGCGTTTGGGTGCTTCTTAAAAGAATAAAATACCTGGAACTCATGCACGTTTCTCCACCATTGTGACCTCGACATAGAAACTCAGATAGGTCAACACACAAGTAAAACTAGATCTAAGTTTCAGTTTTTAGCATTAATACCATAGCTACACCCTACATACTAAACACTGGGTTTGTGACCAAGTCTGCATATAGTAAACTGTCAGGTGAAGAACTTGTAGTACTCTTGTCATTATAGAACCGTGCAACATCAGATGGTGAGCACATAATTTTATCTAATATGCCAAAGCAGCCACACGAGCAGTTATCTGCAGTGGCTACCAGTATCATGCTAGAACCAGTTTGTTCATGCTAGAACCAGAGAATGATATTAATGACGGCGTTTGTGCCCTGACTTTTCTTTCAAACAAGTAATATAGAAATTCAGGGACAAAAACAATCAACTAGAAAAAAGCAAAAAGGCCAATATCTGGTTGTACATGTGGGCTCAAGAAATAGACCAGTTAATTTTCTGGTATGCTGTGTAACTCTGTTCAACATGAGGCAGTTTGATTTGTTCTCCCTGCTGCCTGAATGAGTTGCAGTAGCATTCCCCCTTGTAGTTTTAAACCTGTGTTGTGGTTGTACAAGTGTAATTGTCAGTGGGGAATCTCAATTATGGGCCAGTATTATTAGAGCTATGTGTTACTGCATTTTGAAATCTGGTGAAGTATTTTTCGTGCCACTGAAATCTGCTCTGTGTTTGTGCCTTATGGTTTCATTACATTCAGAACTCTAGTTGTTGTCTCTGGTTAGTGGTTGTCTTATGGTTTCATTACATTCTAAACATGTTCTTATTTGAACTTATCATGTTCTCTAAATCTTGACTTCTGCAGTCATGGTCCTAGGCTCTCAAAGTGCAGACGACATCATTAACCAAGTGTTCTCTCCAAGTGTTGTGTTGTTGATTTATCTGTCTTCAGACTGATCAAATGTTCTCTCCAAGTGCTGTTAATTTATCTGTCTTCAGACTTGTCAAATCTAAACTTGTTCTCAGAGTATAAATTTTCTGTGATGGCATTTGTTTGTTAGATTTATTTTTTTTGCTTCTAAAGGTTTTTGCGTTGTCTTTGCCTGGAGCTTTGATCGATCAGTTAGGCCAAGCGCCAGTGCATCAGCGCGTCATGCCATTTGTATGTATTCAGTTAGGCGAAGGGATGTCTTTCCCTGGGACATGCAGCGGCCAGGCACATGGAACATGGGACAATCGGGACATCCCAAAAAATCCCAACTAGTTTTTAAGTTGATGGGATGACAGGAACATGGGACACCGGGACAGTAGGGACGTGAGAGAATGGGAGGCGGACGTCCCAAATCCATCCCACTTGAAATTTTACCGGGGGCAGCTTGACGGCGGCATCGAGTCCGTACGCGAAGGCGAGGTTGATGTGCTCGACGTCAAGCACAAACTCCCTGAGCCTGGCCGCGAGGTAGTCGTCGCTGGGGCTCAGCTACTGCTGCAGCAGGCATGCGGAGCAGACGGTCGATTCACCCTCTGCGTCTTCTTGACCGACAAGGTCAAGAACCTCAACACCCGACAATGCCAACAAGTAAAATGCTGCTGCCTTCTTAGTTCTGTAATGAGTACCTGACCATGCTGTCACCTATGGGTATTGTGAAATATTCTTTCAGTTTGAGGAAATTACATTGAACTATGGTCTGGGAACATGCAAGGAAATATTTTTTCTGTAACGAATATCTTTCCATCTCGGGTAGCTTAGTTAGGTTGGTGTTTTGTGATGCATCCTTATCGTTAGGCTGCCGTATTTTTGTTGGAGTAGATATATTTTCAGTTTCAACAATATGTTTTGCTTCCTAAAATATCATTGGAGTAGCAGCTTGTTCTTGACAGGAGTACTTGCGGAATATTTCTAGTGCCATCTCAATCTACTCCTGACCTCCTGTTAATCTTAGGTTTGCTTGCTTGTTTGCTTCCTCTGTCAGGTTTACAATCTGTTTGTACTCTAATTTGTTTGTACATATAGTGCCAATAATTCTGAAAATTTCTCTTGCTAGAAACGGAAAAAAGAAACTTAAGTATTGCTTGCTAGAACCTGAAAATATCTCTTGCTAAGAGGGGCATTACTTTCAGTTGCTTGTTTAGACTGCTACTCCTAGCTGGTTCACTGAAGTTTACTCAAGTTTCACAAGCTTTCACGGAGTATTCAATGTCATGCAGGTGAGTGGACTGAAGGGACAGACACAAACTTGTTTACAATTCTGAGAAGATGCAATTAATCTGATCATGTCAAATGATCATCTATACTTTACTAAAAAGTACTGCTGTCATGGGGCTGGGAGTACATTTATAGAAATTCATTTTGTTTCAGGGGTGGAGTACTCGAAATACATACATTTACTATGTACAGCTTCAGTTAGCATTCATTCTCTAGTTATACATTTCACAGAATGTTACAACATCACATGTTGTGTATCTTCTGTCTTCTTACTCTGCTAGTCATGGCATGGTTGACATAAATGACCTGCTATCTTGTGTACTCGTACTGAATTACACACTAGATCTGCTATCTTACACTTTTCAACATGGAAAACTCTCAAACTGGAAATGTTTCTTAAACTGTAATTTTCTGTTACTACTCAAGTTACTGTAGTTATGCTCTAATGCTCTACGCATTTGCTTTACTTGTGTCTTCACCATCACACCAGCTCACCAGCAAAGATCACTAGGGCATTGCCATATCCATGTTTCTGTTAGTTACAGAGTGGTTAATTATATGCATAAGTAGCTAGCTTGGCCCCTTGTGTATTTAAGCTTCAAAGTATTTGAGGTTGGTCTTGATGGGATCTCGGCCACACTTTTCTGTTCCAAAGACTTTCTTGATGGAGTAAAAAAGAATTAGACAGCAACATTGCTCATGACTGATCGGAAATCTGAACCCACCCACTAAGTTGATGGAACCGATCAATTAAACTGTTCCTGGATATTGAACTGTTATCCTTCCTGCTTGTTCATACTCCCATCTTCACAAACAATTGTCTCAATATTTGCCTACTTGTTTGAATTTATACTCCAGCTTGCTACTCGGGTTTGTTAACATGCTGATGCTTTGCCTACTCCCATACCCTGAGTACAATACTCCCAAACCTTGATGCATTTGTTCCTTGTAAATAAACTGGAGTAGCTATGCTGATTTTGTTTACTGGACCTTGATGCACATTTGTTCTCATAAACTGAATTGTTTTCACTCTTGTACATGAGTACCTGATGCTAATCTGGAGCAGGACGAAGATGTCGCTGCACTCAAAGATCCAGAGGCGGAGGATGAAGAAGATGCTGCTGATGCATCCATCCATGGAACGGTGGCGCAGAGGCAGAGGAGGAGCTGGCCGGAGGCAGTCTTGATCGGAGGAGCTGGCCTGAGGAAGAGCTGGCCGGAGGAGGAGCTGCTGTGGAGGTTTCTCGGAGAAGAGGCTCCTCCTCCGGCCAAGACTTGCGTGATCATGGTCTTGAGCTGGAGCTTCTGCGAGTTGCTGCTGGAGAGGGGAGGCCTGGAGCTGCTGGAGAGGGGAGAGAGACCTGGAGATGGGAGCGAGCGAGAGGTGCGGGACGCGATCCGGAGGATGTTTTGCTTGTTTTTAAATATACATGTGTTTTTTTTTGTAAAGTGTCATCTGAATTGAACTATCACTTCATCTGTAGATACTGTTGGTGCTGAATTGATGAAATTCGTACATTACTTGTTGGGATGCATGTTTTAATATTCCACTGGAATATCAATTAGATCACTCCGCTTGCAGTGTCATCCTTCGTTGGTAATCGAAGGGTAGGTGTTGTTTCTCGAATGTTAATGAAATACCATTGAAGAAAGGAAAAGAGTACAGGTTTACATGTAATCTAAAAGCAATTTCGTGCTGTTTGTTCCATACATCATACCAGCAATATGGTTTCATCCATATCTTGTTATTGCTTGGCATCGTAGAAATGGTAACAATTATGAATCTTTCTGTTTATGGGGGCAACCATAAATATGAATCAGAGAAACTTTCAGTGTAGAACTGATGTTCTTTCATACAATCCCTAATTGAGGAATCAATAACAGAAAGGGGACATTATCTCATTAACAGGAGCAATCGTACTGAGGTTTTAAATTGGAGTGTATCAGATGGTCTTTGTATCAAAAGGCTTTGATTCTGAATCGTTCTCAACACGTAGTGCAAAATCATCATTCACCACTGCGCAAAATGCATTACAATCCATCTACGAACTAGCCAAGTGTTTTCACCACTGTACAAAATGCACAACTATACATCTACGAAAGTTTCTTACCACTGCATCAAATGCACAACGCAGCAATACAGGCTACGGACAGATGTCCACTCCAAACAGCCTGATGCACGGGCTCAGCACGGAGCCGGTGCTGGAAGAAGAAGCATGGTCGTCGTCCCACTTGACATCCAACTTCTGCCAATCATAGAGGTTCACTGTGGTCACCGTGCCATCTTTGACGCCAATTGTGTGCGGAAGATCCTCCTGGACGACACCAGGTCGGACCACGCCGGTGCGGCAGCTGACGCGCGTGCCGACCTTCCACTCCGTGCTCAGCATCTCCTCAACCTCCGCAGCTGGGAGCACAAATTCTGCGCCGCGGCGAGGGCACCACAGCACAGTGAAGCTGGTACCCTCCGCCGCGTGCCTTGTGGCCTCCAGGACGTCATCAGCATTCACGAAAGCGGCAGGCAGGGTCTCCCGGAGCAAGGCCAGCTGGAGTTGTTCACCGAAGCGCATGAACAAGAGGACGTCGCCGGCATTTGGCTTCTTCATCTTGAGAAACGTGTTCCATCCAGTAGTGAACTGGTGCCGGCGCCGCCTGTTTGGAGCGCCACAGAGTGTGTGGGTGAAGCTGAAATCGAGGCCTCCGACATCCAGCAGGCGCAGACTCTGGTTCTGCTTCAGATGTCCATCGACCAGGACATCAGGTAGGGCGGGCAAGATCCCCATGGCGCAGTCTTTGGGTATATTGAAGGTGCCGCCGTGCGTGATCTTGACGTCGCATGCTGTCAGCTTCTTGGGGAATATAAGCAGAGCATCCGCACCTTGCTCCGGTTGCAGGACAAGGTCATGGCGGGCCTGGACGGCCATGGAATCGTGGCGGCGGACCACGGGAGCCTGGTCCTCGCCGCGGTAGTGGTCGCCGACGAACGGGTCGCCAATGTCGTCGCCGAGGGGTCCGCGGACGTCCACAGAAGTCTGGTGGCTGCGGCAGGTGTTGTCAGGGTCGGCGAGGTCGTCGGCGAGGTACTTGGGGCCGCGGCGGGCCTGGAGGCCCTGGACGGCCATGGAGTCGTGGCGGCCGAGCACGGGAGCCTGGTCCTCGCCGCGGTAGTGGTCGCCGACGAACGGGTCGCCAATGTTGTCGCCGAGGGGTCCGCGGACGTCCACAGAAGTCTGATGGGTGCGGCAGGTTTTGTCGGGGTCGTCGAGGTCGTCGGCGAGGTACTTGGGGCCGCGGCGGGCCTGGATGGCCATGGAGTCGTGGCGGCCGAGCGCCGGAGTCTGGTCCTCGCGGCGAGAGTGGTCGCCGACGAACGGGTCGACGAGGAGGCCGCGGTCGCCGTCGATGTACTTGGGGCCGCGGTCGCCGAGGTCGTCGTCGATGTACCTGGGGCCGCGGCCGCCGAGGTCGTCGTCGATGTACTTGGGGCCGCGCGCGTTGGCGCGGACGAGGGCGTCGACGGCGAGCTGGTCGTCGAAGGGGAGGAAGGCGTCGCGGACGTCGTCGACGCAGTGCTCGTCGTCGCGGCGGACCTCGATGGGGGCCTTCCAGTCCTGGCTGCCGTGCACAGGAGCCAGAGGGGCGCGGCGAGCTCTGTCGTGGATGAAGCCGTGACCGTCGACCTGATCCTGCGCCTGCGCGTGGTACCTGGGGCCGGGACCGCGGCGGGCGTTGGCTCGGACGAGGGCGTCGACGGCGAGCTGGTCGTCGCAGGGGAGGAAGGCGTCGCGGACGTCGTCGACGGGGAGCTTCGGGACGCGGCGGAGGAGGGCGTCGCGGACGGGGTGCGTGGCGTCTCGGACGTCGTGGTCGTGGCGGCGGGCGTCGTCGGTGAAGAAGCAGCCGTCGTCGACTGGCGGCTGCTCCGGCTGAGGAATCAGGTGGATGCGCGAGTACACCTCGTCGCCGCGGACGAGCAGCTCAACGCGGCCGACGACGCACAGGACCTTCTCGACGGTGATGGCCCCCGTCGGAGCAGCGGCGTCCTCGCACTGCTGCGCGTAGCCGCGCGGGAAGAAGTAGCAGAGGGAGCCCGCGTCGGGGACGCGGGTGAGCGGCGGCGCGCAGGCCAGCCAGAGGCGGCGCTCCACCGCCGCCGGGTTCTCGGGGATCGCCGGCTCCATTGTCGCGCTCTCTCGCTTGGCAATTGGATTTGCGATTTTGGTTTGGGCTCTCCTCTGTTCTTGCCTTGGCCCGCCGCCGCCTCTTTTCTTCTGTTTGGGCGACTTGGGGAGCCAGGCTGGCAACTCTAACCGTTTTTTTACCCTCCCCGCCGGCCATCGGCCGTGTAAAAAAATTTTGGAGCAAAGAGAGTGCCGTGTCTCATCAATTTTTACTGAATATCATTCCTCACTATTTTTTACTGTATATCTATCCTTTTTCTCAAATTCTCAAGTGATTTATGGGGATAATTGCCGATAACCACCTTTGTTAGCGGATTCACTCTAAGAGGCCCCAAATTTCGTACTTCTTCTCCATGAACTTGCTTTTTTTCTTTTTTACTGAAATTCAGAGCTTTGAAAACCTGTTTTACAAATTCATAATTAAGATTTTAACCGAGGTACGTTCATGTATCAAACTCAAGTCCACAAAAATCATCTGCAAACTGAACGTACATTTTAGAAGAACAAGAGTTTCGGAGCATCCGGGCCTAACCAATACATTTTCAAAGTGAGGTGGTGGTTCATGGGTGTGCAGTGGTAGGTTCGATTAGTGGATGTTATTGGTTATGTAATACACATTCCGATTCGTTTTAAGTGACATGGGAAATGAACTGAACATATACAAATCCGTGTACAGCTCGCGACATTTAATTGGGATAGGAGTGAGTAGTAAAAATGATTTGATGTCTTAGTTTGATGTGACTAATGTTTGGGCCACTGCAAAAAGATTAAATGATACAGAAAAATATCCATGTGAGTTGAATTTGAAGTCCTCATCGACACATAGAGGTGAAAACAAGTTGCTTACAATTTGACAACAATGACGTGTGTAGCAGAATTTAGGCCGCAACTCGGGATAGTCGGCTTCCAGCGTGTTCGATGTGTTTTTTCATGCTTTGATGATTCGGAGCTACGGCAGTGATAATGGCAGGCAACGTGCAGTATTTATAGAGAACTCGGTCAAAATCGAATTTGTCTGGTTCACCCATGTGGCCGACTGTTGGCATAGGTCGTATGGATTTCACCGTAGTTCGGTAGTCTTCGAAGGTGAAGTCGGAGTCGTTGGTTCGAGTAGGGGTAACAATGATGACACGTGGTGGCAACCTCGACATTGGTATTTCAATGCGTGTGTGCTCATGTGGGTGGTCATGTCGGCGGGTGGTGTCCAACATGGCATTACGATGAACTCATTGATATTTGGTTTTATTTGAGGCAATAAAATTAGAGGGAATAGTACTTGTTATATTTTGCTACTCCTTTATTTTTTCTGTCGTATATGACAGTGCTTATGAGTTATTTATAGGGTTTGTCTATGACTTAGTTGACTGAAAATTTCTTAAGTCTCAGGCACCTCAGAAAAATGCAACTGCAGTTCAAAAAACAAGTGCAACTGGAACGAGTTGCACTTTTCTGGCAGAAAAGTGCAATTGCACATTTCTCACAGAAAATGCAACTCATGCATATTTTTTTGGGTGACTGAGACATAAGAAAAAAACAGACACCTGAGAATTAGTAAATCCGTTATTTATAAACGTCTCGAAATAAGAATGTGTGGTCGGATATAAACTTTAAATATAATATTTTGCATCATACTCTAATCGTTTCAAAATATAAGGCGCCCTTCAACGACGTACAACTTTGACCATGATTTGTTTTTACAACATTCCACAAAAAATTTGTATACTGATATATGGAATGAAAGAATTTTCCAAAACGATCCAACGGTACAATTTATGCATTCTCAATCCATATAAGATTATATATATTAATGGTCAAAGTTAATCATAAAAAATCAGCATAAAAATAGCTCAAAATATAGGTAGTATGTTACTAACAGGGGCTCATTTTTCAACTTTGCCCTAGGGCCCCGCAGAATATAGAGCCAGCCCTGGATTGTACTCCCTCCATTCCTAATATAAGATGTTTTAGCATTTCTCTTTTCATCCATATCTAGACATATTTTAGTGTAAGGTTCAAATGAATATTGAACTAAAATATGTCTAAATACGGATGGAAAGAGAAATGCTAAAACATCTTCTATTGTAGAACGGAGGGAGTACTAACTAAGTGTGGTGATTTAGGAAGATCCATCAACCATGCGTGTGAAAAAAGTTGTTTAACAGTGATTATATATTCTTCAACTGTTCCGCGCAAAAATAGAAAACAGTGAACATTGAACCGTGATTCCCATGTCATGTTAAAAGAGGCTGCTGGAAGAAGAATTTGGCTACTGCTAGGTAGAAGAACTCACGTTAGAGAGGAGAGTTTATTGTAGTAGTGCACGGTATACGTTAGACTAAATGTGACACTTACACCAACGAGTTTTGGTGTTGGATAGTAAAAAATAGAGTTAAATCCATCCATGGTCCTCGTATTTGTCGTCCAGGTCCGGTTTGGTCACCATACTAAAAAAAAAGTTTTTACGGTCACTAAATACGGATGACAAGCCCATCTACGGTCACTGGTGCTTGTAGAGCGTCGTATTTGATGACATGGCACGTTGTGGACCCTCTCTGTCAGCACAAGCAAGGTTCCAGCGATGCAAAGTTGTTGAAGGGTCTTTATGCAAATTCTACTAGCACAGCTTATCTTTCTTTACTTTGTTTTCTATAATAAGGAAAATGGGCAGAGGAAGATGGGCGTCGCGCCCTTGGGCAGAGGGGTTTGGACGTCGCGCCGCCACTGACGAGATCCTACAATAGCCCCGGCGCGGTGGTGGCCTCACGCTGCTCATCCCGGCACTCCACATCGACTCGACGTCGTCCCCAGTGATCGATATGAAGCCAATCGCGCCACCCCACTCTCTAATCTGCTCATCACAACCTCTCTCTCCTTGCCTGAGTCCGTCGCACGCGCTCGCTCGTACCGGAGCTTGCCCCACGATATGATGCGGCAGGGCACGAGCGAGAGCTCGGTGAGCATGGACCCAGGGCCGATTCGAGGTGTCGGCCGCGAGGATGCTCGCCGGTAAACGTGCCGTGCTGCACGGCCGCCTCGCCGGAGAGCAAGCAGCAGTGCGGCCAGGGCCAGGCGAGCGCGAGTACGGGAACTGACTATCCTGGCATCCCGCGTAGTTGAGTACGCGCTCTGCCGCGGCCGTGTTGTCCGTTTGCTGGGCGCAGTCGGGGACGTCGCCGTGTGGGGCGCGTCCGCCTCGCCGGAGAGCAAGCAACAGCACTGGCAAGCCCAAACAGGCGCCATGGCGGGCGTCGGAGCCATTTTGGCCGCCTTTGTTGCCGAGTATGCGCGCCGCCGCGGTAAGGCGTCTGCGTGTTGGCGCCCTCCGCCGCGGCCGCTCTGGACCCTCAAGGAGCGCGGCGCGCCATGGCCGTCGCTCGTTCCACTCGTGGTAGCCGCACCACTACCATTCTCCTCGGATGGTCTTCGTGGACCTGGAAAGCGGCAGGAGCGCGGTACATCTGCTGCTGTGCGATCTTGTGATTGCAAGGCGCATGCGTGCTCGCGTACAAGCAAGCGGCGGCGCGGGGACGCATGCTACCGAGCAGCGCACGCATCAGGCCGGAGAGGTCCGGCGCAGGGTGGGGCGGTCCACGCCGCCGTCCTGCTGGTTTTTGCTCCCCATGAATCTGCTGCTCCAATGTCTTCTTGCTGCTGCTCGTTCTCCAATCTCCATGCCACCGTACGCGCGCAAGAACAGATTCAGAAAACCGAAGGAAATCCTGTTTGTGGACTAGCAGGTCGGCTCTGTTTGTGGTTATTCGCAAAAACAAAAGGCTCTGTTTGTTTGTGGTTGTGGCATTGGTTGGCGCCGGCGCAGCCGTAGAACACCATGGAGCTCCCCACTTGGGGAAATTGGTTGAGACAGAGTAAGGAAGAGTAAGGGGGGAAATATTTTAGGGGCTTTTTGCAAAAATAATTGCACAACTGGAGGCCTGTCATCTGGGTCCGTGACTGCCACATCATCAAATACACCTCTATACTGTGTGTGGTGACCGTAGATGGGACTCGGGTCCGTATTCGGTGACCTAAATACCGTATTCCTGAGTATGGTGACCAAGGCGGGTTTCGACTACAAGTTCAGGGACCATGGATGCATTTTACTCTAAAAAATATTGTCTTGTCTTCCTATTGGTGTGTAATGTGGCAATCCGAAAAGACAAGAGATATACACTTTTTCTTGAACGGGTCAAGAGACATACACTTGATGATAAATTCTGCGACAAAAGCTCAGCATTTTTCTTGTTTTTCTTTTCGAAATATTCATAAAAAATGATATGAAATTGATCTTATCAGCTTTGTAATAAAAGGATAATTGTTTGCGATTATGATTTTGCTGCCAACGGTGGTAGCAACCTAGACTATCATTAACCTTGATACGGGTTTTCCGGATACACTTCGGCATACCGTATTGTTCTTTTTGTTGAAAACATAGAACAAACGCAAACGATCACCCCTACGAATGTACACACCTTATTTCTATGAGTACCTATGCTGGATTGAACCAGCGAGTCGGTTCTTGAGATTGACGAACTCCCCAAGGACGCATGCTAACATCGGGAACGTCGCTTCCCCTTCTAACGATCCAACGACGGATTAGTTGTGATTTAAATCAGATAGGCTAGGGTTCAACCACCCTTCTAACGATCCAACGACGGATTAGTTCTCCGGATCGTTGATCGTCCTAGTTCGGCCTATGACTATACACTTGTGTCGTTTCTGAAAAGCTAGACATTAACATTTCTAAAACATCTTATAATTAGGAACGAAATAAGTACTACTCACTTCGTCCGAGTTATAAGATGTTTTAAATACTTCAATATGGAATAAAATAGGGACTGGAACGAGTTATCTACAATGAAACACGTCTAGATACATCCGAATAAAAAAACTAAAATATCTTGTATTAGTGGTGGAATCTCCCTTTGCAAGGAATAAAGATGGAAAGTTTGCTCCTCGTCAATGCAATGTCCATTTTTTGAATGTTATAACTTATATACATGCTCACAAGTATCTTTCATACAACTATGTGACCAACAAAGTCTACACATGAAAACTGATTTACAGCGATCGGGCCCACTAGACCGACCGGCACATTGGGCCCATGGACCCAAGATATCGAAGTTGGCGTAATCCGATTCTTAGGTCCAGAAGGCTTCGGGAAATTGTCCAGAAGTCAAACCCCAACCTCGTGGGCCTGAAAATCTGAAGTCTCGTCCCCACATGGACGCAAAGTATTTTCCTTGGTCAACCCCCCCCCCCCCCCCCCCCCCAACACCCACACACACCAACATGATGGAATTTGTTGATAAAGACCAAAATTCCTCCAAAACCCTAAAATACCCTCACATGAAGAGAAAGAAAAGACAAAAATAGTAAATAGCACTAGTCTCTCTCATTTCTAAAGTTGTAGTTACAGATCTAGGTTTATAACACCATAAATAATTATGCTAAATTCCACATGAATATACATGTACCAAATCACCTAACTACCCTTGGCATGTGTATGGATATGAGGGCACAAATGCCCCTTGCATAGTGGCATGGCATGTAATTTATCACAACGTTTTCTCCATAAATAGAGGACCTCCCGGTTATTTCAAAAGTGGGAGGCAAAGTATTCACCAATTCTTTAACATCCCAACACTCTTAGAGGAGAGAAAAAATCAAAGAAGATACCTCGCGACAACGCCTACCTGATGGGCCCAATGATCAGGGAGGATGGCAAGGAGGACGATGACGATGGCTGAAGAGTGGGCCCCAATGATGAGGATTGACTATCAATGTCAGCCTGCCGACTACACCAGTCAATTGTTGTCTGACGGCACTTCGAGCCGGCAGGTCGCACCGTGCCATCCGTTGTCTGTCTTCGTTTCCCATTCGTTAGACAATTTTATTATTTTGTCAACTGATTCTCGGAACCCACTGAATACACATTCCTTCTTGGAACACATTGTCATTAGAACCTATTGCATTCGAAAACCATTACACCTCCTCCGAACACATTGTCTTCAAAACCCATCACCTGCGGATTCAGATTCTTCTTGATCAGAATCCATTAGGGCGTGTTTGGTAGCCCGTGCGAACACACAGAATCTCGTCTCAACCAAGCTCAGCTCTCCATTCCTTGTTTGGTAGCCCGGGTCGGCCCGCGTCGGCAGAGCCGAACTCGTGCAGAAAAGGGCAGTGGGCAGTGCCGGGTTGAGAAGCTCGAATCGAGCTTCTCAGGTCGCCCAGGCTGAGTTCATCCCGCAGAACACTGTTCCGCTGGGCCCGACCGCACGCGCCCACCCGCCCCGGGCCGGTCACTGTTCAGGCACCCCACCGCGAGGCGTTCCCCAACCTCTCGTGTCCCCGACGCCGCCCTCCCTCCCTGCGCTCGTGCCGCCGCCGTTCCTCCCACCAACCGACGCCCGCGCTCGACCGTCCCTCCCGCTACCCGCCGTTCTACCGCCGCCCTCCGCCGCGGAAGGCCGCCGCCGCTGAGCGGAAGCTTCCCAGCCCGGGGTCCAGTCCCGCGCCGGCCCTCTCCTCCCTTGTCGTCACCAGCCCGCACCCGTCGGGGAAAATCCTCCCGGACACACAGCATGCGCCGCCGCACCACTCGACGGCCACCGCCGGCGCCCAGCGTCCTGCCACCAGCGACGAGCTGCTCCCAGCAGGATTGAAGGGCCTGATTGCGTTTTAGATGTTTTATCGAGGGACTTTTCTGTAAAACTTTGGACCTCTCTGCTATTTCTCAGTTTTTGGGCCAATCTCAACCCATACGGGACTACCAAACAAAGTATCTATTCAGCGTGTGCCAATACATGCGGGATAACAAACACACCACAAAATCTCAGGGCAGCTTGTATGAGGTAAGATATATCGAGTGAGAGAGTGAATTCGAAGTGATACGGGCTACCAAACACACCCTTAGTGTTTGAATCAGTGCGGGAGGTGGGAGTTCAGTATGAAGGGGTCCAAATCATGCGCAGTGGTGTCAGGAGGGGCCAAACCATCTAGACATAACTAATTTGATCTCACAAAAGATGATTAGAACGTATGGGTACATGCATCTGTGATCGAGCACCGGTGGCAGCGGGCACGGCGTGCGCGTTTGTGGAGTTGGCTATACTTGCAAATTAATGGGCAAGACACAACATAAGAAATCACTCTCCCTCTTCACATCACAGCTACAACATGAGACACGATGAAAAACGATGAGCTATATTTGAGCTTGCGTATGATCAAAAGCGGCTGCCGCGCTTCGGCGCGCCAAGGCCGGTCAACACGTACGCTGGAGCTGGATCGCCATGGAGGACCACGCTAAGCTCTTCGCTCGTACGTAGGTCGTCAGCCGATCGAGGGCTCGGCCTTGACAGCACGCGGAAGTCGAACGCCCATCGTCGGCTCGCCGGAAGACATGTCCACGAGTCCGTTTATGTAACCGCAAGACCGCGCTCCCTCCGACCCTGGCCGGCAGCGGCCACCTCCTCGTGCCGTCTCTTGCTGCTTGCACGTCCATGTCGTTCAGCCCGCGCGTTTCGGTGTTGGCTGCCCATCCGGCGGCCGTGTCCGAGCTGGGCACTGTCGGGCTGCGCCGCCGGTGCAGTACTGCGCATGCTCGCCGCGCGCTGGACGTACGGCTCTCGTCGCGCGCTCTTCCATGCATCCGGCAAGCAACTCGGGCTTCAAGTTCTCACGGGACGGGAGTCTTGGGCTGGGGCGCGACACGTGGCGGACTGGGTGAGACCGGCCGGCACGGCAGAGCGCGCGGGAATGTGACTGCGGCGGCGAGCCACTGTCCGGCCGGCGGGTTCGGCGAACTCGACAAGGTAGGTGAACTACTTGAGCGGTGCCGGCTTGGTGGCTACCACTGCCATACGGGGAGATGTGAAAAGCAGGACTGCAGGAGTATATAAAGGGGGGGGGGGGGGGACTTGTATAGGATCGGGTGTTTAGGTGAGATCGTAGGATCGATTTTTTTGCATGAACATATTATGTTCAAAAATTTGAAAACAATTGACAACATGCATCTCTGCTATATGCAATGTCAAAAAATTTCAAGTTCAAATTTGACCTACAGTTGGAGAAAAAAAAAAGAGAAATTTCGGCGTGAATAGTGCAAAAACACTGTGTACTCAAATCTGACACTATTCACAGTATGATTTAGCATTTTTGTTTCTCAAACTGTAGATCGAATTTTGAGCTGATTTTTTTTACAGTTGTGCAAAGTACGGTAGGTATGTTGTGTAATTTTTTCACATTTTTTAATAATTCACAAATATGCTTTTTTTACGTGATACTACGATCTCACCTAAACACCCGATCCTATACAAGTTTCTATAAAGGAAGGGTCCAATTCCAAGCCATGCAGGGAGCTGAAAAGGGGAACGTCACGCCCAATCCACAGGTGGGCCTTACCATTTAGCTGTCAAGTCATGCGTGATTTTTTTTTTCGATAATGGGAGATTTTATTACTCAAATAGTTAAGCATTACACCCGGCCTCTGCATAACAAAGATGCACACGGCCCCAAAACACTGAGAAGTCTAGAAAACAAACGAAAAGGCGCATTACATATCAGAATGAGAAATTGTAAAAAACGCCTAGGGCACAGGGGGACCAATCCGAAGATTATGCTGCCATCCATGCCGGGAAAGGAAGTCTCTCGCCGCTGCCTCTAACCTTGTGGCCACGTCCAAGAATAGGCCACGGTGCTCCACACGCTGTAGAACCGCCCAAGACTAGATAATACTTGTGCAACGAAAGATGACCTGCAAGGGAGACATATTTTTAGCATTAAAAACCTTATCATTTCTACATAGCCAAAGCGACCATAAAACGGCAATCGCTCCCACCCTAATAAGAAGCTTAAACCTACGATCCACCCCATTAAGCCAACTACCAAATATATTTGCAATGCTTGTTGGTGGATATAAGTTAAAGCCAATTTGGATGATTGACCATATAGAACTCGCAAAATTGCATTGGAAGAATAGGTGTTTAATAGTTTCATCATGATGGCAAAACATACACTTTTTACTCCCTTGCCAATTCCGCCTTGCAAGGTTATCCTTAGTAAGGATTGCCCCACGACGAAGGTACCACGCAAAAACCTTAGTTTTTAATGGTATCTTCATCTTCCAAATTTTCTTGTTATTATCGACTGGAACAGCAGGATGCATTAAAACTTTATACATGGAATCCACAGAGAATTTACCATCCTCTTTTAGAGTCCATCGAAATTTATCGGGGCCTTGCGTTAGCTGAACCGAAGTTAAGCGTTGTAACAGAGCATTCCAGGATGCTTGTCTAGGTCCCAATAAACTTCTTCTGAACGAAACATTCGGCAGGGAAGTCTCCAACACCTTAGCGATAGTGTCGCTTTTGTTACGCACAATGTTGTACAAAGCCGGATACTGTTCTTGGAGTGTGGCATTACCCAGCCATTTATCCTCCTAGAAACGAATTTCCGAACCATCCTTAATGGAGAAAGACCCATGAGGAAAGAAATATTTCTTCGTGGCCATAAGACCAGCCCAGAAATGCGAGTCACCAGGTTTCCAATAAATCTGGGATAACGCCCTTGATCCAATGTACTTTCTCCGAAAGAGGGTTTGCCAGACCCCTTCTTCAGACAATAGCTTGCAAAGCCATTTGCCAAGAAGGGCTCTGTTTTTAACCTCCAGATCATGGATTCCAAGTCCTCCATCATCTTTGGGGCTGCAAACCACACTCCACTTAGCCAGACGATATTTTCTCTTCTCACTATCCCCTTGCCAAAAGAATCTCGATCGGAAATAATCCAATCTTTTTAAGACTCTTTTAGGCAGTTGGAAAAAAGAAATCATATACAGTACCATGTTTGAGAGTACTGAATTAATGAGAACTAATCTCCCACCTAGGGATAGTAATTTTCCTTTCCAGCTGTTTAATCTAGCTTGGAGCCTTTCCTCGACAAGTTTCCATTCAGCATTTGTAAGCCTCCAATAATGAATCGGAATACCCAAATATCTGATAGGAAATTGTCCTTGCTCACAGCCAAATAATTCAGCGTACTCAGCCGTATGATCTTGAGCCTCACCAAAATAAAACAACTCACTTTTATGGAAATTAATCTTAAGACCCGATAATTGCTCAAATGCTGATAGGATTAACTTCAAGTTCTTAGCTTTCTCGATGTCATGCTCCATAAAGAGAATTGTATCATCGGCATATTGAAGGATAGATAAGCCGTCATCAACAAGATGCGGAATTATTCCTTCAATTTGACCCTCAGACTTTGCCCGCTCAATCAAAATAGCGAGCATATCCGCCACAATATTAAAAAGAATGGGTGATAGCGGATCACCCTGCCTAAGTCCCTTTTTTGTTTGGAAGTAATTGCCAATATCATCATTAACTTTAATGTCAACACTTCCACCCGAGACAAAAGAATGAATTAAAGCACGCCACCCTTCAGAAAAACCTTTCATTCTAAGGGTTTGCTGAAGAAAAGACCAATTAACTTTATCATAAGCTTTTTCAAAATCAATTTTTAAAATCACCCCATTCAGCTTTTTGCTATGCACTTTGTGAACTGTTTCATGAAGGATCGCCACCCCATCTAGGATATTACGACCTTGCATGAATGCAGTTTGAGAAGGACGAACTACATGATCCGCCACAGTGCTTAGTCTAATCGTAGCAACCTTTGTGAAGATCTTAAAACTAACATTAAGAAGGCAGATGGGTCGACATTGCTGAATCCGTTCTGCCTCATTAACCTTAGGTAGAAGAATTATTTCACCAATGATCAACCGGAATAACTCCAGTTGACCGCTATGAAGGCAACTAAACAGCTGTAGAAGATCTGACTTGATAATGTCCCAAAAAATCTGATAAAACTCAGCAGGGAAACCATCTGGACCAAGGGCTTTATTGTGTTCCATTTGGAAAATTGCCTTTGGTACCTTATCCTCATTATAAGGTGCGGTAAGTAGGCTATTTTCCTCGTCAGACACCTGAGGGATATCGTCTGTTCTGGATTCATCCAAGGAGAAAGAACCTTCCTCTGGTGCCCCGAACATATTTTTGTAATAACTGGTAATATAAGACTTAAGCTGATCATGTCCTTCTATCGTCACCCCATCCTGTAAAAGAGAGTGGATACGTTTCTTCCTATGCCTGCCGTTGGCGAGACTATGGAAATATCTCGTATTCGAGTCTCCTTGTAGGATAAATAGGGATTTAGAGCGCTGATACCATTTGAGCTCTTCTTCACGCAGTAACCTAGCTAACTGTGCATTAGATTGGCTTTTAAGCTCAATTTCATGCATAGACAGCAAACGGGTTTCTGCTAGAGCCTCAAGGTTATCAATGATTGAAACGAGACGCAGCTTTTCTTTCTTAAGTAAACCTACGGTGTGGCGAGCCCAACCCATAAGGTGTGTTCGTGTGGCATGAATTTTGTTATTCCACCTTTGTATTGGGGTACTACCGACAACAGGTCTTTCCCAAATCCTTTTAACCATCTCGTGAAAGCCATCCCGTTGTAACCATCCAAGTTCGAACTTGAACCTAGGTGGGCATGGTGGCCTATCCAGACCGGTGGTTAAAAGAATAGGAGCATGATCTGACAGATCTACAATACGCTCCAAAGCCCGAACAGATACCAAAGGAAATTTTGACTCAAAGTCCGTATCCATTAGCACCCGATCAAGCTTCTCGTATGTAGGTTCTGGCAAGCTATTCGCCCAAGTGAATTGTCTTCCAATCACGGAAACCTCTCTTAAATATAAGCTGTCAATGACAACGTTAAACAAGAATGGCCAATGATTGTCAAACCGGCCTTTACTCTTCTCAGAGGGGAAACGAAGCAGGTTGAAATCACCTCCAATGATTATTGGATATGGATTCTGTTTTGCTAAGTTAACCAACTCTCTAAGAAAAGGCACCTTAAATTCCTCCTGGGCCGGACCATACACGGTGACAAGATTCCAAATGAAATGATCGGCTTTGTTTCTGATTTGGAGTTTTATGTGATACTCCCCTTCCGAAACATCCAAAACATCCATTGTATCAGTTCTGACACCGAGTAAAATTCCCCCAGAACGGCCACGAGGTGGACGAGAATGCCACACAAAGTCTATACCACCCGAAAGACGGTTTAAAAGACTTTATGAGAAATCCCGTCTACCTGTTTCCGAGATAGCCAAAAAATCCAAATTATGGTCCCGAACACAATCAGCAAAGTGCAAATGTTTAGCCAAGTCACCAAGACCTCTGCTATTTGCGAACATGCCATTCATTGGGAAACCTTATCACATTTGGACTTAGTTGACCGTCTACCTGATTTTTTGTTAGAGAATGTCTTAGATTTCCGGCCCGAAGCCTTTAGTTCATATAATGAACAAAGCCTGTCCTCATCCAAGTCAATCTCCGACACTTCACCAACGATATGAGATAGAAGCTGACCATCTGATGTGGCAATCGCCTCTTCCTCATCCGTATAGGTGGATTCCAACTCAGTCGAAGCTTTAGGGACAATCGTTAAACGATCGAGTTCCATATGCCTCAAGACTCTTGTTGAAATATCAATTTGATTTGCATTCTACCCAATTTAAAACCTACACTACTAAGATTAGAATTAATTGAATGCAGCAAAAATGACAAAAAGGATTTGGAAGACATGATATTACCCTTATCTTCCAGATTTAGAGTCTCTTTGCGACGCATGGCCTTCTGAAACGCATCCTCATCTGTCGCAGAGGACCCATCTGCAGCCATCCCGAACCCCGCACTACGACGAACGGAGTCCGTCATCATAGCGCGGTTCGGTGTGAATGGCGAGATAGCGTCCACCGCAGCTGCCTCCAAAGTCGACGAAGAGGAGGTATGACGGGTCAGAGATGTTGGTGTAGAGACCCGCTCAGCTGTCACAGAGGGAAAGACGGGCAGCGACGACACCTCGACCTGCCCCTCCTCCGTCACCACCGGCTGAAGGGTGGCGATGGTGGCGAGTCCCGAGAGACTCCCAGCCCCATCACCCGCCCGGTCCTCCTCCACACCATCCGGGGGTAGCTCCCAGCCCACCATGGCGTGTCGTGGGCTGGCCGGCACCGACCTGCCCGCCTCTGACACCTCTGAAGAAGCAGAACAGTCACCCTCCCTCGCCACAGTTGTGCCCAGCAGATCGTCCCCCACCACCTCAGTGACAGGGACAATATCCCCAGCCACCATGCAGCAACTCGCATCAACCAAAGGCGAGACAACAGAGGCATCCACACGCAGCAGTCCCAGAGAAGACTTGCGAATCTTGTCGACAATCTCAATTCCTTTAGGCGTTTGCGGATTAGGGTTATATGGAGTGATAGCCAGAGTGACCCGCTGAGAATGAGAAGAATTATCTGAGTTGCCCTGATTAGCACCCCCAGAGGGAATGTTTGCATCCACCTCCATATTGGTTGTATGAGAACCATGCGAACCAGCAGCCCCAGAGGGACCTTGTCCCTTATCAGATGCATCTCCCATGTCCTCAGAATCATCTCCCTTGCGCCTCCAAAAATACGGTACGAAAGCCTGGTCCGGAACAAAATCAGCCGGCTCCCGGCGAAAGAAGAACCCAAACTCCTTTAGCCTGACCACACACGCCGCACCAATGTAAGTACCAAAAGAATCCATGCGCTTCTCAAGAGCCTTGGATTCAAGCATTCCAACCAGAATACGCATGATGCCGCGGCCACGAAGTGTGACAAGATCAACATCAAGAGTAGTCCCAATAAGCGTACCGACAGCCCAAATACCCAGAAAATGTCGCACGGGGTACGGAACCCTTGAACATGGACCCAAACCTGCTCCAGCTCTCTCGTAGGTCCAATGTCATCCATCTTCCAAACTGAAATAGACGCTTGGGCCGCATAAGATGGAATACTCATCTGAAACCCATCAACACGCATAAGATCCTCAAGAGACGGAAAACGAATGAGGAAAGCATTATCCCCGTGGGGCAGCGCCGCCCAAGTCCATGGAGAACTCGACGGGCACATCCTAGACATCAAGTTTTGAATAGCCACAACCGGTACAGAAACACCAGAAACCCTCACAAGAGCCGTGAGAGAACACTCCGGCACCAAGTGAGGCTTGTAGACACTGTCAGGCAATTGCAGAAATAGCGTATCATCTGTCCCATACCCCGACGAGAAAGCCATCGGCTTCGGCAACCGAAGAGTCGGGCATCTAAGTGTAGGGTGAGCTGCATTGTTACAGACCAAGCAGTAGTGCTGAACCGGGCAATTCTTAGAGGCATGAGTATCAACCGAGCACTTCCAACATTTCATAGCCTTCTTACTGCTGCCACTCACCATCGCCTTATCCGCTTGTAGAGAGGATCCCACACCCACATTGGTGACTCCCGACTCAACAGCCACAACAGGTCCCGGAGGTGTCGCTGCAACAAAGGTAGACGGCCCCTGCTGGAACAAAGGAGGCTGCACAAATGATGGCGTGTAGTTGAAGTCTCCCTCAACTTCGCCACCAAATACTCTTGATACCCTGAAAGGAATATGGGTTAGGTTGAGCCTCCAAGTGCAGAGTATGTAGTAGTGGAAGATTTTCCCCACGAGGGTGACTCGAGGGTTTAATATCGAACTCTCGGGGAATCAGTAGTGTGGGTTTTATCTCCTTGTCCTTCTCTAGATTTCCTGCAAACAAATAAATTGCTTTGTGCCCTCAACCTCACCAAGTGGTTGTCAAGCACAAGGTGTGAGAATGATATTAAGATGATAATGAATGCAAAACAGCAAGTAAAAATGCAATGGTGGTAAATAATAATGCAAGGATGGTGGAAACAATGATGGATGATATTTTTGGGGGTTTTTGTATGTGAATGCAATGAGTAAAAGTGTTTTTGTATTTTCTGTTTTTAAAATGGCTGAATGTAAAAGATGTTTGAAAGTGGTTGGAAAAGTGTTTCTTATGATTTAAAAATGGACCGGGGTTCATGGTTTCACACATGCACTCTCTCTTTAATATAGTGTGGCAAACAAGTAGACATAGGATTAACATATGAGATTGCAAACAAGTTCATTGACATGTTACTAATTATATGGGCATCACGTCCTAACATAGAGACCTTTTGATTATTAGTCTCACTTATACTCCACCAAGATGTGAACTAAATCATGCACCTTAGTAATTAAGATAACATCAGAGTATAGCTTTAAGATCAATGACATGAAGTTAAAATAAACACATGATGGATCTAGTCTTAGGTAGAGGCATGTCACTCCTCCTACCCTTCAATATGGTATTTTGGTTTATCCCTAGTGAGGCAACAAAGTAAGGTAAACACCCAATGGATCATGATATTCAAGTTGTCAGCTTATCACTTCACCACCCCCGTTACTCCAACTAATGCACACGTTTCCCCACACACGCTCTCATAAACATGCTTAATCATAACAAGGATATAAGAACGGGGTACATAATATGCATCTACTTTCATAACTGAAACAAACATTGCAATCTCAACATATATTAACTCATAGAAAGATCCACCACAAAGGTAATACAACGGTGACCGTAATCATATTCAGCAGCTCATACGGTGCTAACTAGTGAAGCTCAAGAGAGAGAGAGATACATATGCTACTGCCACAAACCCATAGTCCAGAGGTGGACTACTCCCTCTTCATCATGGAGACGGTGGAGATGTCGATGGAGAAGGTGGAGACCTCTCCGGCAGGGCTCCGCCGGAGTTTTCCCCTCCGATCTTCAGTCTCCTGATCTCTATTTTCTGTTTTCTCTCGTGTGGCGGCTCTCCCATCGAAAAACGTCGGGGGACCTTTTATATAGGCGTTTTTAGGTCACGAGGATGCTAGCAAAAGGGAGAAAGATGACCATTTAGATGCATGCATGAGTGTCCATAGAACTAACTAATTCATGTCAAACAAAGTGAAGTAACATACATCATCAAAACATGAATAAAAGATAGCTCATGATAAGCATTTGCAAATTATTACTCATAAAGAAGCTCATGAATCATGCAACTATATGTGTCATTAAAAATCAACTTAGACATCCCTTTTCCCAATACAATAAAAGCATGCAAGATATTTCAACCCAAATTTCCAGTAGCATTCTCATATATAAAATATAGTGTGGTGGTCTCACAAAATAAAAATCAAAGCAAAACAAACTAAAAGACGCTCCAAGTTTATGCGATAAAGTGCAATGATAGAAAAACAGAAGTTAAACGTGTGCAAACCGAGAGTGTTTTGGTTCAGTGGGGATGTTCACATCCCCAAGCTTATGGTTTTCACCATCCTTGGATAACTCATGGTGCATCTCCTCCAATCCCTATGAAAAAACTTCAAAACACAATTTCTCCCATCTCTTTTCTGTGGGGTGATATTAGTAGAGATAAATAAATAAGTTTCTTGCTGCATATAATCCATGGATTAAAATTCATATGAATGACCAGAGAATGTATAGTGTTGTATGCCTACGCATAAACTTAATTGGATCAACTCAATAGTTCAAACTATGCATAAAACAATATGGGACAGAATCTGTCCAGAAAAACAGCAGCAGCAAAACGTATTTTTCTGTCCTGCTTAAGCTTGTAGAAAAAATCTGAAAAAATTTAGGCATACAGAGGATGAAAATTTACAGTTACAGTAAAATTCTCAGTTCATTCGGAGTTACAGAATAGGAATGAAAAATCAAACCGTGCACAGACTCTGTGCAGGAATAAAATCTCCGAATAGAAATAGCAACTTTTTCAACCAAAATGGGTAAAACTTGGCACTTTATTAAAAATTCCAGAAACTAAACTAAAAATAAAATCTCTTGTTACAGCAAGAGGACACAAAGTAAATCCAAATAAAAACAACCGGGTTGCCTCCCGTAAAGTGCTTTCTTTATAGCCATATAGCTAGGCTTACTTACTTGTTGTTTTACCGAAGATGAAGCTCATGAGGGAGTTTAAAAGTTGTGCCCTTCATCCTTGGGAAGTGTTCCATGCATTTCTTGTGTGGAAACTGAAACTTCACATTCCCTTCCTTTGAATCAATAATAGCCCCTGTGGTACGAAGAAAAGGTCTTCCCAAAATAATAGGGCTAGAGGTTTTATTCTCCATATCCATGATTAGAAAATCCACAGGTACAAAAGTCATATTTAACTCGACCAAAACATCACTTACTTTACCTAGAGCATGTTTAATGGTATTATCAGCAAGTGCAAGTCCAATAGAGCATTTTTCAAGATTCTTTAATTCAAGTGATTCATATAATTCTTTAGATAAAACTGAGACACTAGATCCTAGATCAAGTATGGCATGGTTTGTCTCTTTTCCAATAGTTACTAGCACCTTGGGGATCCATACATCCCCAAGCTTAGGTGGTATCATAGCTTCTTGATTGTATCTAGCAATTTTTTCTTTCAAGACATGATTAGCAATATAGGAACCAAAACCAGATTTGTTAACATCAATAGAAGGATCACTTGCAAATTTTTGTAAGGTAGATATTAATTCATGCAAGCTACTATTCTCCAATTCAAGCAAAGGATCATTGACTTCACTAAGCATTTTAACTTCTTCAACTTTTCTCTCTAACTCAATTAACATAGGAGATTCATCACATTCAGTTTCATTAGCTTCTTCTTTTAAAGCCATAAGATGAGACATAAAAGGCAACATATATTCAGGATAGTTTAGCAATTCATTCATAGTTTCCTCCAAAGTAAGAGGAACATTTTCAGCAATATTAATAGAATTCAATCCAACCACAGGTGGTGCTTGTGGTTTTCCAGCAGACATACTCAATAAAGTGGCTTGATTATTAGCAAGTTTTGAAAGGGCTTTGTCTAGTCCTGCAGCTTGGAGTTGTAAGTTTTTAATATCAGAACTAATAGATGCAACAGACTTATTCAACTCTTGTATCATGGTATTATGACTAGCAACTTGTTCCATAAGAATTTTATTAGTCTCAACATTATCATTACTAGATGACACAGGCTTCCATTTATCACTAGCATTAGGATATGGAACAAAAGGACGATTGTTGGGAACATAAGGAGGTTTATTATAAGAATTATAATTGTTGTTACCATACCCATTGTTCCCATAGTTCCTAATGAAGTTGACATCAATATTTTCAGAATTATCACCAACAAGTTCTTGCAAAGGAATATTTTCAACACTAGGTTTAAGCAAAGCAAGAATAGTATCCATCTTAGAGGACAAATCATGCGTTTCTTCTATAGAGTTTACTTTCTTAGATGAACTAGGTGCTCTATCAGTATTCCATTGACCATAGTTTTGCAAAATGCTTTCCAATATATTCTTAGCCTCTACTATAGTTTTTCCCATAAAAGCACCTCCAGCAGCAGAATCAAGTATATTTCTAGACATGTAATTCAGACCATTATAAAAAGAGTGTAGTATGGTCCATTCATTAACTCCATGTGATGGGCAAGTTCTAAGCATAAGTTTTATCCTATCCCAAGGCATAGCAACATGTTCATTTTCATTTTGCCTAAAAGATTGAATATTGTTTCTATTTTGCAAAATTTTAACAGGAGGATAATATTTCTTAATGAAAGCTTCTCTCAAATCATCCCAAGTTTTAATGCTATCAGTAGGTAAAGAATGCAGCCACTCCTTAGCTTTTCCTCTAAGTGAGAAAGGAAATAATTTCAGTTTTAGAATATCACTTTCAACATTCTTAAATTTTTGCATGTCACAGATTTCAACAAAATCATGAAGATGCATAGAGGCATCCTCCACAACACTACCACCAAATTCTCCCTAGTTATCAAGTTCAACAAACTAGGACTTACTTCATAGCTATCAGCTTGTATCTCAGGTGTGGTAATAGGTTTAGCAATAAATTGATCATTTGGAGTATTTGTGTAGTCACACAACTTAGTCCTATCACCCATTTTAGCAAAAAAAAAAAATGTGTTTTTAATTTTTTTATGCAAAACTGAAAATAAAAGGACACTAAAACAATGCAAACTGAATTAACTAATGCAAAACTAAATGCAAAACTGAAAATAAAAAATGCAAACTGAAATCTAAAAATGATATGCAAGACAAAAACAAAACAAAATAAATTGCTTGAAGGTGATGCTCACGTAGGTGCAACCTCCCCAAGCTTAGGTGTTAGCACAAGTTGGTGATGAAGTTGACTTTGTTGTGATATCCTTGGACAAACCCTTCCAGCTATGATTCCCCGGCAACGGCGCCAGAAAATCCTTTGATGGCGTGAAGTTGAAGTCTCCCTCAACTTCGCCACCAAATACTCTTGATACCCTGAAAGGAATATGGGTTAGGTTGAGCCTCCAAGTGCAGAGTATGTAGTAGTGGAAGATTTTCCCCACGAGGGTGACTCGAGGGTTTAATATCGAACTCTCGGGGAATCAGTAGTGTGGGTTTTATCTCCTTGTCCTTCTCTAGATTTCCTGCAAACAAATAAATTGCTTTGTGCCCTCAACCTCACCAAGTGGTTGTCAAGCACAAGGTGTGAGAATGATATTAAGATAATAATGAATGCAAAACAGCAAGTAAAAATGCAATGGTGGTAAATAATAATGCAAGGATGGTGGAAACAATGCTGAATGATATTTTTGGGGTTTTTGTATGTGAATGCAATGAGTAAAAGTGTTTTTGTATTTTCTGTTTTTAAAATGGCTGAATGTAAAAGATGCTTGAAAGTGGTTGGAAAAGTGTTTCTTATGATTTAAAAATGGACCGGGGTTCATGGTTTCACACATGCACTCTCTCTTTAATATAGTGTGGCAAACAAGTAGACATAGGATTAACATATGAGATTGCAAACAAGTTCATTGACATGTTACTAATTATATGGGCATCACGTCCTAACATAGAGACCTTTTGATTATTAGTCTCACTTATACTCCACCAAGATGTGAACTAAATCATGCACCTTAGTAATTAAGATAACATCAGAGTATAGCTTTAAGATCAATGACATGAAGTTAAAATAAACACATGATGGATCTAGTCTTAGGTAGAGGCATGTCACTCCTCCTACCCTTCAACATGGTATTTTGGTTTATCCCTAGTGAGGCAACAAAGTAAGGTAAACACCCAATGGATCATGATATTCAAGTTGTCAGCTTATCACTTCACCACCCCCGTTACTCCAACTAATGCACACGTTCCCCCACACACGCTCTCATAAACATGCTTGGTCATAACAAGGATATAAGAACGGGGTACATAATATGCATCTACTTTCATAACTGAAACAAACATTGCAATCTCAACATATATTAACTCATAGAAAGATCCACCACAAAGGTAATACAACGGTGACCGTAATCATGTTCAGCAGCTCATACGGTGCTAACTAGTGAAGCTCAAGAGAGAGAGAGAGAGAGAGAGATACATATGCTACTGCCACAAACCCATAGTCCAGAGGTGGACTACTCCCTCTTCATCATGGAGACGGTGGAGATGTCGATGGAGAAGGTGGAGACCTCTCCGGCAGGACTCCGCCGGAGTTTTCCCCCTCCGATCTTCAGCCTCCTGATCTCTGTTTTCTGGTTTCTCTCGTGTGGAGGCTCTCCCGTCGAAAAACATCGGGGGACCTTTTATATAAGCATTTTTAGGTCACGAGGATGCTTCTGGGCGAAGGATCGATGCAAACGGGGCCACGAGGGCCAATTGGGATGGGCCCACGCGGCTACAGTACCTGGCCGCGTGGGACCCCCCTTTTGGTCCTCCGGCCTCCGTTCGTTGACTTCTTTCGCTCCTAAATCTTCTCCTTCCAAAATAATGACCCCCGTAAATTTATAGCTCATTATGACGTCGTTAAGGTCCTGAAACAAATAAAGAAAGAAAAAGGGGTTTTCTGCCTGCGCAGGATTAATTCCATAAAAAGGGGAAATCATCATAAATTACCAAAAATCATTAAATAACAGTAATATACCCTTTATATGATGCATATATGAATGGAATATAACTATTATAGTGCAAAGTTCATGTATGAATTTTAGATGCATCAACAAACTACTGTTGCTGCGCAAACTGGTTTGGTTGCTGAGCTTGCTGCAATGGAAGTGGGTGCGGCAGTGGGAAAGCACCCTGCTGTACCAGCTGAAGCGACTGCGCATTCTTCTTCTTCTTCCTCTTAGGTCTGGAAACTACCGGTGGCACCCCCGCAGCCGACACAAGCGCTGTCTGCTGCTGAAAGCTAGGATACCCCATCTGCGGAACAGGCCCCGGAACCGGAAACCTCGGCTGCTGCAACGGCTGGACGTATGCCGGAGGACTAGGCTGACGGGACGGAGGTTGCAGCGGACGGAACGGAACCGTGCCCGAGGGCGAAGCAAATGGCATGCCCCCCATCGCCCCCTGCCCCCCACCGTAGAAACTCGGGGCACTGTAGCCCGGCAGCGAGGTAGCAGCAGGGACAACCCCGGTCTGAATGGCCCTTGTCTGCATCAGAAACAGCTGCTGCATTTGGGCCAGAGCAAGCGGGCGACTCTGCCCCTGCGCCTGCACCCCCTGCGGCGGCGGCCGCTGCAGTACTCCCGCCATAGACGCGGACGGCCGAGAGGCGACCATTGCCGCAAATGAGCGAAGACCTGGCGAGCCCGGCGAAGGAAACAGAGCCGGCCGCGAGCAGGTTGCCGGCGAGCACGCAGTTGTAGAAGGAGAGGTCGATGGAGAGCAGCAACCCGAGCAATCGGAAGACGAAGATGCGGGCAAAGACGACGAATTAATCGGAGGCGGCTCCCTAGGGCGACGCAAGGCCCAATAGGGTTCCAACCTACGGCTCAGATGCGCCCACCCGAGATCGCGCCACCAGCCGCCGAGCAGCCATCGATGCCGCCGACGGACGAGAACCATGGCCTGACGATGAGACATGTGCGGCGAGGGCGTCATCGATGAAAGAACCAAGGACCGGCGGAGGTGAAATCCGGCGCGACGGAAGCGGGCCCCTCCAACCCCCCATCCTCGGCGGCGATCTTGTCAGGCGGACCCCTTTCGGCGACTTGGCAGGATCTCCACCGCACCGCCGCCTGAACGCCGCCGCCTCAACCNGATGGGCCTCGTTAGTACTCCTTACGGGCACCCGTGTCCCATATCCACGACAGTAGCCCCCGAGCTTTCGGGTGACTCGCAGAGTCATGCGGAAGGTCTTGATTTGTCTTCTTGGGACACGGAGTCCATGCCGGGTTGTCTGCCGGCTTGTCGATGTCGATGATGTAGCGGCACCCGACGCTGCATTTGCCGGGTTGTCGATGTAGACTTTGCCGAGTTGTTGACGAAGATGTTGTCGAGTCGTAGATGCCGACTTCTCCGGTCGAGTCGTTGATGCCGACTTCTCCGGTCGAGTCGTCGATGCCGACTTCTCCGGTCGAGTCGTCGATGCCGGCTTCTCTTGCCGACTTATTAATGCCGGCTTCTCCTGCCGACTTGTTTTTGAAGCAACTCGGGTTTTTTCTCTGAGTCCTCTTGACGAGTTGTGTGTCTTTGCTCGAGTTTGTTTATACCGGTATACATATAGCCCCCGAGTGCCGGGTCGTTTGCCTGCGACGACTCGGGACTCCTTGGTGTATGACTCATATTCTTGAGCTTTTGAACGGTCTAGCCCCCGAGTGCCGGGTTGTTTGCCTGCAGCAACTCGGAACTCCTTTTGAGGTACCTGAAATAAAATTGTGTATGCATTATACCGTTCATGACGTATGAAAAAATTAAATAAATATTACAACGATTTGATTTATTTGTGTTCAAGTGATTAATCGTCCGACTTGTCTAAGTAGGCTTTCGCGGCGACTTTTTTTCATGCAATATGATTTGCTCTGTCGACAAAGGCCACTGTGCTTCAGAGTCGATCTGGCTTTGTTCATACGCACTACTTGGTATATTGCGTTTTGCATCTGACTTAGCAAAGAAACGAACGTCCATCTCCTGAGCCAGGATACCTATGTTTGGACCGCGCAACTGGCAGCTTGTCCTCTTTGGTAACCATAACTCAGAAGAATTAATAGCCCCCGAGGTTAACTCAAAGGTAGCAGATTTTATTTTAATTTAACTGACTGGAAAAATAAAAATATAAACTAAAATATAAAGATAACTTAGCTGGGTATTTTCTGTAGACGATGACGCTCATGACGCTCGCGAGTCAACGGACCCGTGATCGGCTGCGACGAGGCTGGATGCGATCGTGTTGTTTGAAGAAGGCGGACGAACTGATGCCGACGTGAGGTCGAAGCCCTCGTCCGAGTCCTCCTTGCCGGCTTTATCCGCGCACGTGGTGATCTAATTGCTCCCTTATTTCTTTGTTCGCTTGATCGGCTGCCCCGAGTTGTACTTGCACTCGGTTTTTTCTTCCTTTGTACTACGTGATCCCCTTGCACTCCTTTTTTTTTTCTTTGAAAACGTGATGGCTTGATCAACCTGTACTAGTAATACTACCATCCGGATTGTACCTCTTCTTTTTTTTAAGTCATACACGTCTTCCTTTTTTTTTTCTTGAGCCGCTCACGTGAAATCCATGTGAGGCAAGCAAATCAAACATGAGTTGGTAGCTCCTTTTTCCTTGTCTCTTTGCGACTTCGATTTGCTGTCCGCGTTGCAATCCGAGTTCTACAGCTAGCTAGCTTCTCATGGTAAGCCGGCCAGCTTTTGGAATCAAAACTCCTGTTGGACTCGGCGTGACGGCAGCAGCTCGGCAAATCACAACCGATATGTAATGCCTCAAAAAATTCCGGTTCCGTAGATTGGATCAGCGCGCGCGAGGGCAATGATGATGTAGAGCCCCCGCGGCCGCCGTGTGGATGAAGATCTTGATGCGTCCGAGTCGCTTGACAGATGCATTGATGAACTCGCCGCCGTCGTTGATGAAGATTGGACCCATCGAGTTGTGAATCCACGCGCACTTAGCCCTACGGTGGGCGCCAATGTCGATGGATTAGATCAACGGTGAAGATACGAGACTATGTACGCGCGGGCATCGTCGATGTGGGTTAGTAGACGAACGACACGGGAGAAAGGATTTATACAGCTTCGGGACCCGGGAAACATCATCCGGTAATATCCCTACGTGCTGTTTGTGGCTAGGTCTTATTCCTCTTATGGCGGAAGTCGCCGATGAGGCGGCTCCTCTTGTCTAGATCTGTCTAGGCTTGTGTTGGGTCTGTCGGGTCTGTCTAGGCCTTGCCTCTTGGTGCGCCTTGCCCCTCCTTATAAAGGTGGAGGAGGCCGGCTTACAGGTAGAGTCCTCTTAGGACTCGGCTAATCTATTACAAGCGGGAAAGTTGAGTCCTTTTCCTACTCTGATTGGAGTCGGCCTGCTGGGCTTCCTCCTGATGGGCCTTGTTAGTACTCCTTACGGGCACCCGTGTCCCATATCCACGACAGGAACTGCTCGGTCCGGATGCGAGGTCCGAAGTAGCGATGCACGGCGATATCTTCTTACTCGATGATGCTTGACGCCTTGAGCGCGTCGATGCAGTTGCGCGCGTCGTGGCTCGTTTCGGGCCCCAATGGTCCCAGGCACTGGTCGATGGTGACCTTGTGTCCGACTCGCTCCTTGGCGCTGCGGCCGGCTTGCGGCTCGTTCCGGTTGCCGTCTTCACGTCGCCCAGCCGGATCGCGGCCGTGATCACGAGGATGCGAACTCGCGCTCCTCTCGCGATGAGCTCGTGGTTGCTTGTCCTTCGCCCTGCCGCGGCTCGTGGATGACGCCTCGACGCCTTGCTTAGACTTGCCGGCTGCGTCGTAGCCTGGAGGCGGATCATGATGCTCCCTGCTCGATGTTGCCTCGGTTTCACGTTGCTGCCGGTTAGCCGCGGCGATGAGCTCTTGGACCCGACGCGCTTGTTGGCATAGCTCCTCGCCTTGAAGATGAGGTAGTTCCGCTGCCGCCGCCTCCGCAGCCTTCATGTTTTGCATAGGGCAGCTGTACTCGGGTAAGACGATGTCCGAATGCTCGTGCAGCTGGCCAGCACGGTTCAGGGCACCACCGAGATCCCCTCCTTTGCGCCTGACTTCATTCAGCTTCTCCGTGTTACCCCTTGCCGGCTCGAAGCCGTGGACGGTGTTGTACTCGCGCATCGTGGCGTTGAGCCGGCGCTGCGTTGATGCGAGGTGGAGCGCCTTGTCGTACATTTGTTGACGCATCTTCTCCAGCTCGGCCGCTGCCTTGGCCGGGTCTGCACTTGGCGCGATGGGAGTGCTCAGCAACTCGAAGTCCGCCTCAAGGTTGCGCTGGAAGCGAGAGGGTTCTCCGGCTTCGTGAACAGTTGTGGCGACGCCGCCTCCTGCCGCCACGTGCTCGACCATGTGCACCTCGGCGTAGACGTTGAGCTTGGCTTCGTTGTAGTCGGCGTCACCAGAGCCGAGGTAGCCGAAGGAGTTGCTGTCGCAGATGCCGGCGTCGAAGACCGATGGAGCCAAACACGAGTAGACCTCCTCCGGGTACTCCTTGGCGGCGACGGCGACGTAGACGTGGAAGTCGCCGAAGGTGACGACGGTGCCTCCGCTGGTGAAGCCCACGTCGGCAAAGCTCTTGGTGTTGTCGAGGACGCACCCGATGGATCCGATGGAGAGCACGAGGCCGGAGACGACCCGCCGATCATCTACGGTCCGTGATCCCGCGCAGAACGTGACTCCGCTCGTCGCTTGCCCCACGGTGGGCGCCAAATGTCGTGGTGGGTTGCACGGCATATCCATCTAAGATGGAAAGAAGTGTGGGACAAGGCAACGATGGCGCTCGCGCGGGATTGGGTAACAAGCACGCAAACACACGCGATGTACCCAGGTTCGGGACCCTCTTGTGGAGGTAACACCCCTACGTCCTGCTCTTCTTATTTCTTATTGCTTGATCACAGAGTACGGGCTACAAAGTGCTCCTGGAGCTATTTCAGTTGGCAGCCGGCTGGAGGACCAAGCCGGCTGGAGTCGATGATGATTCTCCCGCCCTCTGTCTCTCGTGAATCTCAGAATGCATGTATCGTGCCTCGCGCAGGAGGCTCTAGCCCGCCTTATATAGGCAACGGGCTAGGGTTTTAGGTTACAGAGAATTTACAGGATTGTCCCTATGACACCAACTACTCTCTGGTCCGACTGGAGCTCGTTGTCATGATTCTGTACAGAGAATGCCCGACAGGAAGTACTGTTCACTGGGAACAGTTATGCGGGGCTGGTCCACTGGTACAGAGCTATCGGTTGGTTGGTCCGGCTTCAGTCCAGCCGGACGTTGGCGTCCGGGTGGACGCAGGCGGCCTGACCCAGCCAGCATGATGCAGCCGGCATGAGGAGCTTGAAGGAGTGAGCTTTTTTGAGGTATATGGGGTTCATCTCCCCAACAAATACGTCCGCTGAAGCTCAGGACAAGTCCTAGCCGGCTTCAGTTGCCAAACTGAAATTCAGGTTTGTAAAGTCTCACTACGTGAAAAAAAGGTAATATGCCGAGGGCTCGAGTCAGCAACTCAGCATACATTCTGACCAGAACAAAAAAAAAGGCAATAAAAGGCTAGCAGTTTGTGGATACAATTATATTGACATGATTCTAAAGGTTACAGACTTCTCTCTCGGCAAATGAGATATGCATATATGAAGAATTTCAGCTATAACCTGAACTAATAAAGCATGCAAGTTCCAATTAAGCCAGCAAGCAAAAAAGTACTACGGAGTATATATCACTTATAGAAATTACTTCACGTACAACGTTTCATGTACGATATCTATACGATACTACCTTTTCACCATTGTGCTAACGGAACTAATATGGCTTCGCACTCAATATCCTAGCCCAATAGCCCATATCCATGACTCAGTCACTTCCCCGTCATGAATTTTTTTATACATTATTTTTCATAGAAATGCGAGAAGTATTATTCAATAATAATTTCAGAAGTATTGCTCGGCCCGACGGATGAAAACCGGAAATTGTCATTTCAAAGGACAATTAGTCCCACTAGACTCTCATGCCACCACCTACTTCCAAGCATGGAAGTTCGTCGTGGCCAGACGGGAAGTTTACCCCATGTATGCGGACGTTCTAGTAGCTGTTTTAGGTTTATTTTGATGCTCCCAGACTTGTGAACTTAGGACTTGTTTGATTCCAAGGAAGTTCATAGGATTTTTGTAGGAATTTATCCTATAGGAATTTTTCCTATGTTAGTGGTTTGATTCATAGGATTAGTTACTATAGGAATTTTTCCCATAGGAATCTTTGTACTACTTCCTATAAGAATTCTAACATCCACTCCAACCTCTTTTTATAATTCCTTTGGTTGAATCAAACAAAGTTTGGTACAAACCAAATCCTATAGGATTGGAATGTGCATGACATAGCAATTCTACACTTTTCCTATTCCTATGTCTTTCCTACACTACAAATCAAACAAGCCCTTACTCGTTATGGTTGCATTTAATGAGCCGGGGAGTGATTCCTGTTCATCTAAAAAAACACTTGGTGATAAGGAAACAAATTTTGGAGTCAGGTAAAGACAAGCACCGCTAAGGGCTGCAGAGATAAGCTAGGTCTCCCGGACCTGGCGCACCGGCCTTATCGACATTCTTGTAGCGACAGGAACAAGTACTAGAATGACAAAACTACCCTCATGAATTGCTTAACTTCTAGATAAAATAGAAGTCCATAATATATAACAGAAGTAGCGGGTACATCCATTTTTTTTTTGACAAAAGGAATATATTAATATCGAAAAGATACCGATTACATCCAGCTTCTGCACCAACGTAATGTTAAGAACTAGTCGAGATATTAAGGATGCACACAGCCAAAAAGGGAAACGAAGAAGAAAAGAGAAAAAAAGGCCCCGACAACATGATCAGTCACTCACCGACTCACGGCAGCCGAACCCAGACTTACAACACCTAGGACTACAGAAGAGGTTCTCCAAGAGCGACGCTTCCAAGAAGGGAACAATGCACACGCGTCGTCGTCGCCCAATCAAAGATTGTAGGTTTTCACCTGAGTAAAAGGAGTAGCTAGATAAGCTGTAAGATAAATACATGCAGTATTCATGCACCGTAGGTAGGTCGTAACATATCGCCATATCAATGGGAATTTTGGACATATTCAGTCGCAAAAACCTGCTGAACCGATCGTCCAAAAATCAAGTGATGAACCTTGAGTAGACAGCGGGCTGTTGCTGAAAAGACAGCCAAACCGGGTTATACGAGGCAAACCAGAAGAAGAACATTAACCATGGGAAAATAACATGATTTTGTTAGGGAGAAAGACTGAGCAGTACCTGCGGTGGCACTGTGTGACCTTAAATAATTGAAGTTGTAAAGAATAGACTAAGATGGTTTGGATGTCTGCTTGCTGCTTTCTGCATTGCAGCCTTCGTGTCCTCTATTTCCCAGCTTTTAGCTCTTACTAGACAATTTACAGTAACGAGGCAGGGGAGGTTTTCGATTCCAAAGGCAATATTACCATCCTTCTCTGCTCTCACATGAATGTCGAGTTTTTCTAGCTTGGGCATGGAACCAGGTGCAAACATCATTCCATTTATAGGAGTACCATAAGAAAACTGATTCAAACATCGGAACCCAACTTCACCACTGACCCTGAGATGCAAAACGCGTTGCTGTAAATCAAGCGTAAGCTGTGCTTGTAGGAACAGAATTAAGAGAGCAGGTAAACTTCCAAGGATGTCAAGATCTTTTTGCCTCATAGTAACCACTTGAAGACGTAACTGTTGGAGGTTGACAAGGGAGCCCAGCCATCTGGGAACCTCTGGGATGTTTGACTGCCAGATCAGAAGTATTTGGAGGCTACACGGGGCAGGGGACCAAGTTTTCAGTAAAAAGTTCTCATCATTAACAATTGTAAGAGAACGAAGGTTGTGTGTCGCTAGTGTGCAGAGAGAAGAAACTTGAGCTTTCATGCACTCCTTCATAACTTCTGTGTCATCATAATCTTGAAAATCAAGGTGCAGCTTCCTCAGATTCTTTAGTTGGCCAAGTTGTTGCACACAATTAGATGACTGCTCCAAGGTACCGACCTGTTCCAACATCTCCAATGCTTGCATCTTGCCAAGTCCATCGGGCAGTTTAACATAGTTGTCAATAAGCAGATGTGCTAATTTCCGGAGACCAACAATATCTGCTGGTAATTCACGAATATCGGTGCCTCTCAAGTCTAGCATTTCTAAGCAGAACAGATTTCTGATTTGTTCTGGGAGCTTACTTACTCCAGTATCCCTGAGATTTAGATGTCTTAACTGAAAAAGCCTCCCTAAATTTGCAAGATGATGGTTTTCCAATTGGTAGCAACTTCCAAAATCCAGAACACGCAGATGTTTGAACTCATCTAGAGAAGGGAATTCCCTTGAATCCCCGAACACATTAAGTGATCGGACATGGGACAATACTAGGCCCTCGGGTAGGATAGAATGTCCTTGCTTGCCAACATGCAGAGAGAGACGACGAACTTTGCTTTGTGCCTGAATAGTTAGATTCGGAACACCAACTAATGTAACAAAGTTCTCTTCAATAGACTTGGATATGATGAAATCCAGAATTGTGTCATGAATTTTACAACTCTCCACTTTTCCATATACATCTGACTCTTGAGGTTGGATCAAACTCCTATTGACCAGCTCATTAAAACACCTCTCTCCTAACTCATATAGTGTATACCTTCCTTCCTCATGAATAAATCCTTCAGCAATCCATCTCTTTATCAGACCATCCTTCCTAATAATATTGTCCTCTGGAAATATACTCAGATACAATAGACATGATTTAAGATGAGGAGGCAGATCAAAGTAACTGAGTGATAATATCTTTATCATTACTTGGACACCAGGATCCCTTTCAAGTGCACGACCAATTGAATTTTTCACTTGAATCCATTTATCTTTTGTACTCGCTTTGGTAGCCAATAAACCAGAAATAGCATTGATCGCCAAAGGTAATCCATCACATTTTTCTAATATTTGTTCAGAAACTTCTTCAAGATGTGGAGGGCAATCATCTTCAGAGTTGAATAGTCTTCGGCGGAATAAGCATCTTGAGTGCACAATGCTAAGAGGCCTTATATTATAAATATGACCACTGAATGGCGAACAGCACCATGAATGAGCGACATTATTCAAGCGAGTAGTGGTGATTATTCTACTACCATAACTGTTTTCAGGGAATGCACACTTAATGACTTCCAATGTTTTCATGTCCCATATGTCATCAATGACAACAAAGTAACTGCACACGAAATTATGAGTGATATTAGCGTCGCTTTAATACAATGAGCATGCACCAAATGAAATTAAAATAAACTTGTTGTCATTGACAATGAAAAGTACTTCCTCCATTCCATAATTCTTGTCGTAGTTTTAGGAACTTAGGTAATAAATATAAAACCCGTTAGAAGAGCCAAAAGGGCGTCTATATACCTATCCAAGGCGGCGCTATGTACACTAGTCAGAAAAAACACCTACATATTATCGCATTAATTGAGGGAAAAAGGAAAATAATGCAAAATATTTATGTAGTTCCGCACTGTATATTTTTTCATGACAATAATCAGTATTCTTGATGCGGAAATAGTAGGAAATTCGTAGGTAAAAGTACGGTAATTTATTCGAGGGTTGTTCGTTACTGACAACTGAGTACTCAATTGTATGATCCGAAGGGAGCACGAGTCTCGTAGTCGACGTGAGTGCAAATTTGGAGACCAATGAGAAAACCACACTGTAGCAGCATGTAGACTTGCAGCAAAGAGATTCATGCACTCGTGTACACTGTACACAATAGATCGAATATGTCTAAAAGGGATTTGAGGTGTGCGGGTAAGCGCCGGACACTAAGGCAAGCATGCGTGCGTAAGCCAATTGGAGTTCCCAAAGAAAGAAACAACTAAACTACGAATAGAGACTCTTTGTACACATTATTGATTCATAATAACATGGTCTCTAGGTCCGTTCTATATTTTTTTTAATGTTTTACATCAAGGCGATCCTTGATACAGAGAATTTGGAGCAGTATCACATCATATTTTACAGAATATTGAATGGAGTCTTAGATATATTTAGTATCATATAAAAGTATGAGTATCAGACAGTACCTCTTGTCAACTAGGAAATCGGTGATCTTGATTATTAGTTGTTGTATGCTCCCATCTTCGGTGTTAGCATAACCTTGATTACTCACTTCATTCAGAAGTGTTCTTAGGATCGTCATCATATCTGGGTTTCGTGACACTGATATGAAAGCCCGGCAGTCAAATTGTATTTTGAGTTCTTGGTACACTTGGTATGCAAGAGTTGTCTTGCCCATTCCTCCAGAACCAACAATCGAGAGCACCTTCAGTTGCTGTTGTGTTGACGGACATCCATCCTTTTCCATCAACAGTTTGATAAGCTCCATCTTCGGTTCATCAATTCCAACAAGTCTTGATGCATGCTCAAACATAGCAAGAGATCTAGGATCAACAGTTGTATGACTGGTCTTGGAGGAGGTCTGAGCAATCTTGTACCTAGAGTTTCTCTCAGCCACCACAAAGATTTCCTTTTTCAAATCGTTGATCTCATTGCCCATGCGATGACGGGCCTTCATCTTCCCCAACGAGTACTGAATCTTATCTATGAAGCCATCTGGCTCAATAGATTTATCATCAACACATCGCATGAACTCGTCGATGGAGTCTTCCATGTCGTACGACAGCTCTCGTACCTCATTCATCCAGCTTGTATCTTGCGCTTGAGGATCCTCCTCCTCAGACATCTTCAGGAGAAAGGCATGCATGGCAGCGAGTTCACGAGTCAGGGAATCGATCTCGCTATGCACCTTCTTGAAACGCTTGTACTTTTCGCCTAGCAGAGCGGCCAGCTTTACCAGGATAGGCTTCAAGGCCCCTGTGGCTGCACTCACCAGAGCTACTTCCATGGTTGCGCGTGGCGCTGGCTCAGAGCTGACTTGCAGAACGGATTTTGTGTATTATATGGCTCGGTGGCAATACACGCTGAATCGATGCTCCCCAACTTAGTTGCACTGAAGGCGATCAATCAATATACACCGGAATGGTGCCGTACAGGCGTCGATGCTGGTAAGAACAGCTGATGGCGATAATGGCGGCAGAAGTCGAGGTTGTGGACAACTTCGGCGCCTGTCGAAGATGGGGACGCGAAGGCCGCGGACGGCCGACGGCGTGGCCTATCCAAGATTTGGGCGGCCAGTGGTGGCAGCCGGCGAATTCGATTTCGCTGGAAAGAATAGAGGAAAAAACAGTGAGACGGCGATGGGACACCACATGACTACGTGAGTAGGATGATAGGAGTACCTGAGATTGGCCGCCGGTGTCGATTGATTGACGGCGTCGTCGGCCGGAATCGAGCAACGGATGTGGCGCGACTTTTCAGTTTGACGGGAAGGGGGAAAGTGGATAGGGACAGGGGCGGACCTAGGTACAAGCATGGGGTGTCACAGGACACCGGGTCCAAATCATTTTCCTTAATATAGTTCATGTATTTATATCTTGTGACACCCCTAAATCTAGTTGAGAAATACATATGATTTATACAAGGACACCGGGTCATTTTCTTTCTAGGTCCGCCCCTCATAGGGACGATAGAACAAATAAGAGCAAAAGGCTGTGATTGCCGGCTTCACTTGGGAGTAGCGGCGGCAGGAATCGACCAGGACGGCGCTAGGTGCGCTTCAAGCTCCTCTGCTCGCGAGATCCACAGGTGGAGAGAGAGAGAGTCAGAGAGACCGGTGTGGCTGTATAAGAAAGATCAGTGCAACTTCACTCTCAAACGTCGGTCAGATTTCACTGAGTATAGGCCTCCTGCTCCAAAGCATCTTCTAAAAGATGCTCGCAGTATAAATCTGATCATAATTTCACTCTCAAACGTCGGTCAGATTCAATCTATAGCCTAATAATATAGAACGGAGAGTTATCTAATATAGAACGTAGGTCAGATTCAATCAGGGCCGCGTCTCTGTCTGTACATTTTATATCTACATACATCCACTCGTACATCCAATCGAGAGTTATTTAATATAGAATGGAGAGATCTAATATAGAACAGAGAAAGTAGTTATTGCTACTTCTTAGAGCAACTCCAGCCGGCCCCCACGAGCCCCCAGAGCACTTTTTGGTCGTCGGTGGACGAAAATTCTCCCAGTCGCGTCTTCAGGACGTTGTTTTTTCATCGGATATGGGCAAAAGATTCCCCCGGCGTCTCAGGCCGAACCCAGCGCGCTGGGTTCGGCCTGGGGGCGCCGGCGAGTTGTTTTGCATGCAAATTGCCCCACTGTCAGCCTCCCACCGTCCTCTCTCTCCTCCTTTTCTCCTCTCTCCTCTCTCCTCTCACTTTTTTCCACCTACCGCGCAGCAGCACCACAAACCAACGGCTGGAGTGTACTGGGTTGGGGGGCTACTGGGAAACAGGCCGTCTCAGGTCGCCCCCAGGACGCCGACGTCCCCCCCAGGCGGCCGTTTTTTCACCGGCATATCGTGCTTGGGGGCGCAACGGCTGGAGTTGCTCTTAGTTCTCAGAAAACTAAAGATATACCTAAAGCGAAGTTATGCATCACCCGAACTAAGCATCAATATCATGCAAAAGCAAATGGGTGAGATGACTTCGATCGGTCAGCGTCAGTTACCAATTAGAAACACCTATTTCCTATACTACTTGGTTTTCTTAGTTGAGTACTCAATAACCTTGTAAGGAAAAATCATGCGGATGAAAACTTGAGTATTCTACCCTCAAAGAAAAGAAAACTTGAGTATTGAGGAAACGGTGTGTATTAGCAGTTCCTTTTGGTTTTCAATAATTTTATGATCATTTTCTTGGAAAGGAGGTTGTTTACTAGTACTCCCTCCGTCCTAAAATAATTGTCTTAGTTTGTCAAAATATGGATGTATCTAGACTTAAAAACACGTCTAGATATATCCACATTTTAACAAACTTAAGACACTTATTTTAAAACGGAGGGAGTAACACATATTAACCAGTGTGCATCGAAGGGAGGTTGCATTCGAAGTGGAGAGTTGACATTGGATATGTGGGCACTGGAGAGTTGACATTAGAGATCTGGACCAATCTCCAAACCAATAACGTGCCTTGCAGACATATGAACAATAATTTCCAAACCGATAACGTGTCCTGCAAAGTCGCTTACGTCACCATATTTGTTTCTTTTGTGTGCGGAGGGCCTAACAAGTTTACTTAAATTTGAAGAGAGAGCTGGTAACCTTGTGGGTGTTAAAGTGTGTAGAGATGCTCCTGCAATCTCGCACCTTCTGTTCGCAGACGACTCGCTGATTCTCATGCGTGCAGATGCGGCTAATGCCTCTTGCCTGCGACGCGTGTTAGAGGATTACTGTGCAGCTTCGGGCCAACTGGTGAGTGAAGCAAAGTCAAGCATATTTTTCAGCCCTTGCACGAACATGGAAGTCAGGGAGGAGGTCTGCTTGATCCTAAATATTATGACTGAAGCTATTACTGATAAGTACCTCGGACTGCCCCCATTGGTGGGGGTCGACAGATCGGATTGTTTTCAACACTTAATTGAGAGAGTGTGTAAACTTCTCAATGGATGGAAGGAAAAGAAGTTGTCGTTTGGTGGGAAGGAGGTGATGCTAAAAGCCGTCATTCAAGCTATTCCTGCATATGCAATGTCTGTCTTCAAGCTGCCCAAACAGATTATTAAAGGGATTATATCGGCAATGTCCCAATTCTGGTGGGGAGATGATGACCAACAAAAACATATGCATTGGTTTGCGTGGTATAAAATGTGTGTACCGAAGAGGCAGGGAGGTATGGGCTTTCGGGATTTACATTGTTTCAATCTTGCAATGCTAGCCAAACAGTGTTGGAGACTTATTGATACACCTAACTCTCCATGTGCTTCCGTTCTTCGAGCTAAATATTTTCCCTCAGGTGACATACTAAATTGCCAGCTCAAGAAAGGAAGTTCGTATACATGGCAAAGCATATGGTCCAGAATTCAGTCTTTTAAAAGGGGGAACATTTGGAGAGTGGGAGATGGTACACAGATAAATATTTGGAATGATCCATGGTTGCCTAGCAGCCCGAACAGGAGGATATTGTCAAGGAGGGATAATATTTTGCTTACAAGAGTGTCTGAGTTAATTGATCCTGAGACTGATTCGTGGGATGAGCAGCTTATTAGAGATAATTTCTGGTCGATCGATGCCCGAAGAATATTAAATATACCATTGTCCCGGAATTTAACGGAGGATTTTATTAGCTGGCATGCTACTAAATCTGGTGTGTTTTCTGTTCGATCCTGCTATCATGTAGAGTGGGAGCACCAGCATGGCCAAAAATTAAGAAGAACAAGTGGATATGGATCTTCATCTACGCTCCCAATCTGGAGGATTTTGTGGTCTCTTAACGTACCGGCGAAGATCAAGATTCACTGTTGGAGGGCGCTACTAGGAGCAATACCATGTAATGGGGTCTTGGCGAACAGGCATATCCAGCCCAATGCGCAGTGCTCCCTCTGTAATGTGGAGTGTGAAAGTATCTGTCATGCTTTATTTGCATGCCCGAGAGTGCGTGAAATTTGGAAACATTTGGGGATGGAGGAGATTATTTCCCAGGTTTGTGCAGTCGAGGTTGAGGGCAGGTCGGCGCTGGAAGTTCTCCTCCGCGACAAAGATGCAAAAGCTCCACTTATTCCTGATATCGACCGGAATGATGTAGTGGCTGTGGCAGTCTGGTACATCTGGTGGGAGCGGAGAAAGGCTATGCACGGTGAGACAGTTCAAACGCTAGCGAAAACATCACATGCGATATCAGTGCTGGTGATGAACTACTCAAGGGCCAGGAAGAAGAAGGGGTCTAGATCTCTCGTGGGGTGGACCAAGCCGAAGGAAGACTTTGTAAAACTGAATGTTGATGCTGGTTTCAACCTTGATTCGGGTACTGGGAGTACAGGCGCTATTCTACGTGATGATAGAGGACACTTCGTAGCGGCAACCTGCAGGGGTCTACCTTTCGTTTCCGACCCGGTGATAGCGGAGGCTCATGCCCTAAGAGATGGTCTAGTCCTTGCTGGTCAATTCGGCTGCAATAGAGTGGAGGTCAACTCCGACTGCATGGAGGTGATTGACGTGATGATTAATGGCGGGAGATCCCTTGGCCCAGCCGCTGCAATTTTTGAGGAGTGTAGTTTCCTTTGTCATAATTTCTCGACTGTTAGGTTTGCTCATAGCCCTAGGGAAGCCAATAGAGCAGCTCATGTTTTAGCTAGCCGAGCGGATGGATCCTTGTCAGTAGCCTGGCATGAGGAACCTCCTGATTTTCTTGTAAACATCTTAGCGGATGATGTAACGGTTCTCGATGCCTAAAGCAGCAACTTTCCGACGCACTCTTTTCCTTACCAGGGTACCTAAGGGGACTGGAAGGTTTTTAATGAGGCGGCTTGCTAGCTTAATATATTTACTGTTTTCAAAAATAAAAATAAAAAAGTCGCTTACGTCCCGCACTAATCGCCGAACCAATTAGGTGTCCTGCTTTGCATAGTCGTTGATGCCGTGCACTAATTTCTGGACCAATTTTTTTGATAAAAGGAATATATTAATATTACGGAAATACCAATTACATTCAGCACAACACAATGCAATAGATACATTACAGATGCACATAACCAAAAAAAAAAAACAAATCCCCCTATAGTGATCAAATCCTTATAGCTGCAGCACTAACACCACCAAGACAGCACCCGAAGTCCAATTCTCCAAAAAAACGACGCCTCCAAAAAGGAAACAGTGCACCAGAGCTGGCATCACCCGTTGAAAGGTCATAGGTTTTCACCCTGAAGAAAGTCCGTACTCTCAAAACAATGACTTCAACAAGGCCATCTGGCACAACCAATTAAGGTCAGACCTTAGATTTTCATCCTGAAAGTTAAGACTTTGTACTCCTCCTATGTTGTCGACCCCGCTTGTCGATGCCACTGCTACGAGTCCCGAATCACCAAGCAAATTCTTTAATGTCGTACAAACATGATCCAACCTTACTAGACCTTAGAACTCAGCCACCATGACATTCTCTGCCATTGTCTTCACCATTGGAATCCAAATACCGACATGCCACTGTCTTCACCATTGGGTTAAGCCAGACGGATCTTGTAACTTGAAACACATGTTCCCTTTAGGAAATTATAGCAGCACGTATGATATCATCAGATATTATCGTCGTTGTGAGATCCGAAGTTGGGTAAACACCTCGCAATCCTGTCATTTTGGGGTATACTTCATATGGCAGAAGGGTTTAGATCTATATGTTTTGGTCGTGAGGGATGCTAAACAATGCAGGGGGCTGGTGCACCACGGCTAAGGCTTTATGCGCATGGCGCAGCTGTGTAACGTGCGCCACGGCTAACCTGCACCAGTGGTATGCCTTTTGGTGCACGCGCCCGAATCCCGTCCTACCCAACAATCTCCAAGCGACAAGCGCCTGATACGTCTCAAAAGTATCTAGATTTTTTTATCGTTTCATGCTTGTTTCATATCATTATTATATGTTTTGACCATTTGTATCTATGATTTTGGGTTATTTTCTTGTACTAATCTATTAACAAGATGCCTAGTGTCAGTTTCTGTTTTCTGCCATGTTTTTGTTTCAGAAAATCTCTTAAGGTTGTGTTTGGATGTTGGAAAAACAGCTCAGAATCGTGGAATCTGGAATTGGGTATCAAATTCTGTCATTTGAATTGCGCTCAGAATCTGAGCCTGGAACCGGAGACCAATTCTGAACCCAGCTCACTCGCGAGCGAAGTGCCCTCCCGCAATTCCGAGCTCTCCCCCTCGAAAACGTCTGGAATTATTGCGTACCGGTTCGTGGAACAGAAACGGGATGCGAAGGAGAATCTTGCGAGGCCAGCGACCATGGCGTAGAAAGGAACCCGGCCCCGCGTGTTTGATCTACCTCTATTGTCGTTGTCGTCGCTCTCTCTCTCCACCAGCCCACCGGATCTCTCTGCTCAGCTGTTCCGTTTCTGCCCGAGATGCTCCTCCACGTTCCTTGAGTTGTTTCCGCATGGCAACAACTGCTCCGGTCGACCAAGATCTGGCCGCGGCCGTTCTTCACGGACGTCGCCGTCACCCACCACCAGGGCCTACCACTGAAGCCACTGCTGTTTCTGTTCGTTTTTCCTTGCTCGAGGAGCCAACATGTCGCCTAGCTCCGGCCAAATCAGGCCCCAGTCCGACGAGTTCCGGCCAAATCGGGCTCACATCCGACCAAATCCGGCAAGGACTTGCCGATTCCGGCTGTTTTCCCGGCCATCTGCAGCTCTCGATCTAGATAATGGAGCTGCAGTTCTCATGTGGTTGAGCACGTACAGCTCGATCTGTTCATCAGATCTGAGCTTTTACCAAAATAACTAAAACAGATAATATTTTTATCAAAAATAAAATAAAATAATACTGTATACAAGTTTATATTATTCAAACTGAAGTAAACATCTAATTCCATGGTTTGTACATTCAAACGGGAATTGGAATTGGTTGCTACATTTGATTCCAATTGTTAATACCATACACCACCAAACAATAGAATTTGAATTGAAGGTCATTTCCTTTCCATCTTGGATTTGGAATTCTGAGCCCAATTCAATTCCAAGCAGTTTTTCCTACATCCAAACACAACATTAAGGAAAACTCTTCAGAATTGGACGAGAATTTACTGGAATAATTTTTTTGACGAAACAAAAAAGGGGGTCCAGAGGACGGCCTCGGAGGCCACACACAGGTCAGGGGCGGCCTGCAGCCACGGCCTAGGGCCCACCCACAGGTGGGGCCCGTCCCTGCCCTGTGGGTCCATGTTTGGTTCATTGGTGCAATCATTCGTCCTCATTGGAGGAGAGTAAAACACAAACTTTTATAATTATATAGCCACCAAGTCCCTCCTATCGCACCTTGAGATAGAATACCAAGTTCATGATCAACCAGGGGTAAATCTTCATACAAATTACTCGATCTCCCACCTTCACCTTTTTTTTTTTTGCTCTGCTACAAGTTTGAAGGCTTCCAAGCTACACCTAATTATCTAGGATGGGAACACTCCCTAAAAGTTAACAATAGGCTTTCACATGGAACTTGAACCCTTGTAAACTATCTCAACGGAGTCACTAAAAGTCACCAAATATCTCACATAGAGATTGGAGTGAAGTGGATGAGAGTAGTATATAAAGTCTTCTTCTCACTCAAGTTCTGTAATATTTCTAAAGGAGGTAGGATAAGTTGTATATTTGCATAGTCTGAAAATCCAAAAGCTATATGAAAATAATGTATCTGGAGGTTCTAGAGAAAATGTCCGAGGTACCGTACTAATTCATTATTTTAACGATTAGAGTGGCAAAGGAACTTTCTAGAAGTACTCACTCTGCTCCTAAATATAATTTGTTTTCGCTTTTCTCTTCGCAAATTTGTATGCACCTAGACATTTTTTTAGTGTGTACATTTACTCATTTCTCTCTGTATGTAGTCAAAAAAATCTTATATTAAGAAACGGAGGGAGTACTTGTGAGGTATCTCACAATCCAGAATAGCTCTTTAATCCACAACACCTTAGAGGTAATAAAGAGTATACACACTCTTCTTTTCTCCCCACGCCGAACCCTCTTCATGTCCATCTAGACTACCCAAGTCGTGCCCATGCAAATACACATATGCCGGAGGAAAAAGCACCCCTCTGCAGTCTAGGCAGAGCCTAAGATGGAGGAGATGGACGTAGACCAGCGTGAATTAGAGGCGTTGGAGAAGATGCGGAATCTCGTTTCGGACATGCTCAGCAACGGCGACCTTCTCAATGAGATCCTGCTCCACCTCGACAGTCCGGTCTTCCGCATCCTCGCCTGTAGAACCAAAAAGTTCTGGACAAACTGTCGACGCCACCCCAAGTTCCTTCCATGCTTCCACGACCACCTCGTACTCCGTCCCCAACCCTCGGCTTGTACATCAATTTTGACAACATCCCTCATCACACCAAGTTTGCGCCCATGCATCGGAGCATGGAGCTCGTAAACATCGTCGGTTGTGGCAGCTTTGGCTACTTTGACTGCAACAGAGACCCTGGAGAGCGATCGATTGTCCTAGACTTCTGGAATGGCAAAGTGCTTTTGAATTTACACCGGGCTGATGATGGGCCTTGTGTTGTCATTTCCCTGCTGGATGAGGTGTCAGCGATGGCGGTCTTACCAAAGCTCATGCATACCTTCCATGCTAGCGAGGTTTGGTACCTCCCCAGTGACAGTTGGGATGAAAATTTTGTGGTCATTATGGACACATTGTTGGTTCTCTCGCATATCACCTGCTGTTGGATTGGCTGGTCCACAGACATATACAATGCCACAAGTCTCGAAGCTCCCGGTGGGATTCGATCGCACAACTGTTTGCAGCATCGGGAAGTGTACATTCTGTCCTCTAAAGGATATATCCTTCGGTTTCGTTTGAACCTCATGATGCTGAATAAATCATTCTAGGTAAATTGATCTTAAGATAATTTATATCAAACTTTTATACTTATTTTTAGGTTACTCCAATCTTAATGAGTAGAATGTTATGTTTCTTATTTGGCATTCTTAAGAACATAAGAATTGCTAAATGTTAGTAGCAACATTCTCTTTATATAGTTGTAAATCATATAGTTGAAAAATACATTTGCATTGTGATGGATTTAAACTATGTTTTGTAGCATAGTTTCCTTTCTCAATTAATTTTGGACAATTTCATACGGTATATACCTATTTATTTTAGGGATATCGAAGGATATGATCTAAAAAAATATCTTAAAAGTGGGCTTAAGTGTATGATTACGTAAGCATATATACATCGAGAGAAACATCTAGAATAAAACTTGAACATTGACATTATTATTTAGTCCTAATTTTATGATCAAATATGTCTTGGAAGTTAGGGTGGTTATAATAACGAGATAAGAATGTGTGAACCATGTATACTTGGTATTCAAATATCATTGTCAATAGTAATCATCCACAAATAAATAAATCAAATGGATCATACTGCTTTCACATTTGATTGTTTAATTTGGTCATCTGTAATCCACTTGGTAATCTTATCTATACAAACGCTTGTACATGTTTCGTAAAATACAGATTAACAATTTTGTTGACATATATTTCAATTTGTAGAACAAACTATAAAACTTCTATCGGAGCGTGACTAACAACCTAACTAAACTCGCTAGCCGTTGATTAGATTGGATTGTACTTACTATTACTTGCATGGTTTTATATTTGAAATATAGCCTTTTAATAAATATTCTATAGTATCCATAATAGATAATAATTGTTATTAATACACTTTTATATTTGGGGTCTCCTTCTGACTTCTGGTGGGCTTCCATTGGATACCATTTGCATCACCAAGAAATGTATGTCTTTGACAAACACGTACTATCACTAGGTTATGGTTTTGGGGTAAACTTCATTTAGCTGAAGGGTTCAGATCTATATGTTTTGGTCGTGAGCGAGGCTAAACAATGCACACGCGGGGCTATTGGACGCTAGCATTTCTCTGCCCCACGAATTTGGTCATCTTGCACCGCTGATTGGGCAACCTGATGAAGGAGGTTTAGAGCACACTAGTAGAAAATAGGGCTTCCGTTTTGCCCTTTTGTCCCGGATCAATAAAGAACCGGGACCAAAGGGGGCATTGGTCCCGGTTCCATCGGCCGGGGCACCGGGGACCTTTGGTCCCGGTTCTATTTGGACCTTTGGTCCCGGTTCGTGGCTGGAACCGGGATCAAAGGGTCTGCACATGCGGCAACAGTCGTGGGACCCCTGGCAGGCACCCTTTGGTCCCGGTTCCAGCCACGAACCGGGACCAAAGGCTCTTCCCTGCCTATATCATCTTCCACCCGAGCTCCACCACCATTTTTAGCTTGAGTTCATCAACATTTTCTTCTCCATTTCCTCTCCATCACTCAAGTTAATCCCCATTTTTTTTCACCATTTGTGAGGATTGAAGGCACCCCATATATTCAAGGGTTAGCAACATCATCCTTTCCTCCGAAGTTGCAACTTTAGCTCATTTCATTGCTAGTTTAGCTCATTTTATGGTTTGTAGTGCAAGTAAGGTGTTTGATGAAATGCCTAGCTAGAGAGTTTTATTTTTTATATGCATTTTGAGCTCGAATTAACTTATTATTTGTGGATTTTAGTGTCGTCCCGTCCTCACCGCCGTCGATAGCCCGCGTCATCCCGTCACCGGCACCACCTCGGTGAGCCTTTTTTCTTTATCTTTTATTTTAAGAAAAATTACTTGTATGATTTAAAAGCATATTTATTTCTTGTATAATTTTCTTATGTTTTTTTATCTGTATAGTGTCATGGTTTTGATATCTTCCCCCGTCGGCCCTCGTCCGGTCTATGATTCGGATGTGGTATATTTTCATAACTATTTGTTTCATTTCGTGTTTATAACAACTATACCTACCAACTTGACATAGACATTTTTATCTAGGAGGTAGTTGAACCGGAAATTCCAACCGACCCTATTGTCGAGTTTTTTGTAAAAGAAAACAATGATTTGAAATCAAAATTGAAAAGAAGTGAAGATCTTCGTCTCCAATGCCTAAAAGAGAAGATGAAATTGGAGTTCAAGCTTGCCGACATCATCGATGAACACGAGTTCAAGCTTGCCGATGTCGTCGATGCTCACGAGATCAAGATGGATGCAATGCGCTTGAAGATTAAAAAGATTAGAAAATATGCCATTAGTCAGGAGGCTTGGTACCATTATGTTGTTGGTTCAGTAGTTACCTTAGTTGCGATTTTGATCGCATTTGGTGTTGAATTTAAATTATTTAGATAATTGTATGTTAGTTTCAATTAATGTATGTTTTATGAGGACTATGCATTACAATTACTTTACTTTGGTCTTAATGTGATGAACTTGTATTAATTAATTTGGTCACTATTATATACTCTTGATGTAGTGCAATAGTTTTTGATATATTTATATAATGCAGATGAGCCGGCAATGGATGTACAGTGACCGATGATTTCCCGACTATATTAATGGCATGCATTATTTTCTCCGGGTGGCTGAGAAAAACAAGCCGTCGAATGGTTTTATTTCTTGTCCATGTAGCGTCTGCAAGAATACGCAGGATTACTCTACCTCAAAAACCATTCACGTCCACCTGTTGCAGCATGGTTTCATGTTCGGTTATAATTGTTGGACCAAGCATGGAGAAAGAGGGGTTATAATGGAAGAAAATGAAGAAGAAGAGGATAATGACAACTATCCTACGTTCACCGAAGACGGTGATACTGCAATGGGGGAAGACGAAGCTGAAGAAGAGCCCATTGTTGATGAGCACGATGATGATTTTGGTCGGGCCATTCTTGATGCACAGATAAACAGCGGAAGTGAAAACGAGAGGTTGAAGTTGGAGAGCATGTTAGAGTATCACAAGAAATTGTTGTACCCAACTTGCGAAGATGGCCAGAAAAAGCTTGGTTCCACGCTGGAATTGTTGCAATGGAAGGCAGAGAATGGTACATCTGACAAGGGATTTGAAAAATTGCTGAAAATAATAAAAAAGATGCTTCCAAGGGATAATGTATTACCCCCCAGTACGTACGAAGCAAAAAAGGTTGTCTGCCCTCTAGGATTAGAGGTGCAGAAAATACATGCATGCATCAATGACTGCATCCTGTACCGTGGTGAGGAGTACGAGAATTTGAATGCATGCCCGGTATGCGGTGCATTGCGGTATAAAATAAGGCGAGATGACCCTGGTGATGTTGAGGGTGAGCCGTGGCCTAGGAAGAGGGTTCCTGCCAAGGTGATGTGGTATGCTCCTATAATACCACGATTGAAATGTTTGTTACAAAACAAAGAGCATGCAAAGTTGTTACGATGGCACAAAGAAGACTGTTTGAAAGACCTGATGTTAAGACACCCCGCCGATGGGTCGCAGTGGAGAAAAATCGACAGGGAGTTCCCGGAATTTGCAGCTGACGCAAGGAACTTAAGATTTGGGCTAAATACAGATGGCTTTAATCCTTTCGGGGAGCAGAGCTCCAGTCATAGCACCTGGCCCGTGACTCTGTGTATTTATAACCTTCCTCCTTGGTTGTGCATGAAGCGGAAGTTCATTATGATGCCAGTGCTCATCCAAGGCCCGAAGCAACCGGGCAACGACATTGATGTGTACCTGAGGCCATTGGTTGAAGAACTTTTACAGTTGTGGCGTGACGAAGGTGTACCTATGTGGGATGAGCACGAAGAAAAGGAATTTGACCTACGAGCGTTGCTGTTTGTAACCATCAATGATTGCCCTGCTCTTAGTAACATTTCAGGACAGTCAAACAAGGGATACAATGCATGCACGCACTGTTTAGGTGAGACTGAAAGTATACATATGGGAAACAAGAATGTGTACCTAGGGCATCGGCGATTTCTTACAAAAGGGCATGCCGTAAGAAAGAATAGCAAGCATTTCAAAGGTGAGCCAGATCAACGGACGAATCCTAAATTACCTAATGGTAATATTATATATGACATGGTTAAGGACTTAAAAGTAATCTTTGGAAAGGGTCCTCGCAGTCTATCTGTTTCGAATGACGCTAATGGACACGTGCCCATGTGGAAGAAGTGCTCTATATTTTGGGAGCTACCCTATTGGAAAATACTAGAGGTTCGCTCTGTAATCGACGTGATGCACGTGACGAAAAATCTGTGCGTGAACCTACTAACCTTCTTGGGCGTGTATGGGAAAACAAAAGATACACCGGAATCACGACAGGACCACCAACGTATGCACGAACGAGACGACCACCTGAATCCAGATAAGTATCAAGGTCTTGCCAGCTACGCTCTTACCAAAGAAGAGAAGGAGATCTTTTTTGAAGTCCTGAGCAGTATCAAGGTCCCGTCTGGTTTCTCGTCGAATATAAAGGGAATAATAAACATGGCAGAGAAAAAGTTCCAGAACCTAAAGTCTCATGACTGCCACGTGATTATGACACAATTACTTCCGATTGCATTGAGGGGGCTTCTACCGGAAAATGTTCGAGTACCCATTGTGAAGCTATGTGCATTTCTCAATGCAATTTCTCAGAAGGTGATCAATCCATTAACTCTACCAGGTTTACAGAGGGAGGTGGTCCAATGTCTTGTCAGCTTCGAGTTGGTGTTCCCACCATCCTTCTTCAATATTATGACGCACCTCATAGTTTACCTAGTCGAAGAGATTAACGTTCTCGGTCCTGTATTTCTACACAACATGTTCCCCTTTGAGAGGTTCATGGGAGTCTTAAATAAATACGTTCATAACCGTGCTAGGCCCGAAGGAAGCATCTCCAAGGGCTATGGAACAGAGGAGGTAATTGAGTTTTGTGTTGACTTTATTCCTGACCTTAAGCCGATCGGTGTTCCTCAATCGCGCCATGAGGGGAGACTGCGTGGAATAGGCACGCTAGGAAAGAAAGCAATAATGTGTAAGGACTGGGATTTTTTCAATCAAGCACACTACACAGTTGTACATAATTCCATCTTGCTGGCTCCGTATATCCAGGGACACATGAATATTTTACGCTCTAAATGTCCGGAGCAGCCTGGAGAATCGATTGAAAGAGAACACATGAAGACTTTCAGCGGCTGGTTGCAAACACGTCTCATTAATGACAACACTGTTGAAGAACAATTATACTTGTTGGCCAAAGCACCATCGTCGACTATATTGACTTTTCAAGGGTACGAGATAAATGGGAATACATTTTACACGACCGACCAAGATAAGAAGAGCACCAACCAAAACAGTGTTATTCGCTTTGATGCAACAAACAACAATGGGAAAAAGGACACATATTATGGTTACATAGAGCAGATATGGAAACTTGACTATGGACCTTTTTTCAAGGTACCTTTGTTCAGATGCAAATGGTTCAACCTGGAAGGCGGGGTAAATGTAGACCCGAAGTACGGAATGACTACGGTGGATGTCAAAAATCTTGGGTACGACACTAAACCATTCGTCCTAGCCAATGACGTGGCCCAGGTTTTCTATGTGAAGGACATGTCTTCCAAACCGATAAAAAGAAAAGATAAGCAAGTGAATACATCATACGATGAGCCAAAGCGCCACATAGTTTTTTCAGTAAAAAGAAACATCGTAGGAGTGGAGGACAAGACGGACATGTCGGAAGATTACAATAATTTTCATGAAATTCCCCCCTTCACGGTGAAAACTGACCCAACCATCGCGTTGAATGATGAAGATTGTCCATGGTTGCGGCGCAATCAGAATAAAGGGACACACACGAAGAAGAAAGGGACACACACTAGATAGAGATGTTGGTGGTGATGTGTAATAATTAATGTATTAAACCTTTTATCAAATGCACACGGTTTCCCCGTCATACAGCCCAACGGTGGCTCGTGAGTGCATGCATATCAAATGCACCGTTGGGCTGTATGACGGGAATCCGAATGATTTGTATTCGGTCGATGAACTGAAGTATTTTGTAGATAGAACAGCCGCAAGTATTTTGTTGAGGGCAATTCATCATTGTGTCACCCTAATCCAGTGGTTGGATTCAACCTACCCGAGGGCTTGTGTTAGGGAACATGCCAGCGGGTAGGCTAAATCCAACCATTGGGTTCGGTGGCAAAGGTAGACGCTCGTTGTGTGCCGTTTCGCTGCAGGGACGTCGCTATTTATAGGCGTGTGCTTCTGATCCAACGGCTCACAAGCGCTCTAAAGAAACACACCCCTGATCCAACGGCTCACAAGCGCTTGAAATAAACACACGATCCGTGTGCTTCTTTAGTCCCGGTTGGTAACACGAACCGGTACTAAAGGCCCTGATCCAACAGCTCACAAGCGCTCGAAGGAAACACACGATCTGTGTGCTTCTGATCCAACGGCTCACAAGCGCTCTAAAGAAACACACCCCTGATCCAACGGCTCACAAGCGCTTGAAAGAAACACACGATCTGTGTGCTTCTTTAGTCCCGGTTGGTAACACGAACCGGTACTAAAGGCCCTGATCCAACAGCTCACAAGCGCTCAAGGAAACACACGATCCGTGTGCTTCTGATCCAACGGCTCACAAGCGCTCTAAAGAAACACACCCCTGATCCAACGGCTCACAAGCGCTTGAAAAAAACCTTGTATGACTTGTATTCGATAATGATTTTCAAATAATAAAAAGAAACTAGAAAAATAAATAATAAAAAGATAATGATTATCAAATATTGGAACATTTTAAAAGACACTAGAAAAAGATATGATTTTCAAATAATAAAAAGAAACTAGAAAAATAAATAATAAAAAGATAATGATTTTCAAATATTGGAACATTTTAAAAGAAACTAGAAAAAAAATTGATTTTCAAATAATAAAAAGAAACTAGAAAAATAAATAATAAAAGATAATGATTTTCAAATATTGGAACATTTTAAAAGAAACTAGAAAAAGATATGATTTTCAAATAATAAAAATAAAATAGAAAAATAAATAATAAAAAGATAATGATTTTCAAATATTGGAACATTTTAAAAGAAACTAGAAAATTATATGACTTTTTAAGTAATAAGAAGAAACTATAAAGAAAACAGAAAAAGAAACAAAAAAGAAACCAGAAAAAGAAACTATAAAAGAAAACAGAAAAAGAAACAAAAAAGAAAACAGAAAAAGAAACTAGAAAACAGAAAAAGAAAAAAAAGCCTTTGGTCGCGGTTGGTAACACCAACCGGGACCAAAGGCCCGCTCGGCTTCGCGCGCATATTTTCGCGGCCCGGGGGGACCTTTGGTCCCGGTTGGTGTTACCAACCGCGACCAAAGGGTCTTTGGTCCCGGTTCGTGTCTGGAACCGGGACCAAAGGTCCCTTCCGCGTCGATTTAGACGGTTCTCCTCCATTTCTTCCTCATTTCTCTTCTCCCCGACGCCGCGCGCGCGCCCTCTCCCCTGCCCCCGCGTGCTCCGCCACCGTGTGCAGCCGCGTGCTCCGCCGCCGTACGTGCTCCGCCTCGGCCTCCCGCCTCGGCCTCCCGCCGCCGTGCGCGCCTCCGCCTCCGCCTCGGCCTCCCGCCGCCGTGCCGTGCTGCTCCATCGATCGGCCTCCCGCCGCCGTGCCGTGCTGCTCCGCCTCGGCCTCCCGCCACCGTGCTGCTCCGCCTCGGCCTCCCGCCGCCGTGCTGCTCCGCCTCGGCCTCCCGCCGCCCCCTCCTCCACCTCCGGCCGTACGAAAAGGTGCATTCCCGCCCGATTTGAAAATCTCTGAAAATCTGCTAAGTGTGAGAACTGTGTGGACTAGCCCACTTTGCATGCAAATTCTAGTTAATCTACTTAACCAAATTTAGCAAACTTGGGCTTGTTGGAAATAGGGAAACTTAAACTTTCACACCCTACAAATAGATTTTAGTTGTGGTTAGTCGAAGTCAGTGTTTGGTCTGGCTAAATTTGCTATCCAGTAAAGTGTCTCTGTTAGTGTCTGTTGTGGTTAAATCTTACTGTTTTCAACTAAACTTTGTGAGCAACCTAGTTTTTGTTAGAAATTAAACTTTGTAGAATATGTTATTATGGTTAGTGTACTGACATGATCAAGTGGTATGAACCAAAAATAAAATTTATACAAAAGATATAACCTAGGGAAAATGGCTAAGCAATATTTTCCTAGAAATGTTAGTGTTTTTTTTTACATGAAAAATGTTAGTGTGTTAGTGTGTTAGGAAATGTTAGTGTTAGTGTTAGTGAGAAATTTGTTTTTTAAATTTGTTAGTGTGTTAGGATTCCTTATGTTTCTTCTAATTCCTAAACTTATGTTTCTTCTATAATTCCTTATTTACTTTAGCAAATAGTCCTTATTTGTGTTAGCAAAATATTGTTAGTGTTAGCAAAAAATTGTGTTAGGAATTTTAGGTCTATCCAAAAATTGTGATTGCAAACATTCAAATTTTGATAGCAAACAATCAAATTTTGATAGCAAATTGTATAGTACTATATATGCCCGGCATAGGAATTTTAGTTATTTGTATAGTAAATTTAAATTAGTGTTAGGTAAATTTAAATGCATGTATAGTGTTAGGAAATATCATAACTTGTTGAATATTAACTCAAAAATTGCAAATGATATACAAAAATGATCAGTGGATTAATATCTATCAAATAATGTCAATTTCATGCATTTAGGACCCATAATTCAGTACTGGACATTTTGGTAAATAACGCAAAAAAACTCTAACCCCGGATACTCGGCTAGACCCCCCCCCCCTGATATTGTACCTCTTTTAGTCAAAACTATAACTTTGAGTACACTTGTTGGCTGTCCAAGACATATATGGATGATATTGATGCTAGGTTAAATTAATTAATCTTGATTTTGTTTTTATTTTCCAGGTTAGCAAGCGACAGACTCGGAAAGGTTTGTGCAGAAGATGGATCCAATTTTTCCGGACGTCGACAGAGATGAGGACGCCGAACTGCGAATCATGGAAATTATAGCAGGACGTGCGGCCGCGCCTGTCGGTGAAGAAGATGCCGTAACCGCAGAAGATTACGGCTCCCAATTTCTGAACGATTCCGGTGAGGGGGTTCCGAAAGAAGAAAATGGTGGAGAGGGGGAAGTGCCCTTAACAAACTCTGGCGAGGTATATTAAGCCTCTGTACATCGATCACACTAGATGTATTATTTGAGTTGTATATTGTTGTTATTAATGAAACATTTTTTTTCTTTTAGCCCTCCGGATCATCCTCATCTACAGCATTGCCGAAACGAGACCCGACGAAGCCGTTGAAGGAGGGTCGTAGGATAGTGATCGACAAAGTTAGTGCTAGTGGGGAACCTTTGGAACCCATCGACAACCGCCGCAAATACATTAATCAATGCGGGGTTATTGTAAGGGACTTTGTCCCGATCAACCTTGAAGAGTGGATTAAGCCGAAGGATGCAAACAACCCAGCTACTTATGTCGAGGAGAGGCTAAAAACATTGTGTTGGGACACGCTCTTAACAAAGGTCAGCCTACCGTCAAATCTGCCGGTTCCCCTGATGGACAAAGTGAAGGAGTGGTCGCTTAGTAAGATGGCCGAACAATTCCGGACCTGGAAGAAAAACTTATGGAAAGCTTATAAAAAGGCCGGGGAGACGGATCCAGATTTCACTGGAGCACTAGTGAAGATACAACAGCAGTGGCCCACATTTGTGGAGCAAAGAAAATCGGAGGGCGCTCTGGCCCGATCGGTTCAAAATAAGTTAAATGCTGCGAAGAAGGAATATCACCACCGTTTGGGGGCAGGTGGCTACAGGGTTGCCGTTCCTAAGTGGGAAGCCTTTGAAGCACGACTGCTTGATAACGGGATCATTCCACAGACAGCGGAGTGGCCCCCGAGGTCCAAGTTTTGGTTGTTCGCGCATGGGGCAGGTTGGACCCACAGACAGGAAAGATTATTGCTCAGGGAAAATGGAAGGCAAAAATTGAGTATATAACCAAACAACTTGAGGACGCAATAGATAAAGTTCGCAGGGGAGAGTACGTCCCTGACAGAGAGAATGACGAGCTGACACTAGCACTCGGGAATCCTGAACACGTTGGACGATTACGAGGCTATGGAGCCGGTGTCACCTTGAAGCAAGGTTTTCCGGAAGACGCTGATACTTATAGAAGCCGTCAGAGAAGAAAGAAGCAGGAGTCTGACCGGTTATCAGCACTGGAACGCAAGGTGCATGAGCAGCAGGAGCGACTCGACTCAATTAGTAAGCAAAATGAATCTCAGCTGCAGGTAGAAGCCGCCCCATCTGATCAGCGGAAAAGCAGCGTGGGTTCCACGCATGTAGAAAATTCTCAATTTCAACCGGCGGCTCACTACCCCGTGGATGATATCACGGAGAAGACAGACTGTGAGCTACACATATCAATGAAGAACATGTCTTTCAAGGTGGCGGTCGGCTATGCTTTACCTAATCCAGCTGGAGCAAGCTACCATCTCGAAGGGATTCCACAGGGCTATGCTCGTGTCGGGGTGGATCAAGTTGTGCCGTTATATGCTAATCTGGAACTTGACATTCCCGGAGGTGACGACGAGAAGACACTGGGAGAAGTCGAGAAGGGTATCGCTCTCTGGAACAAGGAAAACATCGTGTTTCCGAACTTGACTCCTCGATCCAGCAGCAGACCCCCACCTCAAGATCCATCCCCCACCTAATGATCCACCCCCCCCCCCCCCCCCCACGTCAAGATCCATCCCTCCCACCGCAAGATCCATCCCCGCCACCTAAGGATCCATCCCCCCACCTAAGGATCCATCCCCCCCACCTAAGGATCCATCTCCCCCGCCTAAAGATCCATCTCCCCCACCTAAAGATTCATCCCCCCAAGATATATCCTCCTCACATGAAGATCCATCCCTCGATGCCCCATCCGTCGCGAGTCCATCGCGCGCGACGTCCCGTCCTTCGATTCCGCCCCGGGAAAAGACCTTCTCATCAAAGCGGAAACTATCCTTCACGTCGACGCGTGCAGATAAGTTATCTCGAGCGGAACGCGAGTTGCTAAAGCCTCTTCCAAAGAGACCTTACGACTTGACTCCAGAGGAGCTCGAGGAATCGGTGCGTGCCCATATTACAGAACAGTTAGCTCCGAAACGGCCCCCGCCTAGAGAGAAACTGGATCCAGAAAAAGTTGAGACATTTCTGAAAAATTTCAGGAATCCCCGGCCAAAGTCACCTCCATTGGCAAATGACTATGATCGTGTAATGCTGAAGACAATTAGTCAAGAGGCCGAGGAAAAGAAGGCTGCCTATCTCCTAAAGAAGCAGAAGATGAAGGAGGACAAGGAGGCGGCAGATCGACTAAAGAAGGAGCAGTTCTATGCTGCAAAACGCGGGAAACAAGTGGCCCAGCTCGGAGAACAGGCAAAAAAGTCGATATCCCCGCTGAAGGTGATCTCAACTAAAACAGTTGCCCAGCTCGTACAACCACAGCAACAGTATCAGTATGCATGGACATATAAACCCGGGAAGTCCCTGGTTAGACCTGAGGAGATCAGTTCTCTATCATACCAATTGCGTCGATTGCATCACTGGTACGAGAAAGCTGTAGCGGCCGGGCATGAAGCTTTCTTGGTGAGTTATAAGAAAAAGCATTACTTCACGGATGACTTGTTATATATTCCGTTTTCGGAAGTATTTCAGTTATTCAATCAAGATGCCCTCGACAAAGTCATCGTCAGTTGCTATTGTTTGTAAGTGATTTATTTCTGCAATTTAATTAAGTCTTCAGCTCTGCACGTTCATTGCCTTTAATTATCTCACTATATTCTTTTGTATTGTAGAATGATGATTGTCGAATGCAGAAAAAAGGGCATCTATGACACTTGGTTCATTGACCCAAATTATATTCATGAAGTGACCGTAAAATACAATTGGAAGACCACCAAGGATAGCTTGGTCAATTGGTTAGTGAACCAAAATACTTGCGGAGAAATACTTTTTCCTTACGTCAACAAGTGAGTGTTACCTTCTACCCATTCTATTTTGCTTTGCATATCTTTAGTGTAACCGATGAGTCATTGACATATAAACGTGCGCAGTTTCCACTGGATTCTGCTAATCATTAGAGTTGACCAAGGACTCGTTCAAGTCATGGACTCGCTAAGGAAACCAATGGAAAAGTACCAACGCATTCAAGATATGCTCCAGATGTAATTTCAATCATTATCGCTCTATATCGACCTCTGTCATTCATTTTCAGATATCAACTAATCAATAACTTCTTTAATCATTTTTCTATTGGTGGGCAATGTTTGGAAACGGTTCATCAAGATCGTTCCAGGGGAGTGGAAACCGGAGCTGTATTTTTATACCACCAACGTAAGTAGTACTATATATATAGGTCCATTATGAAGCAACTCTTTAATTCTAGTTTCAATACCATTATGAAGCTTCACTATTATTTGATTAAATTCTATTTTTTTGTAAAGTGGTGTCTGAGGCAGGATACTGGGACAAATTTATGTGGATTCTATGTTTGCGAGTACATACGCTCTTTTGTCTTTGAGCGGAATAGAGAACAAAGAACGCGTGATGTATGTATACACTCTTCTCACTTTTTATTACCATGCATATTGTGTTGACTTCCATCCATAAATTATTTTATTATGATTTCATATATATATATATATATAGTTATAAACAACTCACATATTCATATTGATCTAGATGGAGAGAATGCGGGACCAGCTCATACCATCGAAGTGCCTAAAAGCACTTCAAAAGGAAATTGCGGGATTTTTTCACTCCGCGGTCCTGAAGAGAGATGGAGAATTTTTTCACTCGACAAATTTTGTTTTGCCCGAGGACATGTAATTGACATCATCTCGACGTGTGAGAAACATTATGTCGGCGTGTGACGTTATGTATGTATATATGAAACATGATCTCGACGTGTGAGAAACGTTATGTATGTATATATGAATGGTAGTACCACTGACACGGCACGACACGACACGACACGGCATCGGACACGACGACACGGCACGACACGGCACGGCACGGCGACACGGCACCTATTGATTTAAACCCCCCCAAAAAGAAAGCATTTGGTTAAAACAAAAAAAATGGAAACCCCTAAAAAATAAATTAGCAGGAAAACAAAAAGCAGTAACTCTTTGGTCCCGGTTGGTATTACCAACCGGGACCAAAGGGGTGCCCGCCATGCACGCCCAGCGCAGCCCACGTGGAGGCCCTTCCATCCCGGGTCGTGGACACCCGGGACGAAAGGCCACCCCCCCTCTAGTCCCGACCCTTTAGTCGCGGGTGCACAACCGGGACGAAAGCCCCTCTGGACCCGCGACTAAAGGCCTTTTTTCTAGTAGTGGCAAATCAAGGAACGAGATGGTCGGACATATGATGCTTTGTGCCTATTCAGAGCTGGGAAATATCTAAACTACTTATAAAAGAGCAAACTTGAATTATCCTACGTCCACCAACCTTTTGTGTACACGGAAGACTCGGCACCGTTAGATCATTTCCATCTAACTGTGTTGATGTTAAGCTACGGTCATGATTCGTTTGTTCCGCCAGGCGGACGACGGTCTGCCAATATTTTATCGCTCCACGTCCGCATTCATTCATAGATTAGTTGTCTAACCAAAAGAACCGCTAAATCCTCTCCTCCCGACCTTGCAAGTCTGGACGCCGCCGCCGCCCCAGCCTTGATGGCTCCGCCCCACACCTCATGGACCCCGCGCGTACATTCATTCTCCGCGTCCTCACGCACTATCCTCGCCCCAACGATGCCCGCGCAGCCATGGCCTTCGATTGTCGTCCGCACTTTGGATCAAAAGCGGGGAAGCGATAGGACGACGCCAGGTATGCACCATCGGAGCCGGCGAGTAGCAGCTCAGCAAGAGCACTAGCAAGTTTCAGATCCGTAGTGGCGATCATCCTGGGCGTCCATATGTGCGCCGCCGGCCCCGATTGGATCGCCGTACGTCACCCGCGCTGTCACTCGATCGCCAGGCTGCGGCCGCCCGTGGCCATAGAGGCGAGAGTTTTGCTGATGAGGTGAAGACCAGGAAGAAGCAGGGCGGCCAGGCTGCGAGGTTTGCTGCTGCTGCCAGCCTGACCCGTCGGCACGCGCTAGAGGGCGGGGTACATGATCTGCAGACCTGGTATGTTGTTTTTTTTATCACGGTCATTGCTTTTATTAGTCTTCTTTTGATACAATTGGATCATTGGTTTTTTGAGAGCGCTTCAGATTGTAATTCTTGGTAAACATTTTTGTAGGATATTGGAGCGAACATACTTCACTGCAGGTATTTAGCTCAAAACGGGCTTACACATTAGTGGTGATGGCTTACGCAGCAAAGGAATGTCACTCTTCCTAAAACAACAGGGTACGTTCAGTTCCGGTTTTCTTCTTTGGTGGAAATTAGAAAATCCTACAAACTTCAGTATGTGGTGCAAATTTGAACTGATGTCACAAATGCTCATGTGTATTTTATACTTTCCATGTAAGATGTGCTTTGGGTTATATTGGTCCCTTTCAAATAATTTTACACCTGAAATTACTACCATATTAGGAAAAAACAAAATCTGAAACATATGTCCATGTACTGTATTTCAGAGAAGTTCTCATATTACACAACATGCATGACATAAAAACAAAATCTGTAGTGACTTCACTTTTCGGCATCTCAGAGTCACACTTAAATCTTTTGCATGGCATAAATCATGAAAATATTGCAGCACATATGCACGTGTATAATTAGTAGATTAAATAACCGGCAGATAGATTTTGGTCCCTGCGCGAACAAACTTGGCAAATGGAATTGCAAGAGGTGATGTAATCCCATACATATTCTTTGATTTTTCCTAGCCTGAATTTACTTGGGAGATGAATTCACAAGAGGTGCTTTAATCCCCTACGTAATTAATATTGCCCTTAGTATTAATAGTATTATTAAGAGAGCTCAAATATATGTCCACTCTTTAACAAGAATATAAATTGAAATATGAAATGTTTGTTACTCCCTCCGTTCCTTAATATAAGATGTTTTAGTTTTTCTCACTTTTCTACATTCATATGCATCTATACGCTTTTTATTGTCTATGTTCACTCATTTCACTATTTATATAGTCTATAGTGAAATAGCCAAAACATCTTATATTACGAAAGGGAGGGAGTACTTAACATATTTAATTTATTAATCAATACGTGCATTGCACGTACACGATTACTAGTGCCGATATGGTGTTCTTGGTGGATGGCACTTATTATTATCATCATCATCACATCTTCTTTCGGAACATCAGGACGAAGAGAGTAGAGGTTGTATATAACAGGTTGCCTAGAGATCGCGGAGTGGTTGACATCCATCCCTTCATGATGGTGTGACCTTAGTCTTGCCGACACCGGTTGGTCAAAAGGAATTACAATGTCTTGAGGGTGGTGTGAGCATCAACTTGGTTAGCACATAAAATATGGGTTCCATAACCAACCGATTAGCAGCTAAATTTGGTAGTAGTTCATTACTCATGATATGATGATATCCAAATGTTGCTCCCTCTTTTTTTTCTGAAATATTGTTCAGTGGATTTCACGGTGCAGTGATTCAATAGGCGTTTCCAGATATGTAGCGTGTGACGGGGCGTGTTCTCATGGATCATTTTAGTGGAGTCTACAATGTAAGAAAAAGAACAGATAGAAAGGGATGATCAGATTGTAAGGATGATGATATTAGTGGAGTACTTTCTAATGATGCATTGTTAATTGTTTCGGTCGATATTTACTTTTAGATATTGTTAATTTCACCTAAAGTTAGGGACTATAATGGCAAGATGGCTTGAGCAACTCAAGCAATGCAAATCACTGCACGAGCATTGAGCTAGTAATAAGCAACAACAACAACATTAATCACATTTAGCAGCTTAATTTTTTTATCTAGCTTGTATAATAAACATGGACATGTTTGTTTTTCTAGCCGTCCTCTGCATGTGTTCATATGAACCTAGGGCAAAAGGCTAATACTTTTTGTTCGCACAGTTTCAACAATATATACTAGATTTTACCACACACAACTCAATTGTCTTCAAAAAAAAATCGAAACCACATATATAAATCATAAATGGCATAATAATTCCAACCTGTTTTGCTTGAAGCCGATCCACTAGCTTCAGTTAACTCCGAAATCTCAAGCTCATGAACAGAAACTGAACAACGGCAAGCCGGGATGCGGGCCATGCGGCCTCGCGTCGAAGAAGCGGTGCCGCACGAGGCTCTCCGTAAACACAACCCGCGACGGGGGAACAGTGTCGCGTCTCGAAGCGTCGATGTTGAGTTGTTGACCTGCCTGACCCTGCCAGTCCTCACATTGTACGCTACCACGCAGCCGGGAGTGGCCAGGATGACGTCCCCTCGGTCACCGCCGGTCGCGAGCAGCAGCCTGCAGTTGTCGCTGCCATGGCAAGGCACCTCGACGCGGACATGGTGCCGGTGCTCCCACCTTCCCGGCGGCGCCGCGCCGCCCCGATAGCCCTCCAGCACCCAGAGGTCCACGAAGAGGTCGCCCAGCTCCGACGCCATGAGCGACCCATCCGCAGCGAGCAGATGCGAGTGCACGGGATCCCTGCGGGTCAAAGGTGGAGGCGGCATCCGCCGGAACGTCTCGGTCACCGTGTCGAACGCCACCATCTGGTCGGTGAGCCCGGCCTCCATGTGCTGCATCCAGACCCAGTGCAGGTGCCCGTGAAGAACGGCCGGCGTCATCAGGTTGTCGTAGAAAGCGGATCTCTGGGGCCGCGAGGGCTCGCACGGTAGGGTGTGGACGATGGTATTCCACATGGGCGTCGCCTGCGTGTTCAGCCGCCGCGGCTCGTCCGCTCCGGTGGAGAAGACGTAGTAGCTGTAGCTCCAGTCCACCGGCGTCTGGCCGTACAAGTGGAACGTAACGTGGCACAGGAGCCGGTACTCGCCGGACGGCTCGTGGAAGTAGAAGCCGGACTCCCGGTGATGGAAGGTGCCGGCGTCGCTGCTCAGCCGCGGGAGGTTGCTCCACTGCCGCGTTACGGGGTTGCACACCAGGTACTGCTCGACGGGTCTGAGAACGGCCTCGTTGCAGCGGAGCAGGAGGAGGCCGTCGCGGGAGGCAAGCAGGAGGCAGTAGTCACGGCCAGAGTCTACGTCTCGCTTCGATAGGTAGCGTGCTAGTCGCCGCCGCTGCGCCGCCGGCCGGTGGGCGGTGACGGACAGAGCGTCCAGCTCCAGGTAGACGCGGGCGTCGGGTCTCGGTTCTACTTTAACCATCGTTCTGGCGAAGAAGCGCTCGTGGGGCTCGAGGATGGCGGTGCGCGTGAAAGGCGCAGGCCACCGTGGTGGCGCCGTGGCGTGGTCCAGCTCCTTTTGTCCACGTCGCACTTCCGTCGTTCTCGTGTAGAGGAGGACCTCGAGCGGGCGACGGCGGGCGTGTGTGGCGACGAAGGACGGGCATGCGGTGGTGCGGAGCCACCGAAAATGCAATACCGCCTGGGCATGCGGCCGCCGGGCTTATCTCCACCGTGCATTGCCCCCACAAGGACTACGATTCAGGTTATTTATTTCGCTGGAGTATCCTCAAACTATGTCAGTTTTGCATGGTGGAGTCCATCATATCTTACATAGCACCCCTCAAACCTTTTCTTATCTCGTTTTTTTGGTCCAACGGTTTTGACCCAATCTGGTCACCACTCATCAGGTAGTACACATGTAAAAGCAATCAGGTAAAATATTTTTAAGTGTAGAAAATAGACATCCAATTAGCAATATATTTATGCAGAATATGAACAAGAATTTTCCTTTAGTCAAGCCAAATGATATGTACAATGTATTCATAGAGTAAAGGGATGACATCTTGACAATGGAATTATAGTTTCATACAAGAAAAAAAACCAGAAGCATCCAATCCAGCTTACTCTGATTCCTCTCACTTCAGGTTCCAAAGGTGAGCATAAAAAATGTCAATCTTCAGCCTCCCGCTCAAATAACATGTATGCTATTATCGGCAGAATTAATATGGTAAGTTAACAGTACCAAAACATTCAGTTCCGAAGTTGGTCAGTATCCAGATCGAAAAATTAATCAGAACGCCGATACCAAAGTTGGACAGAAGCCAGATCCGAAAAATCATACAGTATGTCCACACCCAATCTCCAAAACGGCAACACACACCTACATAAACTGCTGTGAATGAGTAACGAAGCGGATGTCGGCGACGCTCGAAGCTTTGGACGACCGGATCCGGCGGTGGCTTGGTGGGGACGACCGGATCCGGCGCTGTCTTGGTGGGGACGACCGGATCCGGCGGTGACTTGGGGACGACCTCGCGTCGTCGTCGTTGTGGCCGGCGCCGGCGGTGGCTTCGGGACGACCTCGCATCGTCGTCGTTCTGGCCGGCGTCAGGTGCTTCCAATCGGCGACGAGCTCGGCCGGAATAAGCTCTCCAGCCTCCCTTGTTGCGTGATACGGATGGCCGGCGTCAGGTGCTTCCAATCGGCGACGAGCTCGGCCGGAATAAGCTCTCCAGCCTCCCTTCTTGTTGCGTGATACGGATGGGAAGGAAGGGTCGGCTGCCGACTTGCCGTCCAAGAGCGGCAGGGGAAGCAAGGACTGGGCGGCGTCGGCGTGGACCTCAGGGCGCCGAGGTGGAGAGGAGGAGGAGATGGTGGTCGGGGGAGGATAAGACAGGTGAGGGAGGAGAAGATGGACACAGACACTTTGGCTACCATATGGGAAGGAAATTGAACAAATACAGGTTGCTTTCTGTAAAATAGCAGCACAAATCTCAAACAACATGTCCAAGGGTGGAGATAAGCCCGGTGGCCGCAACCCCAGGTGGGAAAACCGCGTTGGCGGAGCCACTCCTTGCAGACGGCGCGGAATCGGAGGACGGATTTGGCCGGCAAGCGGACGAGGATCTTGGCGGCGAGACCCTCGTCGAGATGAACATCGACGGACATCTGCTCCAGCGGCTCCATTGAAATCGATAGGAGAAAAAGGAAGATGATTATGGGTCTGTCTACAGCTCAGCTGACTAATTCTCAGTCAGCTGACGTCATCTGGAGTAAGCGTCATAATTATCAGCGTCCAATCCCACTTTGGCCCATGCGTCTCATTTGCATACGGACGGCCTGCACATTGCACATGCACACATTTCAGCAGCTCGGCCGGTTTACATCCTTGTGTCAGAGTGGTTGGGTTGGGTGTAGTACGTTCTACTATTTTTTTAATCATTTGCTTGCTATTTGTCCACGGCTCCATCGGATAAATTTACTAACAACTCAAAATTTNTCCAGAAAGGATGCGGTGGTCGACGCGCGGCAAGGTTGAGGCGTCTGGTGACGGAGAGGCTGGAGCCCATGACGACGAAGAGGTTGGGAGGCTGGCGGCCATGGCGGGGCGTGGTCAAGCTTCACGGCGGGACGAAGCGTGACGAGCTCGGCCCTCCTCGGGCACGACTCCTCCGTCGTCGCCCTTGCCCTCGTTGGCAGCGTCGATGTTGCCCGTACCATAGAAGATGAAGGGGGCGAGGCCGTAACTATGGATGTACGGCGGACGCAGGTGGCGGAGGGTGGCGGAGAACGTCGTGGCCGGGTCACGGCGCGCGGCCGTAGCGGCGGTAGCGCGTGGTTGGAAAAGGGTGACGGTGGCGTGAGCTTTTATTCTCCATGGCCGCACCGCGATGGGGAAAAACACGGGATGGCAAGGAAGAGGATGGGGATGGGGAGTGCGAACCTGTGGCTGGGTAGGGGATAAGGCATATGTGAACGGTGTGCGGGCCCGCATCGTTGGACGCGTGTCGCACGGAGGAACCGGGGGACGCGAGCGACGCGATCCCCCGGAGGTAGACTAGCGTTTTCCATTGTTTTTTGGTATGTGACATGACTCGTGAGCAAGCGTACCAAACGCACACTAAAGAATTACTTGTGAAACAGCTGAAATAAGCTCATGTCTAACTATTCCCAATCTAAGAATAAACTGTAAAATTCACAACTTCGCTCAAAATTACGAACTACCGGGGGTCCAAATCGAACAACTAGAACTGTACACAGTACAAGCAGAATGGAGATCATTTACCGAAGGGCAATGCGCCCCCTTGGCTACTTGGCTCATCCCAGGCCCGCCGCCGTGAGGTCGCTCCCGCGCAGGCGTTGTGGCGCAAGGCACGCGGACACCAGCCGCTCCTCTTCCAAACCAGCCGGCGCACCCAAGCACCGTCGGACGCTGCTCCCCGCTAGCGCGCTGGTCGGGACTCGCCGGCTCAGAACTCCTCGTGGACTCGCCGGCTGCTCCCGCGCCTCGTGGATTCCCGTGGCTTCTCTCGTTCTGTCTTTGCTTTCGCTCAGGCTCGGTTGCTGTGCTGGGGTGCATTGCTGGGCCTTCGGCTGTTGGGTGTGTTTTGTGTCTTGATGGGCCCCGACAACAACTTTGTGGATCTCGCTCAGATTGTTTTTGTTTTCATACAAGGAACCCCTCAAAAAAAAAGGAAAAAAAAAACAAGGAGATTAGTGTACATTTCCTTAAAAAACAAATGAAGAGGAGATTAGTGTACAAGGTCAAGGGCCAATTGCGTGGCTCATGACTCATGAGCTCACTTGTTCGGTAAAAACGGTAGAAAGGAGCAATATTCTGAATTTAACATGACAAAATTGGACTCTACGAACATTACAACCTTTGCACAAAAAATCGCACACGGTAAGCTCCGATTCAGAGACCAAAGCGCTTGGGTACCAAAGCTTCGTGGTTTTATAAAAGAGTTCCAAATACAGTCCAGCAGAACAGACATATAAATATGCCACCACGTGGCATACGTGGTATGCAACCAAAAAATGACAAAAGAGATATAAATATGCCCTGATTCAACTGTCACAATTCCCACAAAAGTAGTAGGCACGCGAACATTACACCTCTACGTTCCAAGAAAAACTGGGCTAACATCCATTTGAACATATATTTTAGTTGCCACACTTCTGATCGTCGGAGCATTTGAATGCCAGAAGAAAATGAACAGCTAGCGGTGGATATTTTCCTTCTTGCGAGAATTGGTGGCTGATTTCAATAAATTTGTCGATCATAGTTTGAAGAAAGAGTAAAGTCTAAAAAAAACCTTGAAGTCGTACTCAGTGTCGAAATCGAACCCTGTACTGTCAATCCCAGGAATCAGCACCCTAAACTAACCAATCCCGGCCTAATTTTGCCTGATGGTCGTTTGCAGCCCGAAATTGCTGACGTGGCAAGGGTCAAAGCTGGGATTGTTGACTGACTAGTTTAGTTGTATACACGTAGGCATGGGTCTCGCGGTCGTTCGAGTCAAAATTCAGAAAGGGGAAAGATAGTAGGGTTCGTCGGCGGCGGAGGCGCTCGAGGACTGCGGTCGCGGCAGATTGTGGGCGGCAGCGGAGGCGCTGGAGGACTGCGGCGGAGGCGCTCTAGGACTGCGGCGGAGGTGGCGCTCAAGGAATTGAGGACGACGGCGGACGCGCTTGAGGACGGCGGCGGACGAGCTCGAGGACGGGCGGCGGACGCTCTCGAGGACTGCGGCCGCGGCAGCGCTCGAGGACGACGGCGGCGCTCGATGGAAGGTTCGAGGATGTCGTCTTCCTCCGGAGCATCTTCGTCGCGCGGCGGACGCGGCTGGACGTGAGTTTCTGCATCTTCTCTGCTCTTTCAAAATTGTCTTTTTTTGCCGATTTCTCTTCTTATTTTCTCGAATTGTACAGACTGGAGGATGTGGCTACCTTGAGTGGTATAATGATGCCACAACGCTGTTTCTTTTGTGATTTGCTTGGTGATCTGCGTGATGCAGCGTGGAGGCTCCAAGGGCAAGTTGCAACTAGAAATGAAGCAAATGGGCCTACAGTTAGGACACAGAGAGATGAGATTCTCAGAAGACTGCCCAATTGGATGCAATTAGGGAAATATTTGAGAGAAGGGAGAAGAATGCAGTGTACAAAACTTTGTGTGGTTATCATATTTCTGTCAGGAATGATGTTTAGCTCAATGTAGCAGGTTTAGTTGCAGAAATTGCAGTATAACTGGGAGCAATGTAGCAGGCTGTATGCATCTGTTCAGAACTTGTATGTATCTGTTCAGTTGAATGAAGAAATTATACTTTTGTTAAATTTCAATTTTATTGCATAAGTGTGAGCAATTGTATTACCAACTAATGTATTAGACTAGTCTCAACAAAGGTCGGGCATTGTCGTGACTAGTCTCGATCATGGTCGGGCATTGTCGTGACTAGTCTCGACAATGGTCGGACATTATCGTGACTAGTCTCGACAAAGGTCGGGCATTGTCGAGACATTTGTTGACACTAAAACATCACAAAATCAATGCATGAGGATCAAATGCATGAAAATGACCATCACAACCAAGTTTAGTGCAATAAGAAACATATTTAAACATGACAAAAAACAGGTTCAGTTCACAGAATCTAACAAAACATGTTTAGAAGATGACCATCACAGGTTCATCTTTATTAGTTCCTAAGGTCTCCCATAATTTTTCCACTAGATGATCTCTTCTTTCCTCTTCTATGGTTAGTAGGAGCTTGTTGATTGCTTGTGCTAGCAGATGTTGGTGGAGCTCTTGCTGTTGTAGATGTTGCTGCTCTTCTAGGACTTGATCTAGTAGGAGCAGGTGGTGCCTTTGGTGCTGCTGGTGCAGGAACTGATGGAGCTGGTGCAGGAACTGATGGAGCTGGAGCTCTTGACCCATCTGTTTGAGCTTGCTGTAAAGGGAAACACAGGTAAGATAAGTTTTCATGCTGCAAAGGGAAACACATCGAAGAAAAATTAAATAGGAACTAGTATTACCTCTGCTTGCTTCATTTTCTTGCCAGATTTAACAAGATGTGCATTTTTCTTCTTTCCTTTCTCTGGATTTTTCTTACACCCAGATTTGTTGTGGCCAGTATCACCACAGTATCCACATTTAATAATTACACCAACCCTGCTCATTTTCTACCCCTTTGGTGCTTCGCCTTCTTCCCTTCTCCTATCGTTTTTCTTAGGCCTGCCAGGCATACTGACATATCCAGGTGCTTGTGGTCTAGGCTTGGGTGATACTGGCCACTTCTCTTCTCCTTCAACAGGTTCAAGGCAATGCTCATAAATTTTGTTGAAGACTTCAATGGAGTAGCATTTGTCAATAAAATCATCAACTAATCTTCCACATTTATAGATGGCAGAGATTGCATGACAACATGGTAGACCAACCAACTGAAAATAGCCACATGAGCAAGTTCTTTTCTCCAGGTTTACAGTGTATCTTTTCTGTCTACCTTTGACATGCTTCACTTCAAATCCTTCTTTTCCATTCCACAATACTTCTAAGAATTGAGTCATTTTGATGCTGACTTTGAGCTTCTTGAAGATGGCTGGGCAAATAGTGCCATGAAACTTGACACCTTTCTCTCTTTGTTCTTGAATTCTTACAAGAACTTTTCCCCTGATTCTCTCAAGCATGCTAACAATAGGGTAGAACCTAGCATCAATGATGGCATGATTGAATGACTCACATAGGTTGTTATCCACTGATTCACACTTAACACCCAATTCAAAAAATGATCTGGCCCAATGCTTTGGATCTGTTTTCATGATATCTTTAGCACCTTCCGGAGTTTTCTGTGCAAACTTTGCCTTATGGTACATGAAATCTTCTCTGTTACAAGACTTAGCAATTGCCCAGAACATTTTCTAAAATTCATGATGCCTATGTTTCTTTCTCCAATTTGCATATATGTGTCTAGCACACATTCTATGTTGTGCTCTTGGTAAATATGTTTGCATGGTTTTGAGTAAGCCCTACAATTAATTAGCAGCAAATAAATAACACAAATAACAAATAACTAACACAAATAACAAATAAGTAACACAAATAAGAAATAATTAACACAAATAACAAGTCACTGGAAGCTAACCTTTTGCTTGTCAGAAATAAAAACCCAATCAGCTCCATTGTCATTTATCTCCAAGTCTTTTATTAACAGGCCAATAAACCATTCCCAAGTATCTGCTGTTGCTTGCTCAACTACAGCCCAAGCAAGAGGGTACATTTGGTTATTTACATCTCTAGCAATGGCACAAAGTAGCTCACCCTGACATGCTCCTTTGAAGAAGCAACCACCAAGTCCAATAACTTTTCTACAACCAGCTTTGAAACCCAACTTCAGTGCATTGAAACAAACATAAAAACTCTGGAAAATATTTTGTTCCATGATAGTTGGATCCAGGCAAATAGCTACTGTTGTTCCAGGATTACTCCTTAGCAGTTCTAGCTGGTAATCAAAAACTTTGCTATATTCTCCTTTCATTCCACACAACAACTTGTCCATCACAATTTTTTTTGCTGCTTTGCACTTGGAAGTAGAGACATCAGCTAAGAAATCTTGGAGTACAGTGGATTTCATGCTCTCAATTTTCCAAGTTGGGTTGGCAAGTATGAAATGCTCATATTTCTTCGCTATAACCTTGGCAGTTACTAAATGATTGTCTCTATTCTATGCACAGTGATGATCATCATTGAAAGTAATTAGCTGAAACCTTGAACATCTATTGGTTTTAGCTGCATAAAGTAGCCAAGGACAACCAGGTCAGTCACACTTCACCCTTACCCTGTCCCCTTCAGACTTTTTGAAAGAAAGACTTCTTTTGGTGACAAGGCCATATCTCTTGATTGCTTTACACAACTATCGTTTGCTCCTAAAAACCATTGTCAGACTAAAGTTTGGAATTTCAGTGTCAGGATTAAATCTTGGATATTTACTCTTCTTCCTCACAATGTGTCCATCTTCTTCCTCATCATAGGAATAATCCTCATCAGACGACTCAAATTCCTCTTCTTTGTTAATTTCTTCTAATACTTCCTCAACATTACCTACAAGGTCAATAGGAACTGCACCAGTAGCATTTTCACCTTCTACCCACCTCTGAGAAGCTCTCATTTTGTTCTTGAATTACTTTGCTTTCCTTCTCAGGTCCACAACCTCTGATTCCTCTCCACTATCACCACTGTGTGGCACATAGTCTGAATCTTCTTCAGAGTCTGAAAATTCTTCACCTTTTTCTTCAACAATGTGATTTTCTCTCGATACTACAGCTTGACTAACAGGATTTTCCACTTGAGCTTGCTGAGAGGGATTGATAACTCGTGAACTCTCTTTGCCAATGATTTTCTTCCCAGGGCTGCTCATCACTTGGGTGATAACACCACTGCCATCTAGCACTAGCACATTCTCAAGAATTGCTACTGGATCCACCTGATCAACTGTAATTGGCCCACTGTCAGCATCCTCTGCAGTTAAAACCAGTGGCACATCTGATTCATCACTGCCTCCCAAACTGATAATTTCATCTTCAAAGTCACTGCAACTGGATTCAACATCATATTCCTGTTCATCCGGACACTCCACATATATATCTGCAAATCGTCCATCAGTAGTATGCTGTGACATTTGCATACAACCTGCATCATCATAAAGAATAAGAAGGCCATTCACAAGCTCCCTGCCAGGCATCAAATAATATAACTTCATTGATTCTTTCACAACCATATGATCTTTCAAGAAACCTTTAACCTCCTGGAGCGACAATTTATCTCTTTCAATCACAGAAATGGCTTCATCTCCACCAACATAGTCAAGCGCTGGCCCAATACGGATGAACTCGCCACCAATATGAAACCGAACTGACAATAATTCCGCTAGATCCATGATGAACCCCTAAATCCCTACAATGCAAAAACGATTCCAATGTTCATTTACTAATCCAACATATAGCAAAGTAACTGAGAGAATTATGGCGGAAATATCCCAAATTTTTCGACCCAATTAAACCCTTAAACCCCCAACTTTACCAACCAGGCAACCCTAAATTCTAGCTATCTGTAACTAGCATATAAACCGGTGCAAAATAGCAGATGTGGATGAGTTACCTGCTCGCCGTCGTCGGCCAAGATCGTTCGTCGCGCAGCGGCGATCACCCGCAGGTCGCCATGTTCGCGCCGCGGCAGGGGAGAAGCGGAGGACTAGACGCAGAGCTCTCGTACTGGTAGAACAGGTATAGCGGCCGCTGATAAATGGGCCGACCAAACAGCCTTTAGGCCCAAGTCCACTCCTCAACTCTTCCACATCACCAATCCTGGCGTTTGTTTCCGACCATCAGGCAAATTAGACTGGGATTTGTTAGTTCAGGGTGCTGATTACGGGGATTGACAGTACAGGGTTCGATTTTGACACCGAGTACAACTTTAAGGTTTTTTTCAGACTTTACTCAAGAAAAAACTAGGCTAACTTCCATTTGAACATATATTTTAGTTGCCACACTTCTGATCGTCGGACCATTTGAATGTCAGAAGAAAATGAACAGCTAGCGGTGGATATTTTCCTTCTTCCGAGAATTGGTGGCTGATTTCAATAAATTTGTCGATCATAGTTTGATGCCGACAAGACAAATCCTCCACGAATGACCGCCACAGTTACATGTCATCGTATCGTTTGTCATTTCTCGGTGAAGAAGACGTGCACGATCAGTCAAGAATTCTACCAACAATTGCGCATGTGGAGGGCGTTGGGTAGTAGCTGTCGGCCTGATGCGATGCGATTTGGATAAGAAAGTATGTTCTGATTACTACTGAATTTATCGTACGAAAACAAGGTTCAGGCGTATCAGTCTCTTGCAACAGTTTCATTCCGTCAAGGCAGAGCTCGCCATTGCTGACCGAAATTCCAAATCCCACACTCCAGTCCTCCATCAATGGCGTCTCGCCGTACCGTCGTCCTCGTCCCTACCTGGGGATCCGGCCACTTCATGTCCGCGCTCGAAGCCGGCAAGAGGCTACTGGCCGCCGGCGGGGGCGCATTTTCTCTGACCGTGCTCCTCATGCACGCGCCGACGCGAGCCAAGGCGTCGGAGGTCGACAGCCACGTGCGCCGGGAGGCGGCTACAGGCCTCGACATCCGCTTCCTCCAGCTCCCCGCCATCGAGCACCCCGCCGACTGCATGGGCCACACCTTGTCCGCGTCCCGGTACGCCCAGCTCCACGCGCCCCACGTCAAGGCGGCCATCGCCGGCCTGGCCTCGTCGTCCCGGGTGGCCGCGCTCGTCGTCGACTTCTTCTTCACGCCACTGTTCGACGTGGCCCATGAGCTCGCCGTGCCGGCGTACGTGTACTTTGCCTCCCCCGCCGCGTTCCTCGCGCTCATGCTGCGCCTGCCGGCGCTCCGCGACGATCTGACCGGCCCTGGGTTCGAGGAAATGGAGGCCGCGGTGGACGTGCCGGGGCTGCCGCCGGTGCCGCCGTCGTACATGCCGGCCTGCCTCGCCAGGTATTACGACTGGTTCGAGTATCACGGGCGCCGCTTCATGGAAGCCAGGGGCATCATCGTGAACACCACCGTCGAGCTCGAGGAATCGGTCCTTGCCGCGATCGCGGACGGCCGATGCGTGCCCGGGCGCCCCGTTCCGTCGCTCCACGCGATCGGCCCGGTGATCTGGCTCGGCCCGACAGAAGAAGATGACCAACAGCGGCGTCACGAGTGCGTGCGGTGGCTCGACGCCCAGCCGCCGGCATCGGTGGTATTCCTCTGCTTCGGGAGCATGGGGTCACACGACGCGGCGCAGGTGAAGGAGGTCGCCGCCGGCTTGGAGCGTAGCGGGCACCGCTTCCTGTGGGTGCTGCGAGGCCCGTCCGCGAGCCTGGACGAGCTGCTCCCGGAGAGGTTCCTGGAGGTGACGGCGGGGAGGGGGCTGGTGTGGCCGGAGTGGGCGCCGCAGAGGGAGATCCTGTCCCACGCCGCCGTGGGCGGCTTCGTGACGCACTGCGGGTGGAACTCCGTGATGGAGAGCATGTGGTTCGGCGTACCGATGGTGCCGTGGCCGCTGTACGGGGAGCAGCACCTGAACGCGTTCGAGCTCGTGGCCGGCGTGGGCGCGGCGGTCGCGCTGAAGATGGACCGGAAGAAGGGGTTCTTCGTGGAGGCGGCGGAGCTGGAGCGCGCGGTGCGGAGCCTGATGGACGACAGATCGGGGGAAGGGAGGAAGGCGAGGGCGAAGGCATCGGAGTCGAGCGCCGAGCTCAGGAGGGCAGTCGGGAATGGCGGCTCGTCATGCGCCGCGCTACAGAGGCTAGTTGGCGAGATTTTGGATTTCCCCGATGGAGAGAACTGATTTGAAGCACATTATACAATATTCCGAAAATGTGTGACTTTTTCCTCAAAAACTTGATGGCATGTGGTTTCCGGAAAATAATTCTACGAGACCGAGTCTATTTTTTCATCACGTTAGACCCAACCTAGGAGGCGCCACATGGAATCACGAATCTCAAAGGCAGGCGCACCTTCGACTTTCGACTCGCTCTAGTGTTCGTAATCGTGGCTAGATGATCCAAATAGCTATTTGTATTTTTTTTATTACTTTTAGGGCCCGCTTGGAATGTCGTTTGCACGCCGGAATCGGCCGGTAAAAAAATACGGAGGTCGGAGGTCCGTATGATTTACGAAGGGAATCCGTCGTTTTCTTCCGGCCCGAAAAGTAAACAACGAACCAAGCGGGGCTTTATGATCTTTATATACTAGAATAGATTGGTATAATCTTCTTTACTATTAAATTGCGCGGATCCTATACCCCGCGAAACGCGGGGTATACAAACCTCCGCGTACCTCCTCTCTCCCATGGGCCAGGCCCATTACGGGCATCAACCTTCTATTTTTTGTCTTCTTTCGTTTTTCCTCTTTCTTTTTCCTGAGCCATGCCCATTACGGGTACCTTCTGTTTTTCTGTTTCTTTTTTATTTTCATTTTTCTTTTTTTTCTTTGTATTTCCTTTTTTCTTTTTCCTTTTTTCTTTCTTTTTATGTTTTTTCTTTTTTTGTTTCTTTTTATTTTTTGTTCTTTTTATTTTTTCTTTCTTCTTTTTCCTTTTTATTTTTATGGGTGGCTTTTTTGTTCAAATAACATAATTGTTCATGTTTTGACAATCGTTCAAATAACATAATGATTCATGTTTTGGAATTCGTTCAAATAAATAAATATTTTATTGAATTTTCGTTCAAATAACATAATTGTTCATGTTTTGAAATTCGTTCAAATAAGATAAATGTTTATTAAAAATTCGTTCAAATAACATAATTGTTCATGTTTGAAATTCGTTCAAATAAGATAAAATGTTTATTGCAATTCGTTCAAATAACATAATTATTCATGTTTTAAAATTCGCTCAAATAAGATAAATGTTTATTAAAAATTCGTTCAAATAACATAATTGTTCATGTTTGAAATTCGTTCAAATAAGATAAAATGTTTTATTGCAAATTCGTTCAAATAACATAATTGTTCATGTTTTAAAATTCATTCAAATAAGATAATTTTTTATTAAAAATTTGTTCAAATAACATAATTGTTCATGTTTTGTAATCGTTCAATAAGATAAAAAATTTGAAAAAAAAAATAATTGTTCATGTTTTTAAAAATCACTAAATTTAGATAAAATGTTTTATTGAAAATTCGTTCAAATAACATAATTATTCATTTTAAAAAATCGTTCAAATAAGATAAATATTTATTGAAAAATATTTCAAATAACATAAAATTTATATTTAAATATTCGTTCAAATACAAAATTTTCTTGTTTGCAAATCATTCAAATACAATAAATATATTATTTTTAAATATACAAATATATTTTTATTACAATTATTTTTATTTTTTCACAAATATAAACACATTTTCTTCTTATAGTAAAAAAAGAAAATAAAAAAGAAAAGAAAAACGAAAAATAAAGAAAAGAAAAAAAAATGAGCGTACCTGTGCAGTTTTGGGCCGGCCCATTTCACGCGCAATGGGGTGCGCGGTGCTATCCTACCTCCGCGTAAGGCGGGGTATAGGAGCACCCGGAGCAGGGCAGGGTCGCCGTTCCTATACCCCGCGTAACGCGGGGGTTAGGAGCATCCGCGCACCACCCGGATCATATTGGGCCGCCCAATAGCACTGTAGCGTTTTTTTTTCTTTTTCTGCGTTTCTTTTTCTTTTTTTCTGTTTCTTTTTCTTTCCTTTTTTCGGTTTTCCGTTTCTTTTTATTTTTTCATTTTTCCTTTTTCTTTATTTTTTCGTTTTTCTGTTTATATTTTTCGTTTTTCTTCTTTGCATTTTCTTTTTATTTTTAAATGTTATTTTCTATTTTCTTTTTTATCTTCCGTCTTTTTTTAGTTTTATTTTAAATAAATGTTTATGTTGTAAAAATTGAGTAGGTTCTTTGTTTTTAAATAACATGAATTTTCTAAAAAATTCAATAACATAAAAATGTTTATATTTGAAAATTCATTCAAATAAAATAAATGTTTTATTGAAAATTCGTTCAAATAACACAATTGTTCATGTTTGGAAAATCGTTCAAATAAGATAAATGTTTTATTGAAAATTCGTTCAAATAACATAATTGTTTATGTTTAAAATTCGTTCAAATAAGATAAAAGTTTTATTGAAAATCCGTTCAAATAACATAATTGTTCATGTTTTTATGTCTTATTTTCTTTCTTTTATTTATATATTTACTTATTTTGTACTATGTTTAATATTTTTGGTTCTGCTTATTTACTTTTTGTTTTTTCTTTTTTCGTTTCGTTTTTTTCGTTTGTTCTTATTAAAATAAATAAATAAAAATCACCGACATTTTTCTGTTCATTTTTAAAAATTGTTCAAAAATAATTTTCGTTCACTTTTAAAATCGTTCAAAGTTAGTTTCCGTTCATTTTCTAAAATCGTTCAAAATAATTTTTGTTCATCGACTTTTTTGTTCAGTTTTTGAAATCGTTCAAAAATAATTTTCGTTCACTTTTAAAATCGTTCAAAGTTAGTTTCCGTTCATTTTCTAAAATCGTTCAAAAATAATTTTTGTTCACCGACTTTTTTTGTTCTCTTTTGAAATCGTTCAAAAATAATTTTCGTTCACTTTTAAAATCGTTCAAAATAACTTTCGTTCATAAAAAATTTATGTTCACTTTTTAAATCTGTTCAAACATAATTATTGTTCACCGACATTTTTCTGTTCACTTGTTAAAATCGTTCAAAATTAATTATCGTTCACTTTTTAAAATCATAAATTGTTCAAATATGAAATTTGTTCATATTCAAAAAAATGATTTATATTCAACAAATTTTTAGATTGGAAAAATGTTCATGTTATTTTTTATTACATAATTTTTTTATGTTTGAAAATTGTTCAAATAAAATAATTATATTTATTATTTTTTATAATATATAAATATATTCGCATTATAATGATTTTTTGTTTTTTTCCGAAAATATAGACACATTTTCTTGTTAGTATAAAAACAGAAAATCGTTCAAATGATATAAATGTTCAACTAAAATAAATGTTTTACATATACAAATATTTTTTATGACAATGATTTTTTTGTTTTTAGAGATATAGACACATTGTCTTGTTATTAGTATAAATACAAAAAAGAAAAATGAAAACATAAAAAAAAAGAAACAGAAAAGAAGAAATAAGGAGTATTTGCACATGTGGGCCGGCCCATTTTCGCTAGCAGGGTGCGCGGGGCGTTGAAACTCCCGCGTACCGCGGGGTCGCGGCTGCTATATCTCGCTTCGTGCGAGTCGTATTAGGACTCGCCCGCGTGGAGTCACCCGCATGGGCCGGCCCATGTTTTTTCTTCATCCTGTTTTCTTTTTTCTGTTCTCATTTTTTCTTTTCTTTTTCTGTTTTCATTTTTTTCTTTTCTATTTTCATTTTTTCTTTTTCTGTTCACGTTTTTTCTTTTCTTTTTCTTTTTTTCGTTTTTTATGTTTTCGTATTTTTCTTTTTCTGTTTTCTTTTTTTTTATGTTTTCGTTTTTTTCTTTTTCTGTTTTTTTTTCTTTTTCTATTTTCGTTTTTCTTCTCTGTTTCACTTCTTTCCTTTTATGTTTTTTATTTTTGCTTTTGTTCTTTTTTTGAAAATGTTTATTCTATAAATATAGTTCAATTTCTAAAATTGAACCATTTTTATGTTTTTTCTGTTCTCATTTTTTCTTCTTTGTTTCTTCTTAAATATAAACATATTTTAAATCTAAACCATTTTTAAAAATGAAAAAAATAAAATTCGATCCTTTTTATGAAAATAAATATTTTCAAATATAAACTATTTTTCATATATGAACCATTTTAAAAAATGAAAAAAAATCAATATGAACCATTTTAAATTATGATTTTTTTTTCAAAAATATGTTTTTGGTTCACCATTATTTTGGTTCACCCGAATTATTGGTTCACTATTTTTTTTGGTTCGCCGGTATTTTTGGTTCACTATTATATTTGGTTCGCCAGAATTTTTGGTTCACTATTATTTTTGGTTCATCCGAATTTTGGTTCGCCGATAATTATGGTTCACTATTATTTTTGGTTCGTCGAATTTTGGTTCCTTTTTGGTTCATCGATATTTTTGGTTCACCGATATTTTTGGTTCACTATTATTTTTGGTTCATCCGAATTTTGGTTCGCCGATATTTTTGGTTCACTACTATTTTTGGTTTGTCCGAATTTTGGTTCCTTTTCGGTTCATCAATATTTTTGGTTCACTATTATTTTTGGTTCACCGATATTTTTGGTTCACTATTATTTTTGGTTCATCCGAATTTTGGTTCACCGATATTTTGGTTCACTATTATTTTTGGTTTGCATGGCTTTTTGGTTCACTATTTTTTTCAGTTCATAATTTTTGGGTTCACCGATATTTTTGGTTCACCCGAATTTTTAGTTCACTATTATTTTTGGTTCATTATTTTTTCGGTTCGCCGGTATTTTTGGTTCACTATTATTTTCGGTTCACTCGAATATTTTGGTTCACTATAATTTTTGGTTCACTATTATTTTTTGTTCATTATTTTTCGGTTCGTCGTATTTTGGTTCAATATTATTTTTGGTTCACCGGGGATTTTGGTTCACTATTATTTTTGGTTTACCCGAATTTTGGTTCACTATTATTTTTTGTTCATTAATTTTTCGGTTCGTCGGTATTTTTGGTTCACTATTATTTTGGTTCATCCATACTTTTGTTTCACTATTATTTTTGTTTCACCGACATTTTCGGTTCACTATTATTTGTTGTTTCATTCAAATATTAGTTTCTTTCAGGTTCACTATTACTTTCGGTTTACTATATTTCGGTTCAATGGTAATTTCGGTCCAGCCGAATTTTTTGGTCTTGAAAATGGTTCATATTTGAAAATTATTCATTTTCAGAATTCGGATGAACCGAAAAAAGGTTCAGCGTCATTTTTGGTTTACTATTATTTCGGTTCACCCGAATTTTAGTTCGTTTTCGGTTCACTATTATTTTCGATTCGCCAGCATTTTTGGTTCAAATTAAGAAATGTTCTAACTGTTTTTCAAATGTATTTTTTTAAAACTGTTAATTTATCAAATCTTAACATTTTCGAAAATCTGAACATTTTTCAAATCGAAACAATTTTTCAAATCTAACATTTTTAAATCTGAATATTTTCAAAATCTAAAAGTTTTCAAAATCTGAACTTTAGGAAAATCTGATTTTTTCTCAAAGTTTTGAACATTTTTTAAATCTTTTTCTTTCAGAGGAAACGTAATCAGTTATGCCTACATAGTCAAAACGAACGTAACCATGAGAAAAAGAAACGTACGTACATGGCAAAAAAAAAACGAACGCAACGTACGTAACCAACAACCATGGTTGGCTCCTTTAGATGGGCTTAGTTTTTATTGGGCCATTGCACCGGGAGCTACTAGTGCGGGCGAGTCGAGTCGTACGACTTGCTCGAAGCGATAGGTAGGGAGTCCCCCGCGGGGTATAGGAGCTCCCATTAAATTGGGATCGGTGAATGGCCAGTGTCACACATGGGCTGGACCGTGTTATGGTATCACGTTAGGAATCCCGATCGATTTCTTGGTCTGGGCCGGCCCAATCAACAGATAAATTTGATCATGTCGTATGCACGTCGCCTTTGATCGATGTTTGTCATGTGTACGTCGGGTGTAAGGATATCCGCTCATTGTACGCCTCCTTATACAACACAGACTCTGCTCACATCACGTAGCTGGTGCACCTTTGGAGAAGGTAGAGGCAGATGGCTCCACATATGCCATGCATTAGCGACGCACTAAAGGCATTGCCCTCGTTCATGTACAGCCTGCAGTACGTACATGTATACTATGTTAAACGAGTTGTTCTAGAAGGTTAGGTTGTTACCGTATGTAGATATGACTTGGCTTGTACTCCACGTAGCTTAGAGATAAACACCGAATCAGTTGTATAAGATTCGGTGCTAACAACCTCTGTAATCTGTTGTATTGTTGTTGCCCACGAGGCTATATAAAGAGGACCGACGGCTACCCTCGAGGTACAGCCGGAAACCAGTTCATCTTGTAGTTTTATATGGTATCAGAGCCTACTTCCTCCACCATGTCTAGCTCAGCCTCATCCTCGTTCTCCCCTGTGCAGCCCTCCGCTCCGCAAGCCGGCGTCGTGACGGAGAAGCTTGGGGGGGACAATTTCCCGCTCTGGAAGGCGCAGGTGATGCCGCCTCTGCGGGAGCGCCAGCTGGTTGGCTTCCTCGATGGCACGGCGAAGAAGCCGTCCGCGGTCATGGACATCGAGGTCGAGCTCGAGAAGGGCGGCAAGGAGACGCAGGTCGTCTCTAACCCCGCGTATGCTGCGTGGGTGGCTCAGGACCAGCAGGTCCTCGGCTTCCTCCTCTCCTCGCTGACGAGGGGAGTCCTCATCCAAGTGTCGTCCCTGGAACACTCGGCCGAAGTGTGGGCGGCACTGACGGCGATGTATTCATCGCAATCTCGGGCGCAGGTGATGCAGATCAGGATGCAGCTTGCGAGCGCCCAGAAGGGTGAGAAGCGTGTCTCCGAGTACTTTGCTCGGATGAGAAGCCTCGGCGACGCCATGGTGTCCGCCGGGAAGAAGATGGACGATGACGATCTGACGGCGTACATCCTCGCCGGGCTGGATGCGGAGTGGAATCCGCTCGTCACGTCGATGACCACCAGGGCCGATCCGGTCCCGCTCTCTGAGCTCTACGCTCATCTCCTGAACTTTGAGACCCGCCTCGACATCCAGAACGGCGGGGCTCAGGGATCAGGTGGCCCCTTCAGCTATGGCGGTGGTGGTCTGCCAGGAGGGGGCGGAGGTACCTCCTCTGTCAATCTGGCCTCCCGTGGTGGTGGCCGCTCAGGCTATCGCGGTGGCGGTCGTGGAGGCGGCCGTGGACGTGGCGACGGTGGACGCGGCAACGGGAACGGGGGCGGCAACTTCACCAACAACTCTGGCCGCCCCAACATCCAGCAGCCGTTCGATGCCAACGGCAACCCACGTCCGCAGTGCCAGGTGTGCAACAAGTATGGGCACACGGCGATCAAGTGCTGGAAGCGCTTCAACAAGGACTACACCGGCGAGGAGAAGCCGGCTGGATCATCGTCGGCCTACGGAGTCGACACCAACTGGTACCTAGATACAGGTGCCACCGACCATGTCACCGGTGAGCTAGAGAAGCTCACGGTTCGTGACAGGTACCACGGTCACGAGCAGATCCACACCGCCAGTGGAGCAGGTATGGATATCAATTACATAGGTCATTCTATTATTCCTACCCCTTGTGATAAACAACTTCGTTTAAACAATATTCTTCATTCTCCTCACGCCACAAAAAGTCTTGTTTCAGCCCATCGACTAGCATGTGATAATGATGCTTTCCTTGAGATTTATCCCAATTCTTTTTTTGTCAAGGAACAGGGCACGAGGAGAACCATTCTTCACGGTAGATGTCGTGATGGCCTCTACCCCTTTTCGCCAAGTCTTTCCTCGTCGTCAAAACAAGCTTTTGGAGTCAATAAACCATCGACCGCTCGGTGGCATAGGCGTTTAGGGCATCCCTCGTTTGAAGTTGTTTCAAGGGTCATTAGAAATAATAATCTTCCTTCTTTAAAGGATGATTCAGAAAATTTTATTTGTGATGCTTGTCAAAAAGGGAAGAGTCATCAACTCCCTTATCCTAGATCAAGTAGTGTCTCTAGTGCTCCTTTAGAGCTCATTTTCTCCGATGTGTGGGGTCCTGCTTGTGCTTCTGTTGGAGGCAACAAGTATTATGTAAGCTTCGTTGATGACTATAGCAAGTTTACTTGGATCTATCTTATTAAGAATAAATCTGATGTTTTTGCCCGCTTTCATGATTTTCAAAATCATGTTGAACGAACCTTTGATAAAAAGATCCTTGCTCTCCAATCCGACTGGGGAGGTGAATACCAAAAACTAAACTCTTTCTTTCAGCGTATAGGCATTGAACACCATGTGTCTTGTCCCCATGCCCATCAACAGAATGGGTCTGCCGAAAGAAAACATCGACATATTGTCGAAGTGGGCTTGTCTCTTTTAGCTCATGCACATATGCCACTCAAATACTGGGATGAAGCATTCCTAACTGCCACCTTCCTTATCAATCGTGTCCCTAGCAAAGTAATCCACAATGAAACACCTTTAGAGCGTCTCTTTAAACGAAAGCCTGAATATTCTTTTTTGCGCACCTTTGGATGTGCATGTTGGCCCAATTTGCGTCCATACAATTCTCACAAACTTTCGTTTCGCTCAACACGGTGTGCTTTTCTCGGCTACAGCAACTTGCACAAAGGATACAAGTGCTTGGACATCTCTAGTGGCAGGATATATATTTCTCGTGATGTGGCTTTTGACGAGAAAGTTTTTCCCTTCTCAGAATTAAATCCTCACGCCGGAGCACGACTCCGTGCGGAAATCCTACTCCTCCCCGCTGATCTCTTGTCATCTACTCGTTTTGATCAAAGGGGGGAATTAATAGATGATCTGTTAATTGCTAATCCTGCTAATTCCGGTTCTGGAGGTTTTTCTGGTACGCAGGACGGTGTGCACGGAGCAGGAGCCTCGAACACTGAAACCGAGGCTGATTCACCTGGAAGATCCGCATCGGGATCGAACTCCGGATCCCCGACACGATCTACGTCGGGATCGTCATCGCCAGGGTCAGGCGGGACCACTGACGACGCGGTTTCTGCCTCTACCTCCCCACTGGGCCACGCGTCGGGCTCGGACGCGCGAGACAGCGCCGGACGCACTACCGCGGGATCTTCTGCGGCAACGTCGACCGCTTCACCAAACACTTCACTGCAGCCGCACGGTTCGGCTGCCCACACGGGATCCTCTGCCTCGTCCAGGTCCCGGGAGACAGAAACATTGGCAGAACAGGCACCTGAGGCAGCATCTGCTGCGCCGGAGGAGACCAGATCGTCTGCGCCGGACGGCCTGTGACCAGGCTGCAAAATAAAATTCAGAAACCCGTTAAGCTCTTTGAAGGGATGATTCGGTATGCAAACTTTGCTGCAACAGGTGAACCTGAAAATGCTCGTGAGGCGTTTGGTGACCCGAAGTGGAAGAGCGCTATGGAAGAGGAGTACATGGCTCTCAAAAGGAATGAAACTTGGCGTCTTGTGCCGGAAAAGCAAGGGAAGAACATCATCGACTGTAAGTGGGTTTACAAAATTAAAAGGAAGTCTGATGGCACCATTGATAGGTATAAAGCTCGTTTAGTAGCTAAAGGCTTCAAGCAGCGCTATGGAATTGACTACGAAGACACTTTTAGTCCAGTAGTCAAGATTGCCACCATTAGACTTGTTCTATCCATTGCAGTGTCACGAGGATGGACACTCAGGCAGCTAGATGTTCAGAATGCGTTTTTGCATGGCGTTCTGGAGGAAGAGGTGTACATGAGGCAACCTCCTGGTTTTGAGCAAGGTCATGGTTTGGTTTGCAAGCTGGATAAGGCTCTATATGGTTTGAAACAGGCTCCACGTGCTTGGTACTCGAGGTTGAGTACAAAACTTCAGCTTCTTGGTTTTACACCGTCCAAGTCTGATACATCTCTCTTTTTCATTGCAAAGCCCGAAGTCACTATGTTTGTTTTGGTATATGTTGATGATATAATAGTGGCGAGTTCTACTCCAGCGGCAGTAACAAGTTTGCTTCAGCAGCTTAGAGGAGACTTTGCTTTGAAGGATTTGGGGGATTTGCATTATTTTCTGGGCATAGAGGTGAAGAAGACACATGATGGTATCACTCTTTCGCAAGGGAGGTACACTAAGGATCTGCTCAAACGTGTTGGCATGAGTGCTTGTAAAGGTGTAACCTCACCTATGTCTTCTTCTGAAAAACTTTCTGCTCATGAAGGAGTTGCATTACAGCCTGATGATGTGACTCGGTATAGAAGTGTAGTTGGAGCCTTGCAATACCTCACCATGACACGGCCAGATATTTCTTATGCAGTTAACAAGGTATGTCAATACCTACATGCCCCTACTAGTTTACATTGGGCGGCTGTGAAAAGAATTATCAGATACTTGCGGCATAGTATGGATCTTGGCATGAAGATTCAGAGATCATCCTCACTGCTGGTTAGTGCTTTCTCGGATGCCGATTGGGCAGGGTGCTCGGATGATCGTCGCTCTACAGGAGGGTTTGCTGTGTTTTTCGGTCCTAATTTGATATCATGGAGTGCTAGGAAGCAAGCAACGGTGTCTCGTTCTAGCACAGAAGCGGAGTACAAGTCCTTAGCCAATGCCACTGCAGAAATTATTTGGGTGCAATCGGTTCTTCGAGAACTTGGTGTACCACAGCCGAAGGTTGCCTGTATTTGGTGTGATAACCTTGGAGCAACTTATTTATCTGCTAACCCGGTGTTCCATGCCAGAACAAAACACATAGAGGTGGACTTTCATTTTGTTCGGGAACGAGTAGCGAACAAGATGTTGGAGGTCAGATTTATTCCTTCTGGTGATCAAGTGGCGGATGGCTTCACTAAACCTCTTCCGGTGAAACAACTCGAAGGCTTCAAACGACATCTCAATTTAGAGAGTTGTGTTTGAGGGGGCGTGTTAAACAAGTTGTTCTAGAAGGTTAGGTTGTTACCGTATGTAGATATGACTTGGCTTGTACTCCACGTAGCTTAGAGATAAACACCGAATCAGTTGTATAAGATTCGGTGCTAACAACCTCTGTAATCTGTTGTATTGTTGTTGCCCACGAGGCTATATAAAGAGGACCGACGGCTACCCTCGAGGTACAGCCGGAAACCAGTTCATCTTGTAGTTTTATATACTAAACGTGACGGACTCCTGCCATGTATTGATGACGATTTGTTTGCTTGACGAGCCGATGAGAAATACGGCATGTGACTATGAATTCCTACATGTGCTTGGTATCAATAGTTCCAAGTATTTTTTATATGTGCATAAGTAGCATAGTCTCTTGTATGATTTGAGCATGCTCATTCTGTCATTCACAATGATCAAGAGTCATCGTCATAAGTACGGTTCCGTAACGCAACCAAGCGGGATGCTTGAAAATTTCAAAACATTTATTTTCCAAAATAAAATTTGGATACTACCTTGAATGCTTGTTGTCCTGGTCGGAATGTTAATTCAGTAAACTGATTAACTCAAATTCTAGGCTTTAAAATCAGGTTTTATAGGCATACGTTTATGCATGTCTTTGTGTACATATTTCCTTCAAGTTAACGACGATAGAAGAAGAAAACACACACCATCTTCGCCCCTCCATCACCAGAGTCCGACAGAAGTAGAGCTTATTGTAGTAGACATATGGAAAGTTGTCGTGGTAAGACCCCAAAAAATCAGCGTACCAGAGCAGCAACCATCGTCAATGATAAGAATCCTAGATGGAGGAGCCGGGCTTCAACCACACCAACGAACACAAAAACCGACCAAATCCTAGAAAATCCGCTAGACACACAACTCCAGGCGCCCTTCGCTGACGCTAAGTGCACTACAGGAGCATGGATAGGACGGGGAGGATATTATTCTGACTTCAGGATGTCGCCGCCAGCTCACCATCCCAAAGAAGACACTGAAACTCCAAAAGTAAGAGAGGGAACTCAATTGCCATCAAGGGGCCGTGGTCCGCTGCACCTCCAACGCCCCAAGGGACGCCAGAGGCGGGACGGACCAGCGGCGCCATCGCCGGCGAGGAGAACGGAAAATATAGATCTAGATTGCTTCTCTCTCCCTTCTCCGACGGCCATCAAATTCTAGAACCAGTTAATATGCGACGATTTGTTTTCTTCTGAACAACAATATGTGGCGGCTTGGTCATCGTTGTTGTGTTGTTCTCCATTCCAGCCACCAGTTTCCCTCTCCGTCTTGCTTCCCTACCATTCCCTTCTACATCCCTCAAGCTCTAACAAATTCTTTAGCAGTTGGAGTGTTTCAAGTCCCTTTACCCCATCTAATTTTAATTAGTGATTGCTCAATTGATGTATAGACTAACAAAAAATATCAGAATTAATTTCCATATTGCATTAAATATTTAGATTATTAATAGCTTAAACTACTTTGAGGCATCAACTACTTGATCACTTAACTTGAGGTTTCATATTTCTATCTTTGGGCAATTTATTTGATCTGAATGTAACATACGCTAATTGATTGCACAATACACATAATTTGAAAAACTTACATAAAATGCAGTATGCCCACAAATATCGTGTCCCCTCTATTTGAAGAAAAAAAAATCAAGAGTGCGCCAATAGCGCACCATATTTTTATAGAAGGCAGCAAAGCAAATTTACGAGAGGCCAAAAACCCTTTCGAACAAGGTTCTAGCTAAACTGAGGGAAGCATCTGCCGCTTTAAAAAATAACATGTGAAAAGGTTATGTTCAAACAATCATGATTAAGAAGTTTCTTGCTAAATAAGAAACATCAAGCTGAAATATCATGTTTACCCTATCGTAACAAAAAAAAGTTACATATCGTTGCTAGTCATTTTGACCGGCCGTCAGCTGAAGGTAGAAACCTATTGAAGACCGAAGGTCCGAATGGATGCTCCGAGTAGGAGTCGGATTCAGTTGGATCCGAACACGGAGCAACACTCAGATGTGGCAAAACTGCACGAAAAATATGAAGAATCTAGAAAGCACATCGACAAGTACCAAAGGTATAGTCGAGTGAAGGCCAAAAAGGGAGGCCGACTCATGTTCGAAGACCAAGATGGTGTCGGTGCCGATTTGGAGGCAAGTAAGATTCTGCCTCGACGTGGTTGGGAGATTGACTCTTGTATGAAGGTTGGTTCGACCTAGATGCTCGGTTACCAGACGCTGTTTGCCAGGGGCCGAAACTGCCTAAATATTTCTCTCCCGTGTGCTACTATCTCGATATCCGAGCGTGACTCATACTAACATAGATTTACCAATGAAACAATACCACGAAACACATGTTCGATGAAATTCCCAACCACATGGGTCATATGAATTTTATTCTTCCATAGTGACATCAGCAAGGCCATATGACGTCCTGTCTTTCACCATGTCAGCACACTATTGCTTGAATTCAGCTATATGCAGTTCATATCATCATTAAGTATGTCACTTCTTTTAAAGTTAGGCTTGGGATCTAAGCATACAATAGTTATTATCATTCCTTAAACATAACACATTAGTCCTTAGTAATTTTTATTGTTGTTAAGTCAGCGGGATAGCATGTGATGAGTAAAGGCCAACACACGTAAATATGTTGACTTACACACAATAAGATGGTATGGTGATGGAAAATGCAATGCTTCTGCTATTTTGTAGTATATGTTTCCCCCCTTAATGAGGAAAACCACTATGCAATATGTCCAACAATATTAATGACAAAGTATGGCTTTATTGATATGTCTTTTGTCTGTAGTCTTCATGCTACAGATTTTACATTTTTGGTTCAACATTAGATCATAATAATTGCTTTCCCTAAAGATGCTAGATTATCACGGTTTACCAAGGGACAACAAGTTATGCTAATTGAAGAAATTCTCGATGTCATGTGGAATTTTTTTGTATAGTGAATGTTGTATTTTTCTTGGTCAATGCAGTTGCATTCTATATAAAACTTGGAGTAAATCTTCATCATTTGCATCCTTTTGTTATCCATTATGTACTAACCACACTCCGTGAATATTCTGACATTAATTAGAAGAAGGCAAAGATGCACGTTCTATTCGGTAGGGCTGATTTAGCGCTCAGGCGTAAGGCTGGCTTAGCGAAGAAGACAGATAGCCCATCGGGTTGCATCAAAACTCTAAATATCCATTGTTACAATGCACATGCTCCATTCCAAATCCGCGCATCAGTTACTCCCGTTGGCTCCTTGAGCGAAAGGGTTGTTTCAATGAAAAGAGCTCCTTGCTGAAAGAACAAACAACGCCTTGATATCGCCTAGAGGGGGGGTGAATAGACGATTAAAACTTTTCTGGTTTAAGGCTTGATAATTGCGGAATAAAACTATGTGTTTGAATTAACAAGCCAACAACCTAATTATACTAGGTTCACCTATGTGCACCAACAACTTATGCTAAGCAAGGAAAGCAACAAGGTGATAGCAAAATATAAAACTTCAAGCACGAAGGCTATCACAATGTAAATTGCATAAGTAAAGAGCTCGGGTATAGAAATAACCAAGGCACGCAGAGACGAGGATATATTCCCGAGTTCCTCCTGATGGGGTCGCAGCATAGAAAACAAAAAAATTTCCTACGCAGCAAGCGGAAGAAACCCCAAGGATCTAGATCTATTAGACGAAGGTAGCGAAGATGATATCCAATCTCTTACCCTTGAAGATCAACAAACGCGTTTTGTCGGTGCAGGGGTTGGCTAGTCGATCCCCGCAACTAGACTCATCTAGTCGCGAGGAGATGTATTTCCTCGAAGTCCAATCCGACGAAGTGCCACAAGGGGTAGCACCTCCGCGGTATCCACACGTACGGCTCGATGTAGATCTCCTCCTTCTTGATCCCGCAAGCAAGGTGGAGATGGCTAGATGGATCTCGGCACCACGACGGTTGTGGTGGCGTTGATGGTGTAGTGCTCCGTCCGACAGGGCTTCGCCAAGCCATGTGAGAGGGAGAGGGAGAGGACAAGGCGCAGCAGCCCTTTAGGGCAAAGGGGTGGTGCGGCTAGAGGTGGAGGTCTAGGCGGCGGCAGCCCTCCGGGGAGAGATGGCGCGCGGCTAGGGCAAGGGAGGAGGAGGGGTGCGGCTAGGCAAGATGAGGAGCAGCCAAGGGTGTGCCGCACCCCCTCCCCTCTCCTCCTTATATAGTGGGGCGGCTAGGGTTTGGGGAGGGCTGGCCGGCCCCCCCTTTCCTTGGCCCCCAAGTTGGGGCGCCCCCACTTGGGCCCCTTGGCCTTTACTTGGCCGGCTAGGCCCATGTGGGCCATTGGGTGGTGCGCAGCCCATGTGGTTGCTGCACCCCCTTTGGTCCATGTGGGCCCATACGATATGGGCTCCACTTCTAGACTCTTCTAGAACCTTCCGGAACCTTCCGGTACCCCGCTGAAATATTCCGGAACTTTTCCGATACCTCCGGAAACCACTTTCCTTATATGAATCTTATTCTCCGGACCACTCCGGAACTCCTCGTGATGTCCGGGATCCTATCCGAGACTCCGAATCACCATTCGATCATTCCATCAATTATCTCATCGCTAACCCTAGCTACATCGGAGCGTTAAGTGTGTGACCCTACGGGTTCGAGAACATGCAGACATGATCATATCAATAATCAATAGCGGGACCGGGATGCCCATATTGACTCCTACATATTCAACGAAGTTCCTTATCGATTGAACCACGATGCCGGAGATTCTTAATCTCGTATACGATTCCCTTTGTCTCACCGATATTTAATTTGCCCGAGATTTGATCGTCGATATCTCCATATCTAGTTCTATCTCGTTACCTGGCAAATTCTCTTTACTCGTCCATAATATAGGATCTCCGTGATTAACACTTAATCACATGGTTGCAACCTTTCTGATGCTATATTACCGAGAGGGCCCAGAGATATCTTTTCCGTCACAAGGAAGGACAAATCCCAGTCTTGATTCATGTCACCCAACAAATACCATCGGAGATACCTGAAAGCCACCTTTATAATCACCCAGTTACGAAGTGACGTTTGATGTCCACAAAGTATTCCTCCGGTAAACGGGAGTGACATAATCTCATGGTCTAAGGAAACTATACTTGGCATACTAAAAGTGTTGGCAATAAAACTGTTGTGACACGATCAATTGCAACTCTTTATTATTTGGGTCTTGTCCATCACATCATTACTCCTAATGATATGACTCCGTTATCAAGTGACTATAACAAGTCCATGGTTAGGAAACTCTAACCATCTCTTGACTAACGAACTAGTCCAGTAGAGGCTTACTAGGGACACCTGGTGTTTATATTCCACACATGTATTATGTTTCCGGTTAATACAATTATAGCATGGAGAATAAACTATTATCATAAACATGAATATGCTAATAAACCATTTTATTATTGCCTCTAGGGCATATTCCCAACAGTCTCCCACTTGCACTAGAGTCAATAATCTAGTTTACATTTTCTCGATCCAACACTCATGGTGTCTAACACTCATGGAGTCTCAGTGCTGATCATGTTTGCTCGTGGAAGAGGTTCTGTCCATGTTCTGTACTATACAGTTCTTTATGTCCTTTGCAAAACGTCAACGTCACCTAATTTGACATTACTTTATCATCTCATGATAAACCTATTATCATCACATGATAATTCACATCATCACATGATGAATATAATATATTTGGTTAGAGAGTGAGATTTTCGTTTCCCATTATGCCTACATGACGTATGATCAGTCAAGAGAACTTTCACATAGCATGTGCACCCGGAACTCACTCAGTCTTGAAACAAAATTTCTCAAACCATAATATTATATCTTTTAATCCTTGAATTAATCATATACTCCTATATGTTGTAGACTCACAAATCGACAGTGCTATCATGTCACTTCGATATTTTCGATCACGCTTTCGCTGCGCTTCTGACTTTAAGAGATCTCCAATCTAGTTTGGTTTTATGACTTCAACCAAGTCTACCAATATCTAGATTCTATTATCTCATCTCATAGAAAAATGACTCCTCATTTAACATGTTCTTCTAACCAAGAACTTGGGTCACATATCGTCAAATACAAACACATGGTTCTTATATGTTTAGTCCTATGAACGATTCATAGCGAATTCTAACATATCCTCCAACCATCATTTTGTACTGAGTTATCAACTCAATGTTTCACCTATTTCTCACAAGCAGATGAACCTTTCTTCTCTTGTTTTATTTTGAACTCCTTCAAAATCTTACTTAGGTTAAACATCCTGACATAATGCTTATCAAACATATCTATCCTCCATAGATACATCCATCTCCATGGATATTTGACGTTTCAAACTAACTTCACAAGTTATACGTTGGTTCCTGACTCATTTACAACATTTATGAAATCTCCATTTCACTCAAACAAGATGTTGTAAACTCCCACTCAAATATACACCATACACATATTAAATTGTGAAACCACTTTGGCTCCCACTCAGAAATATGTTATCATTACATTTGACCATGATTTAACTAGCTCCCGCTCAAACATATGTCACCACATATTTTGATCTTGGAAAATAGTTTCTGCTCTAACTTGATATATGTCACCACATATTTTAATTAGATCACACTCGTGTATTTTCTCGATATTTTGGACACCTCCAAAATTCTTAATTAACTATTAATATCGAGAACTCTTTATACGAACACTAGTACTCTACTAGCTTTAAGTTTTATTTATTCTCTACAAAACCCCTTTTGAGGAATAAATATGTGAAACATCACTTTCACAAAATCAAGCAACAATTACCTTGTGATTCAAAACTTAACATAGGATGACTCCCAGTCATTTTCGTATTTAAGGCTTCTATTTCTTCTTTGTAGTTTCGTAGGTATGTCTTGTTTCTCAAACATGACAAGTAAATCATGAATATTATTTTGTAACCTGACAAAACTTTATATTCTTGAATCCTACTTTTCTTTAGACAAGCTAAACCGAAATTCAATGATCACCATCATTAATTCCTTTATGTGTCAAGTTTTAACCAACATAGCACTTTACATATGTGCCACTTGATACATAAACAAGCAAGGTTTTAGCTTTTTCCATTCCATCAATTCTTTTATCAATGAAACGTTTTCACGATAAATCCACTAAAACATTTAACACAATCAACAATTGATTTGTCCCTTTTAGTCTCTCATTGTGGAATCTCTATTCATAGTCACATATGAATATACTACAAACTTTATTTGCAATAGTTTCTAATTATCTCATAATTAATGAAACCACTGTTTCACATAACTCATATGCGAAATGCGAATCATTAAATAGATCCTTATTTCTAAACAGAGTGTTTATCAAATAAATCTAAATGCTATTATCAAACCCCCGAAATAAAAACCTTCTTTGAGACCACACAATATCAAATAGTGTGTGATTACAATATCTTAGGACATATCAAACTCCTTTGAAAATATTCTAAATATTGTAATTTGTGATAACACTTCTCACAAGTCCGCATACTAACATATAACTCAAATATTTTGTCTCTTTTGATCAAATCATAAAGACTCAATTTTCTTGTTAACTTAATATCCTAAACTCCAGAAATTTATTTGATCTTATCAAATATCATAACTCGAATAAATACACCTATTTAATCATTTATGATGGAGTACACAAAATAATGACATCTAACATTTGCTGAAAATACAACCAACACTTGTGTTTATTTTCGGCAATTCATGGCACTCTTCCAAAGGGTGGCATTTTAGTCATACTCCTTACAATAAGGCGCATTGATAAAACATCAAAATTTTTATTCAATATTCAGCACGACTAAAACAATTGTCATTATTAAGTTTTGGATATTTTAGTATGTCTCTTATTTTATAAATGTTCAACCAATTTACCATCTAGATTATAATAAGAATAATACACTTATAATCGAAACTTGTGATTTCCAAAAAGGATCACTCATGAAAATAGAACAACCATTGTCTTTAACATGAGTAACCGTCTCACATAAGCAAGACACACTAATCAAAATCACACTTAATTCGATTACAAAACTTATTCAAATCCTTTAATCAAAACGATAAATGTAGAGACAGATCGTTGCCAGCATCAACTCCTTGATTGCCATTATTCCACAACGTCTTCCCATATCCTTTATGCAAATCTCAAGCAGCATGTTCTGTTTTCATAAAACAGAATGAGTATCAAATACTTATCGGAACCGCCACAATTGCAATTTGGACTTAAACACTTATAACATGTATATCAATATATACTTTCTGCTTTGTCAACTTCTCTTGCTATGGGTTCCACTTTGACATGACGCAGCCGAGACACAAACTCACAGAAGGTGATCAAATCCCTTCCCATGACCTAGTCTCCGACACAATTCTTGAAGCTGGGGAGAAGCTAGAGTATCACCCCATCTATCGCGAAACCGTCATTCATCTCGTGGTTCCAAACAAGCACTAGACGATGATGTATCTCATGCATTATCCTCAGGTGTTGTTCCAAGCAAGTGTTCTCTTCCATCTTGAGTGAAAGAAAACCGTTCAGACATTCGAACCTTACAATTCTAACTTGTGCTGAAAAACTATTTTTCAGCTCATCAACAATCTCCATTGCAATCAAGTTCTTGAATTGTCTACTTAGGTCAGAATTCATGAAGGTGCACATCATCCACTTGACTTTCAAGTAGGTGGTTCAAAACCACTCCATGTACTCTTCATCGCTTGCAGACATATTTAGGTTTATCTCCTATTGGTTCTTCTAGCACGTAGAGCTGAGCATTGGTGTGTAGGACTTCTTTCAGGACGCAGGTACTACTCAACAAATTCGACCCATCGAGACGCAGTTTTTAGCAACGAACAGACTACCGTAGTCGACCATGATCTACAAGGATTTTTGCAAAGACATCTGGACTTTTGTTTATGATAATTTTAGTTCATCTTAATGAACTCCCACTAAACTCAACATCTCTCTGGTTGTTTAGTGACACACGATCCAAATCCACTACACCACAACCGATCATCACGTGAGATGATGTAGCTTCATTGGTGAACATCACCATGTTGATCATATCATCCATATGACTCGTGTTTAGCCTTTCGGCTCTTGTGTTCCGAGGCCATGTCTGTACATGCTAGGCTCGTCAAGGAAACCGTAGTATTTTCACGTGTGTAAATCTGGCTTACACCCGTTGTATGTGAACGTTGAATCTATCACACCCGATCATCACGTGGTGTCTCAAAACGACGAACTTTCGCAACGGTGCATACTAGGGGAGAACACATCTTGATATTAACGGGAGAGATCACCTTATCATGCTACCGTCGCGATCAAATCTAAGCATAACAATAAGGTGCATAAAAGGATTAACATCACATGCAATTCATAATTGTGATATGGCCTTTCTTCTTGTGCCTTTGATCTCCATCTCCAAAGCACCGGCATGATCTCCATCATCACCGGCATGATCTCCATCATTGTGGCGCCATCACCATGGTTGTCCACCAACTATTGCAACTACAACTAATGCTACTCTTAGCAATAAAGTAAAGCAATTACATGGTGATTCAATGACACGCAGGTCACATAAAATAAAAGACAACCATATGGCTCCTGCCGGTTGCCGTACTCGACGACATGCAAGTCGCGAAAGATTACAAACATGATCATTGCATACATTATCACAAATCACATATTGGCCATACCACATCACATGACCCCCTCTGCAAAAACAAGTTAGACGTCCTCTACTTTGTTTATGCAATTTTTACGTGGCTTGGGTCAACGAGATAGAACCGTTCTAATCTACGCAAAAACCACAACGGTGATATAGTAGTTGCTTATTTACTCATCCTTTTGAAAGGCCTTCCATTGAAAATTGCATCTTCACTAAAGCAAGAGAAACAGACACCCGCCAGCCACTTATGCAAAACAAGTTGCATGTCAGTCGTGGAACCGGTCTCTCGTGCGTGGACGAGTAAGGTTGGTCCGGGCCGCTTCATCTCACAATACCGCAAAGACGCAAAGTGCACGCGAGAAGGTAGCAACATAAAATATCAACGCCCACAACACTTGTGTTCTAATCGCACCAACATCTACGAATAGATCTAGGCTCTGATACCACTGATGGGGTCGCAGCATAGAAAACAAAAAATTTTCCTACGCAGCAAGCGGAAGAAACCCCAAGGATCTAGATCTATTAGACGAAGGTAGCGAAGATGAGATCCAATCTCTTACCCTTGAAGATCAACAAACGCGTTTTGTCGGTGCAGGGGTTGGCTAGTCGATCCCCGCAACTAGACTCATCTAGTCGCGAGGAGATGTATTTCCTCGAAGTCCAATCCGACGAAGTGCCACAAGGGGTAGCACCTCCGCGGTATCCACACGTACGGCTCGATGTAGATCTCCTCCTTCTTGATCCTGCAAGCAAGGTGGAGATGGCTAGATGGATCTCGGCACCACGACGGTTGTGGTGGCGTTGATGGTGTAGTGCTCCGTCCGACAGGGCTTCGCTAAGCCATGTGAGAGGGAGAGGGAGAGGACAAGGCGCAGCAGCCCTTTAGGGCAAAGGGGTGGTGCGGCTAGAGGTGGAGGTCTAGGCGACGGCAGCCCTCCGGGGAGAGATGGCGCGCGGCTAGGGCAAGGGAGGAGGAGGGGTGCGGCTAGGCAAGATGAGGGGCAGCCAAGGGTGTGCCGCACCCCCTCCCCTCTCCTCCTTATATAGTGGGGCGGCTAGGGTTTGGGGAGGGCTGGCCGGCCCCCCCTTTCCTTGGCCCCCAAGTTGGGGCGCCCCCACTTGGGCCCCTTGGCCTTTACTTGGCCGGCTAGGCCCATGTGGGCCATTGGGTGGTGCGCAGCCCATGTGGTTGCTGCACCCCCTTTGGTCCATGTGGGCCCATACGATATGGGCTCCACTTCTAGACTCTTCTAGAACCTTCCGGAACCTTCCGGTACCCCGCTGAAATATTCCGGAACTTTTCCGATACCTCCGGAAACCACTTTCCTTATATGAATCTTATTCTCCGGACCACTCCGGAACTCCTCGTGATGTCCGGGATCCTATCCGAGACTCCGAATCACCATTCGATCATTCCATCAATTATCTCATCGCTAACCCTAGCTACATCGGAGCGTTAAGTGTGTGACCCTACGGGTTCGAGAACATGCAGACATGATCATATCAATAATCAATAACGGGACCGGGATGCCCATATTGACTCCTACATATTCAACGAAGTTCCTTATCGATTGAACCACGATGCCGGAGATTCTTAATCTCGTATACGATTCCCTTTGTCTCACCGATATTTAATTTGCCCGAGATTTGATCGTCGATATCTCCATATCTAGTTCTATCTCGTTACCTGGCAAATTCTCTTTACTCGTCCATAATATAGGATCTCCGTGATTAACACTTAATCACATGGTTGCAACCTTTCTGATGCTATATTACCGAGAGGGCCCAGAGATATCTTTTCCGTCACAAGGAAGGACAAATCCCAGTCTTGATTCATGTCACCCAACAAATACCATCGGAGATACCTGAAAGCCACCTTTATAATCACCCAGTTACGAAGTGACGTTTGATGTCCACAAAGTATTCCTCCGGTAAACGGGAGTGACATAATCTCATGGTCTAAGGAAACTATACTTGGCATACTAAAAGTGTTGGCAATAAAACTGTTGTGACACGATCAATTGCAACTCTTTATTATTTGGGTCTTGTCCATCACATCATTACTCCTAATGATATGACTCCGTTATCAAGTGACTATAACAAGTCCATGGTTAGGAAACTCTAACCATCTCTTGACTAACGAACTAGTCCAGTAGAGGCTTACTAGGGACACCTGGTGTTTATATTCCACACATGTATTATGTTTCCGGTTAATACAATTATAGCATGGAGAATAAACTATTATCATAAACATGAATATGCTAATAAACCATTTTATTATTGCCTCTAGGGCATATTCCCAACACCTCCTTGTTAAGGGAGTATGTCTCGTTGGAGGGTGTGAGCTCGCCAGAAGAGGCCTACTCAAGATGCCACAAAGGCCTCACCCTATTCTCCGATGAACCGCACCCAAGGGTTTGGTTCACCTTCCACTATCGGAATCCTTCAAGGAGGAATCCAGAGCCTGTACACCGTTCTTGGGGCACACACCCACAACTCAATTGGAGGCTCCCAAATCTTGCCCGAAGCTTCACAACTCGAAGTCTTCGTGACACCACCAACCGTCTAGGATACACAATACACCTAAGAGGCACAAGCTCTTGGTAACACAATGCATCCAAGAGTAACAAGATTCTCAAACTTCAATCTTCCACGAATCCTCATGGAGAGAACAAACCTATGCAACATATGCAATGGCAAGAACACAAGAAGTGCTCAAATCCTTCACTCCCAAATCCCACCAAAAGCAACTAATGAATCTCCAAGAATCTCAACAAATGAATCTCCAAGATCTAGATCCAAATGGTTCCCCTCACTTAGAGGAGAGATGGATTGGTGGAAATGTAGATCTAGATCTCCTCTCTCTTTTCCCTCTAATTTGAGGCAAGAATCATGGAGGAATAGAGAGAAAACCAAGCTTCAAGAGGTCAACAATGGGGGGAAAAGACGTGCTAGGAAGCTCTGGTCACTTTGGGGAAGAAGGGGGCCTTTTATAGGTCCCCACGAAAAAGAGCCGTTGCAGAAAACTTACCCCGGAGACTCCGGTCTGCCCAGGCCGGAGACTCTGGCCCTACCGGAGACTCCGGGGTCATTCCGGCGTGTCTCCGGACAGGGCAACAGAGCCGCACCACCCTTTCGACGAAAAAACAAAGTTTCAGACCGGAGACTCCGGTCTAGGGCCGGAGACTCCGGCCTACAGAAAAACTGCAGAAACAGCAAAACGAAAACTGCAATAACTATTTCACCCGGACTCCGATTTCAATGATCTTGGGCTCGTTGGAACCGCAACGAAGAGCTCTACAAGATCATGCAGAGAAACATCATAGTCCAACAATGGAGAATAAAACCAAATGTAGAATGGTAAACCTTCTCTAAAAAGGAACAACCGGTAAATCCTCCAACATCAAAAACCAACAAGTTTTTCATCAAGACTCCATTTTCTATGATTTTGGGCTTGTTTCGAAGATAATCACAAGCCCTACAAGATTATGCATATACACATCATAGTCCATCATGTGAGGAGAAAATCATAAGGAGAGAGTTTGACCTCTCTTAGAAGAGACAAACCGGTAAAACCTCCAATATCAAAAACGCAAGAAGATATTCATGAAATCCGTTTTTGATGAACTAGAGCTTGGTATGGAGATGAACACAAGCTCTAAATTCTCACATGGATAAAATCCAAATAACAACCAAGAAAGATGATGCCAAGGATGCAAAGGTTTGAGCTCTCTACGACGATACGATCAAGATACTCGCTCGAGAGCCCCTCTTGATAGTATGGTTAACTATCCTATAATCCGGTCTCTCACTAACATCATGAGACCGGTAAAATAGAAACCCTATCAAAATCATACCTTTGCCTTGCGCATAATCCACTTGAGGTCGAAGATGACGATCTTCATCTTCTCAAGATGGACCACATTTCTTGATCGTGTTTCGCTTGGAGAAGGCTCATAAGATGCCCCCCATACACCAATATGGGAGAACCTCTACTTCGGAAAATCTTCACATGGCCGGTATCTTCAAGTGGATGGCAAGCTTCAAGCATGTGATAATCATGTTGATCATCTTGAACTTGCACCACACAACCTCACTAGCCTTGAGTAACATATATTCTTCTTCCCTTAGCCTTGACTCCAACATATGGAGATCAAGCAAAGCAAATGGACACACCTACAAGTAGCTCAATACAAACATTAGTCCATAGAGATTGTCATTAATTACCAAAACCACACATGGGGGCAACCATGCACTTTCAATCTCCCCCATTTTGGTAATTGATGACAATCCCTTTTAAGAGGGTTTATATAATGAATAAAGCATCCTTGCAAGACAAACAAGCAAGGATGCTAGTGCATTAAAGGCAAATGCAACAAAAGCATAAATTCCAAATTCCCTTAAACCCTCTAAACTTCTCCCCCATTGGCATCGATTGCCGAAATGGGAAAAAATTTAGAAGGCCAATATAATATGAGTTCCTCCATAAAGTGTGCATTTTTCAAGATATGAGTGAAATCAAATGCACATATCCATTGACGAATAATTAGAGGAAATCAAACTATATTGAGGATCCAAAGATTGCAAAAAGATGAAATCATTCTAAACATCTCCACAAAGGAGAAAAGCAATCGAAAAGATCCAAAGCGAGAGTTCTAAATAAAAATGGAGAAGCTCCCCAATGTTCATGCACTAACGAGTAGTGCACAAATATGGAATCCTCGCTCCCCCAAAATCATCTAGAACACGCAACAAGTGCAAGTGTGCATAAAGCAAAAGCAAATCAAAGCACTTGCACCAAGGATATGGTTGAGCCATAAGAAGATACCAATTTTCAAAGATTCAACATAAGATAGGCCCAACCGAGATAAAAAGAAGATCTTTAAAGGAGTATGTTCACAAGCTTAGGGATACCAATTGGAAACTAAAACCAATTGAAAATGCCAAAAGCTAGTGAGAGCATTTAGCCAATAAAAAATCAACATACTCACCATGGTAAGCATGAGCTAAAAGATCCTCAACAAATACATGAGTGTGCAAAGATGCAAATAAAATTAAGATAGGCACTCATGAAACAAATTTGGAGCCACCAAAGAATTATAGATAAAAATCAAGGTAGCTCAAAAGAAATAGGATACCAAATAAAAGGTGACCTCTCTCATATGTATAGGTTTCTAAGATGATATACATCCACAAAGAAACTTGCACATATGAAATGGTCGATGAAGGGGAGACCACGGTATCCAAAAGGGAAGTCATGAATATACAAAAGAGATTATTGCTTAAAAGCATAGCACATAGCTCAAATTTATCTCATTGTATATAAATGAACTTCAAAAATATCAAAGACATCACACATATCACTAAGAGAACAAGAGATAGTGAAGATGCTTTGAGATAGGCAACAAGTATCACAAAGAAATAATACCATTGAAGAAAGGTTTTTGCACTTTTATCACAAATATCACAAAGATATACCAAGTGAAGGAAAAATCCAAAACCACAACAACTGCACATAAGAGATTTCATGCCAAGAGGCAACCTACACAAGGTTGAGACTAGAAAAGTATGCATGGGATAGATACTTGTTACCGAGATGAATTGACGATGAAGAAGATGAGAGTTTGTTTATCATCAAAGCTTGACTCCAATAATCACATGGTGAGAACACCTTCCTTATGAATGAGGCAAGCATCCAATGCATCTCCATTGTACCTAAAACAAAATTCAAGCACAACATGGTTCCCAAACTCATTGGGTCCCATAGTAGTTAGATGAACTACAATATATAGGAAACACTCCACATAAATATGTGCATATAGATATGAAATTGAATTTCATGCACATCTTAGCCGATTTAGGATTTGGTGGAGTATTCCCTGTACATTGGATCAAGAAAGACAAGCATGCCATATAATATATATGTTAAAGGATATACATACAAAATCTTTTAAGAATCAAACGAGATACAATTTCGACGAAAACACCAAGTAAACCAAGAAGAGAGCACACCAAAGTGTGACACACAAAGGTTGTCCAAATTATATCAAAATACAAATCAATACATGATTGAGGAAAAATCAAATCAACATATGATTGATTCCAAAACACATCAACACATGAAGTGTGATATCAATAGGAATCGAATCAAAACAACACATGATCGATAAGACACCAATTGAAAAAAAGATACCAACTAGGAGAAAAGATACCAAGAAGAGGATAATACTTGACCGAAATCAAGTAGAGCAAAATAAAGGAAAAAGGTATCAAGACTCTCAGAATAAGTATCAATTGAAACGAATATCTATGGAGGAGATATTCAATTCCAATTAATACTAATTGAAGGTACCTAGGCAAGATAACAAATCAAATGCCAAGTGAAAGGATCAAATTTTGATAGATAGGATAGTGTTCTAAATAAAATGAATGCTCCCCCAAGATTCATGCATTATCTTTGATATTTGTATTTGAATACAAAATGCACGCACAAGGGATCATTACTCTCCATATTTTATTTACAACACTAAACACTACCAATTGAAAAATAGGATCCATGCAAGAGGCAAGGAAGGCAACAAATAAGGCAATTCAACGCAAGAGCCAATATGAGGATGACCAAAAATATTGTACCACAAATGTGAATATCAATTGTCCAAGGACAATGAGTAAAAGGAAATATTTTCCCGGTGAGTAGAGATATACAAGGTCATCCTCACAAGATAAAACATATGGCAAGGGATAAGAAATAAAACACCATATTTTAATAAAGTTTGTTGGTAGTTATTCAAACCAACCGGTAAGGCCATGGTTAGAATAAAATGGAACACATGGTTTCTCAAATAATATATGGAAATGCATATCAGAGAAAAAACATACCAAGCAAACTCACACAAACAAGAGCCAAAGGATAACCAAAATGAAAAATGGAACTTGTTCGAGCAATTATGCCACATAGGAATAAGATAATTTGCAATATAAAATCTAAGTGGCAAACCTCAAATGCTCACATTTTATGGGATTATAATATGCACATAGATTATCACTCCCACATAATGTGATAATTTATTTTATCTAAGCAAGAGGCAAATAAAACCAACTAGAGAAATTAATGGACATTGTAGAATTCGAATTTCTCATGAATATGACATACCACATGGTAACTAGATAATATTGAAATATCAATACTAAGTGGTGTGCCTCATGTACACATATTTTTAGGTTTGTGAAGTGCACAAAGCATATCACTCCCCCAAAATGGGATGGTCCATCAATATCTCAAAAGAGCCAAATGAAATCCACACAAGATCCAATAAAGCTCAACACAAAGTTACACATACATGATACACAACCAACATGCCCAACCTTGAATAACAAGACAAGTAAGAAAGTAGCATATCACATACAAGCACATGCTAGGAACAAAACTAACACATGCAAGGGAGCAAGCAACTTTCAATGTATATATGATTTAAATATAAGTTACCGCAAGGAGGAGCATTGGATATGAGATAGATATGTGATAATCTAATTGACTTGGCTTGATGAAATATAACCATGAAGATCCCTTAATTCTTCAAATGATAGCCAAGTCTCCAATGTCCTCCACCAACACCTATTGATCAAGTTGAAGCTTGTTGGTCCCCAACCAAGTTGGGTCCTAAGAGGTTAGTCACAATAGGTTTGGCAACCCAAATGGTTCTTTTCTTGACACCACTTTGAGTTCCAACATATTTGGCAAACACATTGCCAACTCTATCCTTTCTAAGATAATAAGAATCATCAATTAAGATGGGGTTGGATAGGGTACCGTTAGTGCATGAAGAAGCAAAATGGCCCTTCTCACGGCAAAGGTAGCAACATCTACTCTTTTCTTTCTTCTTAATAGGCTCCTCAACTTGAGGAGCATTGACTTGAGTCTTCTTAGGAGGTGGCCTTTGTTCAACTCGTGGTGGAGCATGAGATTGAACAAGAGGCCGCTTCCCTAGTTGCTTCTCACTAAGAGGCTTCTTCTTTATTGGGCAATCCCGAACATGGTGCCCTTCTAGCTTGCACTTGAAGCAAATGATCTTGGCCGGATTCTTGACTTGTACTTGGCCCTTCTTCTTGTCAATCTTGGACTTGTTCTTGTTGTTGGAGTTGAATCCAAGTCCACTCATGTCATTGGGGGATTGTTGCACACTCAACAAGTGCACTCTTCCCTTCATGACGCTTTTCCAAGCCTTTCTTCAAAGAAGCGACTTGGGCCTTGAGGTCTTTTATTTCCTCTATATGGTTAGTGGCAACAAAGAACTAGAGGAATAGAAGCTTCATTGTTATAGCAACAAGGCAAAGCAAGTAATTCATCACAAGAGGTACCAACATTGTGAGTGGATGAACTACTAGAACTAGCACATGGCAATATAGCATTTTTAGTTAAATTTGTACTATTTTCCACATGAGGCTCACAAGATGTTATCTTGGTAGTGATAGCCTCATGAGCTAACTTTAGACTAGCATAGGATGCTAGAAGATCATCATTAGAGCTAGATAGCTTTTCATGACTTTCTTCCAACTTCCCATACTTGCTAGTTAGCAACTCAAGTTGAGCCCTTAGCTCAACATTCTCCTTCAAAATAGATACTTCACAAGAAGTGGAGTTAGTAGCACAAGCATCATTAACATTAGGAATGGAAGAAGAAAACTTGGCAAGCTCATCATTCAATCTAGCATTTTCTTTTTTCGTGACTTTATATTTAGCATGAGCATGGTCACGTTCTTTAATGATTTTAGCAACTATTTCATTATTAAGCTCTTCAAAGGATTCGAGTTTCTCCTCAAGAGAAGCCCGAGCCACTTGCTCTTCCTCAAGAGCATCCTCTAACGATGCCTTTTCCATAGCATCCTCTCTTTCAATCCTTCCCTTTTCTTCAAGGCATGCTTCCAAAGCCTTAATAGTATCCCCGCGCTCAACAAGGGTGCTCATGATTTAGCCATAAGGCAATAAGTGGTGGATGAAGAAGAACACTTAATTAAAGAACTACTCAAGTTCACATCTTGTTCCATAGCAAATTGGGTTTCCTCTACATTATTATTCATATAAGATTTAGAGGGAACACAAGCATTTTTATCATGGCAACAAGCTAAAGCAAGCATATCATCAAGAGATTTATCCATGCAATTTTTGGATGATATGCAAGGACTATCAACACTAGCATGTATGACATTTGGAGTGCTAGAAGAGTTTAAGTCCAAAGATAGAGTATTGCAATGAGATAGAGATGAAGTATAATCAATAGAATATTCACCATCAACAAAGCAATTTCTATCACCACTCACCATATCATTACCTTGTGACAAATCACATGTTGGTGAAGTGGACGAAGATGAGAACTCATCACGGCCGGAGGTGGAGGGAGAACAATCATCCTCAATAGTGTTGGATACTCCATATTTATCTTGAAGCTTGGTCCAAAGCTCATGAGCGTTCCGGAGAGGCATGATTGACTCAAAAACTACAACACTCACAAATTTGCAAAACTCATTAGAAGCTAGAGCATCTAGATATAAGTTTTTCTCATCCTCTAAAGTTGTACTTTCGTAATCCTCTGGAGGAGAAAAACCTATATCTAAGATACGCTCAATATTGGGGTCCAAGACCCGTAAGTGACTAAGCATATGAGTTTTCCAAACATTAAAATTTGTGCCATCGAATATAAAAGTGTGATCATGCACTAATCCTCTAAACGACATCTTTACTCTCTAGGCGGTAAAGCCAAACAAGAGAGCCCAGGCTCTGATACCAATTGAAAGAACAAACGATGCCTTGATTTCGCCTAGAGGGGGGTGAATAGGCGATTAAAACTTTTCCGGTTTAAGGCTTGATAATTGCGGAATAAAACTATGTGTTTAAATTAACAAGCCAACAACCTAATTATACTAGGTTCACCTATGTGCACCAACAACTTATGCTAATCAAGGCAAGCAACAAGGTGATAGCAAAATATAAAACTTCAAGCACGAAGGCTATCACAATGTAAATTGCATAAGTAAAGAGCTCGGGTATAGAAATAACCAAGGCACGCGGAGACGAGGATGTATTCCTGAGTTCCTCCTTGTTAAGGGAGTACGTCTCGTTGGAGGGGTGTGAGCTCGCCACAAGAGACCTACTCAAGATGCCACAAAGGCCTCACCCTATTCTCCGATGAACCGCACCCAAGAATTTGGTTCACCTTCCACTATCGGAATCCTTCAAGGCGGAATCCAGAGCCTTTACACCGTTCTTGGGGCACACACCCACAACTCAATTGGGGGCTCCCAAATCTTGCCCGAAACTTCACAACTCGAAGTCTTCGTGACACCACCAACCGTCTAGGGTATACAATGCACCCAAGAGGCACAAGATCTTGGTAACACAATGCACCCAAGAGTAACAAGCTTATCAAACTTCAATCTTTCACGAATCCTTGTGGAGAGCACAAACCTATGCAACAAATGCAATGGCAAGAGCACAAGAAGTGCTCAAATCCTTCACTCCCAAATCCCACCAAAAGCAACTAATGCTTATGGGGGGAGAAGAGAGGAAGAACAAAGAAGAACTCAACAAATGAATCTCCAAGATCTAGATCCAAAGGGTTCCCCTCACTTAGAGGAGAGATGGATTGGTGGAAATGTAGATCTAGATCTCCTCTCTCTTTTCCCTCTAATTTGAGGCAAGAATCATGGAGGAATAGAGAGAAAACCAAGCTTCAAGAGGTCAACAATGGGGGGCAAAGACGTGCTAGGAAGCTCTGGTCACTTTGGGGAATAAGGGGGCCTTTTATAGGTCCCCACGAAAAAGAGCCGTTGCAGAAAACTTACCCCGGAGACTCCGGTCTGCCCAGGCCGGAGACTCCGGCCCTACCGGAGACTCCGGGGTCATTCTGGGGTGTCTCCGGACAGGGCAACAGAGCCGCACCACCCTTTCGACGAAGAAAACAAAGTTTCAGACCGGAGACTCCGGTCTAGGGCCGGAGACTCCGGCCTACAGAAAAACTGCAGAAACAGCAAAACGAAAACTGCAATAACTATTTTACCCGGACTCCGATTTCGATGATCTTGGACTCGTTGGAACCGCAACAAAGAGCTCTACAAGATCATTCAGAGAAACATCATAGTACAACAATGGAGAATAAAACCAAATGTAGAATGGTAAACCTTCTCTAAAAAGGAACAACCGGTAAATCCTCCAACATCAAAAACCAACAAGTTTTTCATCAAGACTCCATTTTCTATGATTTTGGGCTTGTTTCGAAGATAATAAAAAGCCCTACAAGATTATGCATATACACATCATAGTCCATCATGTGAGGAGGAAATCATAAGGAGAGAGTTTGACCTCTCTTAGAAGAGACAAACCGGTAAAACCTCCAATATCAAAAACGCAAGAAGATATTCATGAAATCCGTTTTTGATGAACTAGAGCTTGGTATGGAGATGAACACAAGCTCTAAATTCTCACATGGATAAAATCCAAATAACAACCAAGAAAGATGATGCCAAGGATGCAAAGGTTTGAGCTCTCTACGACGATACGATCAAGATACTCGCTCGAGAGCCCCTCTTGATAGTATGGTTAACTATCCTATAATCCGGTCTCTCACTAACATCATGAGACCGGTAAAATAGAAACCCTATCAAAATCATACCTTTGCCTTGCGCATAATCCACTTGAGGTCAAAGATGACGATCTTCATCTTCTCAAGATGGACCACCTTTCTTGATCGCGTTTCGCTTGGAGAAGGCTCACAAGATGCTCCCCCATACACCAATATGGGAGAACCTCTACTTCGGAAAATCTTCACATGGCCGGTATCTTCAAGTGGATGGCAAACTTCAAGCATGTGATAATCATGTTGATCATCTTGAACTTGCACCACACAACCTCACTAGCCTTGAGTAACATATATTCTTCTTCCCTTAGCCTTGACTCCAACATATGGAGATCAAGCAAAGCAAATGGACACACCTACAAGTAGCTCAATACAAACATTAGTCCATAGAGATTGTCATTAATTACCAAAACCACACATGGGGGCAACCATGCACTTTCACTTGCTCTAGTTACCCTAGAACTTCTATCAACTACTATTCTAGCATACAGTTGTGCCATGTGTTTATTCTATTCTATTCTTAAGGTATTCCTTTGAATAACTCATCTTTTCAGGTAAGACAATTTTAAGATCTTCTTAGTCAGCCTATCTGTATTCTTATCTTCTAGTGCAGATCCAATCAGATTTTCTAAAGCCAAGGCCTGACATCCATTGTGGGGATCATATTTTATCGGGAGACATGGCCTGGTGGTTTCTGATCAAGATTCCTAATCAATAGGGCAAAGAGATCTTCGCATTTTCTGGTCCTACCTTTTGTCTATGCTATTTTTTTTCCTTCTCAGTTGTTGTCCTTACTCCGGATAAATTGGAACACGTTGATTCCGTTCGTTCCTGCCCTTCGCTTCAGGCCATAGTGCTTCTGGATTATTTCTATACCCCTTTGATGATGCAGCCTCTGACTCTCGTGGGTAAACTCCTACTTGATTAGTCATAACTTCTTGGTCTCAACTCGTGGACCTATACCTATCTATCTTCTTATTTTTCAGAGATAGGGGTTTGCTATTCTCACGGATTGCTCATATTTATTTACCCCATTGAATAGTTTTTGCCTTGTTTCAGCCCTTCCTGCATCTGAACCTTCCAGTACTAATCTATCTTTATGGGGAAGACGCTTCATCTGACCTACGAGCTACCCTGTCAATTGTAAAAAGTAGTTGAGTCGTGTCTTGCAGGAGCAAAAAGAGTGAAATGAGGACGTAAGTCCCCTAGGTCTTCCTCTTCCTTCTAAACTAATTGCTTTCACTTGACTCTTCCAGTAAAAAAGTATACTGAGTGGTTGAAGGAAAGCGAAAAGGAATGGCTTTTTCATGTACCAAATCCGGTGGTCGGGTGGCATAACATCGGGCTATATCGAATAGGGTTGTAGGCAATTCGGCTTGCTTCCTCGATCTTGTTAGCATCGGAAATCCTTGCTATTCATATCTTTTAATCACTCCATTACAACTTTCAACTTCCTCTTGAATGTTTTCTTGACTTAAAATATGATTTTTTCCCAGGATTGAGGTTATGTTCTTCCTTGCGGCGCTGGCACCAGCCATGCCACTAGAAAGGTAAGTGCCCCCAGTGCCCCAAATCTTATTGTTCACAATTTGATCTTTAGGGATGTTGTGCATATAGTATCTGAAGATGTACTTGTTCTCTGGGATTGATTGGTCAGCTATGTGATATACCGGTGTATCCATCTCTATTTGTAGGTAGATGATTTCTTAATTTTGGTACTAGCTTAGGTGTGGCTTATGATCCTCTTAGTGAGATGTGCAAATAGGAAATATGTTTGTGCTTATGAAACATGTTCACCATTTTATGCTATCAAATTTTCCAACATATTAGTACTAGCCGAACCATTGATTCTACATATTCGAATAGATTACCCTAAAAATAATATGGCCTTGATTGGTTTGTGAGAGTATAACTTTATATGCATTTGTATGTCAATAGTATTCAACTTTAGGGGAAGATCAGGGCATCTATAGTTAGCCAACACTTGCAAGAATAAGGACGAGTGCACCTTTCACAAGTTCGTTTCCTTGACACAACTTCCACTTTCCTGATTATGTATTACTTGTATGATCATCTAATCCAAATTTCTTCTAATCTTATTGTTTTTTAAACTTTGTTAGTTTTGTCTGACAACGTGTGTATGCTTTTGCAATTTTGTAACTCATGTAAAGAAGAGGCTGATCTTCAGAACTTGTGTATCACAAATAAGAGAGATAGAAAGCCAGAGTTTAGATATAGGAAATGTTATGAATCGACGTCCTTGGGTTTATATCATGGTGAGAACCCTTTTAGTAGAGTACACTTCTTTATGCTTTTTGAAATTCGTTGCATTGCGAATATTTTTGTTGCAAGTATATGCAGTTTTCTTCTGAAATTCGATGTTTTTAATTTATTCGGATCTCCTCATATAGCACTTCTCATCATCAGTGTTGGATTAGGTAGCGCCTAGGCGACGCTTTAGCTCGCTTAGGCACTTGGCGATGGGCAAACGCCTCGCCAAGGCATAAGCGGTTCTCTAGGCAGTGCAACCAATAAATTGTGTTCTACACCAAGAAATCATACCATATTGTGCTGAAGAACCAAATGGACCATAATTTAGTGCCAGTTATTGGTAACATACTCATTTATATGGTCTAAATTATCGTGTATAGATATACAATAACCCAAATAAACACTTGATGGTGCAAACTATATGCCCGCCTAGGCTCGCCTAGTACGCTTAATTATCGCCTAGGCGCTAGGCGAATGCCAACCGCCTCGCCTACGCCTAGCGCTTTTTCCAACCTTGCTCATCATACACTAGTTTGGCTACTATTTTAGCTGCATGCTATGTTTTTTGTTTGACTTTGGTTACTTTTTAATTATTGGAACTTCAGCACATATTACTATTTTTGTGGAGAATTGCGCGCAAGAACACAAATTGTTGGCCATGAACCCTGTTTGTGTCCCACTTTACAAGTATATTATTTTTAATTTAGCTCAATTGAAGAATATCAGTGTTGTTGGTTAGAAAATAAATATCCATGTTTAAGTAGTGCTCTACTTTTCTAAGGTGAAACTCCGACTAAAATGTTGAGGGAAATGAAGCATCTTCCTATATCTGAAGTGTCATCGGGCTAAACAGTGAATTAGTTTGTACAAAAATTTGTAGGCAGTGTGTAGTGAAATGTACCAGTCATGTCCATTACATGTAAATCAGATTGTACATTTAAAATCTTGTCAATGAAGTATTATATTTTTATTATGTTTTTGAAAGATCTTGCAATGTCTATAAAATTTAAATGACTATATATTCGGATTGCTTGAAATTTGTGTATCTGCAAGTACCATATATAGCACGTGTTTTTTTTTAACATGGTGTGCCTTGCTTGAAATGGGTTGTAATTATCACATGTTTCATCCTGTCGACATTAAATTTGCAACAGGTCTCCAACATTTGCAGTTATTTTTTTATTTTTATTTTTATTTTTTATTTTTGTTCTTGTTCATTTTTTTAAGACTTTCAACATCCATGTAAAAAAGTCTTAAAAAAATGAACAAGAACAAAAAAAAATAACGTTTTTTTTTTTGTTCTTGTTCATTTTTTTAAGACTTTTTTACATGGATGTTGAAAGTCTTAAAAAAATGAACAAGAATAAAAAAATAACTACAAACGTTGGAGACCTGTTGCAAATTTAATGTCGACAGGATGAAACATGCGATAATTACAACCCATTTCAAGCAAGGCACACCATGTTAAAAAAAAGGTGTCAAGGCACATATATGGTTCTAGTGTACTAATCAACTAATTACGCATGTTGTTCGATACCACGCAGAGGTCCTTGTAATCCCTATAAATACAAGGTTCCTTGTATTGATCTATTTGTAGGGATTACAGGGCTATGTTTTTTTCGCAGGATAATACGTGTCTCATTTATAAAATAAAGATCAAGTTACAAGACACGTACACACCGACCTTATAGAACTGAAAAGATAGCATAAACCTATGTAAAAAAACCAGCGCCTATCCACCTCCTTTGACACCACCGAGGCAACCACCAAAGAAATGGAAGACAGATCACCTCCCCACCCGAACTCGACGCGGCTCCATCGCTGATCAGCAGCTTTACGGATCTCCAAAGTAGTTTGTCAGAAGCAAAACCATTGTCGTTAAAAGAATCAGACCGGGGCAACATGTCCCCGGACACGCCATCAAACTCAAGAACTGACACCCCCGCACGACTATGACGTCGAAGGAGAAAACCGGAACTGTCAGCCTCCAACCATAAACTCAGCACATGATACACCATTTTCGAGATGTACTAATCAACTAATTACCCATGCATGTTGTTGGATACCACGCAGAGGGCCTTGTAATCCCTATTTTTTTAGATAAAGAGCATATATTAATATTGCGGAGATACCAATTACACACAGCCTCTGCAACAACGCACTGCCCTATCGACATTACGGATGCACACAGCCGAAAAAAGATAGAAGAATTACAAAAAAGAAGAAAAAGTCCCGCTATAGTGATCACATCCTTGAAACAGCAGTACTAACACCACCAAGACAGCACTAGAAGTCCAGCTTCTCCAAAAGCAATGCCTCCAAGAAGGAACAGTGCACAAGCGCTGTCGTTGCCCAATCATAGATCTCAGGTTTTCACCCTGAAGACTGCCTTCACCAAGGTCATTGCCAGGCACAACCAATTAAGGCAAGACCTTGGATTTTCAACCTGAAAGATAAGACTTAGGACTTCTCTTGTGCAGTCGCCCCCACATACCTGCCGCTGCTCCAAGTCACGAATCACCTAGCCAATTCCTCATCGCTACAAAGATTCAAACCACCATTGCTAGTCCTCAGATCTCGCCTTCCATGACATTCTCCGCCAGCATCAGAACATGCTCCATGATATTAACCGCCAGCAGAGTTTCGAAGTGCTCCCTCTGAAACCAAATGGTCAGAGAAAAAATATGGGTGCGCACGATCGAATACCATCCGATCCAGCAATCTCCAGGCATGAGTCGCCCAATGAAGTTCGCCGGCGGAGCCTTCCGAAACACGACCATCTAGCCAGATCGATGAGAACAGGCATCTGGCAGATCTTCATCTTGACGCGAGGAGGAACCCTAGGACCACCACCTTTATTCGAAGCCAGGCTAGCAGCCCCCACGCATCCGGCCTTCGCTAGCCGCCTGACCCACCAGAAGAAGCCGGCAGATCACAGCGACCCTGGCCGCCACGCCCTCCCGCAGCATGACGAGCAGCGTTACAGGGAGAAGAGGATCCGGCCATGGCAGCCACGGGCGCAGCAGCCGCCTTCGGCCCTCGGGTCCAGACGCCGCCACGCACCGCCAGACTGTGCCGCCTTCCACCACCTCTCCACATCGCATCGCCCCGCCGCCGCACCAGATCGGGCGCCGCGCCAAATCCCTGCGCCCTCCGCCGGTTCCGCCTCTCCGCGCGAAGAGGAAGAATGGAGGAGAGCCGTCCTTGCCCACACCACCGATTGACGGAGGGCGCCGCCGCCGCCGCCGCCGCCGCCGGCCGCCAGGAAATCCCGACGCCGGCGGCTAGGTTTCTGTGTGAGAGAGTTCACACTTGTTGCGGGTCAATTCTGCCCATCGATTTTTCCTACGCTTCCTGGGCCTCATCCTTCTATCAATTCCAAAATGCCGTGACGTGAAAAGAAGATTAAGCAGAATAAGACTAAAAATGCCCAAGCTACTCAAGGGTTTGAGCCTCTAATCCAAGTCTTAGTCTTGTGAGACGTATGTATACGGTATACCCATGTTTATAAGTTTGCAATGCAGTTTAATAAACTTACCGGCTATTGCACATTCACAACTTGAGGAGTTTTACAGAATTTACGGAAGATTAATCAACCAGTTGATCATGTGACAGAGCTCCGAAGTCGTACGTCGACTGGCGCACTCTCATCTCACGGAATAAAACAAAGTCCGAATCGTTTACGGAAGACTAGTTCAACCAGTTGATCATGTGAGGAACTCCGAAGTCGTCGACTGGCTCATTCCCGGCTCTAGTATTATACAAAATCCGAATATTTCGATCTATGTGCTCGATTATAGAAGCACCACTAGCTATATCAGAGTCCACGGTCCGTAGATCAGATGATTCAGATCTCATCTAAGTACAGGTACGTAGATCACATCTGAGTAGATCTCTCATCGAAGCTCCTCCATTCAGGAGCACCACCCAATGGTTACTATATAAATAGCAATGCGATGTTTTCGTTTAGCACCATCCCATTCCCAGCACCGTAGTAGCATTGAGATTCACAATGGCTTGCACTAAGCTTGCCTCGCTTAGCTTGATCTTCCTCTTGAGCATTGGGTTAGCAAGCGCTGCCAGGGTAGTAAGATACTCTAGTTCACAGGGAACCGGCACCGGAGGGGGACAAGGTGGTGGAGCAGTGAATGGTGGCGGTGGAGGAGGCGGGAGTGGTCAGGGAACCGCTCAGAGTGGATCTGATGGAGCCCATGCAACCGCTGGAGGCGGTGGTGGGGGCGGCGGCGCGTCCGGGTATGGAGGTACTGCGTATGGGGCTGGGTCCGGTACTGGCTCCAGCTCTGGCCAGATGAGCAATTCCTATGGTGGTTACGGCGGAAGTTCAAGCGCTGGTGGTGCCGGTGGTGGAGGCGGTGGTGGAGAGGCCGACGACTGCCCTGCTGACTCCACTGGTTACGGGACCGGTGGTGGCACCGGATCTGGCTCGAGTGAAGCAAATAACGACGGTTACACGTCGTACGTGAACGCAAATGCTTCGGGTAACGGCGGTGGCTCCGGCGGTGGTAAAAGTGGTGGAACCGGTGGTGGCGGTGGAAATGGTAACGGTTTCGGTAGTGCGAACCCTTAAATTCTCGTTGTGCCATCAAACTAGAGCAAGCCCAAAACCATCTTCTTCCACCTTTTTCTCGTGACATGTTTCTTCTATGTCCTTCCATGTATTTACAATTTACATGCAATAAATAATGGGCTTCATTATATTAGCGGATGTACCGGTGTGCAGTATTGTGGAGACTACGAGCAAAAATGAATCCATCGCCGTTAGATTACCCCCCAAAAATAGTAAGACCGTCGGTTTGTGCCTCCATCCGCCATTTCAGGTTCAGCCTCTTGATGGATGTTGGAACATCTTACACTGTCCCAGGAATTCGGTACGAAACAGGTTCCTCACATTCTCCCATGACTATGTTCTTTTGCACCACTTGGTGTTTGGACGACTCAACCGCTTCATACTTCCCAACAAAGGTTTGTTTCATGGATGTTTGACTCTCGAGTTCAGCCTTGATGGATGTTGGAGCCTCCGCACTGTATCCCAGGAATACAATAAGAAACGGTTTATTCATATGCTCCCATGGTCTTCGGACAACTCAATAGCTCCATGTTCGATCCCAACAAGGGTTTCCTTGATCAAAGCATCTAGTGGCTCATCATCAGTTGACAATACCTAGTCGCTGAATTCATGTCCCAAGTTACCGGGGGTTCGGCATTGGCATTTGAGGGGAGGTTTGGGTCTCCCAGAGTCATAAACTGACTTTTTTGCGCAGCAGCTATGGATTCTAGACCACAATAAGCTACTCTCTCTAGCGGAGGTACTCTTTTACACACAAGTCATCTCAGCTGCATTAATATACTCCAGTAATAACAAAGTGAATGCACAATACACATGTAAAAAAGACTGAATGCACAGTGCCGGAAGAAGTGGAAGGTCTAACTTCAGTCTGGAAATTCAAAGATGTAGTTTGCTAATGAAATCATCTGAACACAATATGCATAAAAACTCTGATAATTGTAGCCAAAGACAAATAGTAAAAAGAGTTTTTCATTTGAAACCTCGTGGCAAATACTGAGCGTGTTGTCATTCAGGCAAGTCGAATTCAAATCTGGATGATACAGAAATGATGACAAAAGCATAAGATACACTATTTTCGTGGTCTAGCAGTATGAGCAACATCTTTTCATGAGCAAAATTACAAATCCTACCACCAAAACCACCAAAATTACAAATCCTTCCACCAAAATTACAAATCACATTCCAACGATCATGATTGATGTCACACTGCATTCTGATCTCTGTAATCGGCAATTCAATCCGGTACTTGAAAGTCCAGACCTTGCTTTCGTAATCACGCAACACCCAGATATCAACGATTGTGTCTGTATCATCAAAGCTAGACATGCCAAGCATGCCATCCATCTCAAACAAGTCATTGAGGCCAGAAACAACCGGAGCGTGCATCTCCAGAAACGACTCGGCTGTGGTGTCGAACACCATTATAGTGTTGCCTTCGCTCTCATGCAGCTCTGCGTATCAATGCAGGCCACCACGGAACAGGACAGCTTTACCGTCGAATACCACTCCCTCCGCCTCCAGGAGCCCAATTTGCCTCGGCGGCTGGTCTGATCCCAATGCATAGACGTAGCAGCTCTCTTGAACGCCAGGCCCGAAAGATATCAAATCCGGCTCTGTGCTCAGCAGTAGCCGGTACTCGCCGGTAGCGGAGTGTGGGTACATTCCCAAGAGCATGAAGCCACGAATGAGCGGGAGGTGAGCATACTGACGAGTGGCCGGGTTGCAGACGGAGAAGTACAAGGCACCAGAGGAATATGAAGAACCAGCTGTGGAGAGGATAACGAGGCCGTCGCAGGAGGACTCCAGATGATAGCTGGCTTCGTCAAGTGCGGCGACGTGCCGGAGCTGGGCGCCGGCGGCGGCCCGGTGGTCGAAGGGGATGATGTCTAGGCAGTCGCTGTAGCTGCCGTGTGGCCCGTATTCGAGGCCCCATCCGTAGCCGTAGAGGAGGGGAAGGCAGGGCTGGCGGCCGTGGTGGGCGAGGAGGAAGTCGCGGGTGGAGGTGGCGCTGCGCCAGGCACGGCAGACGGCGCGGCAGCGAAGGAGGGCTTTGGGGGGGCAGGCGGACGAGGATCTCCCAGATGGCAATCTCATCCGGGAGGCCGCGGTGGAGAGGTGATGGTCCAGCCCCTGCTGCCTCCGCCATGGTCGCCGGCTGGGAGCAAGTGGAGTGGTGGCAGTGACGGCGGCGGAGCTAGGTTTTTCTGAGGAACGACTGGAATGCATTTGGGCTGGGCTTGACCCCGTCTCTTTGAACGGGCTAGGCAGGCTCAGTCTAGGTTTGTATGATGAACTGGCTGTCAGCGATGAAGTTCTCGCACAAAAAAAAAAGTTTCAAGCTCACTCCCATGTCCCATCACTTGGCCATACCTCTCGCCGCCAGGCGACTAGGGTTAGCTACTACTTCTCCGGCGATTACCGGCGGAAGGCTTCAGAATCCCCACGATCGTATCGGTCCCTCTACTCCTAGTGAAGGCACTGCTCGGGCTGATAACGGGGCCGGCGCGTTCGGCTGCCCGGCCTTGGTGGTGACTGTTTTTGCTGGAGCTGGATCGATCTGCCATGGCGGCGGTGGAAGAAACAGGCGATGTGAGCGGGTTGTCGGATCAGTTCGTGAAGGAACCGACCCTAGATAACCCCCTTCAGGGTGTGAACCTTAGGGGAGAGAACATCCAGGCAGTGCTCGCGACAAAGGGTGGGATGGATTCACTCAAGGAGGAAACAAAGGGGATGGCGGTGATGTGCATGCTATCACCGAAGCACGTCATACTAAGGAAGGATACGAACTTGTCTGAACTGGCGGCCTCCGTTGAGGACCGCCTGGCCCAATGAATATCCTAAGTTTAAACTGTCGGGGATTGGGCAGCCCCTCGGTGGTGAGAGATCTCCGTGTTCTCGCGGAGCGTTATGCCCCATCTGTGTTGTGTGTAGTGGAAACACAACTTCACAAGACGCGGGTGGAAAGTTTGGCTCGGTCATTAGGGTTTGATAAAAGTTATGTTGTTAGCAGTTGTGGCCGCAGTGGTGGTATCGGTTTGTTTTGGAAAGATGCAATAAGCATCGAAATTTTACCCTATTCGCAGTACCATCTTGATACAGTTGTTACGGAAGAGGGGAAAGATCCTTGGCGCCTCACGACAGTGTACGACGAGGCCCAAGTAAATGAGCGCCACAAGACGTGGGAGATGCTCAAATATATACGCTCGGCTAACGATCTTCCTTGGCTTTGCATTGGGGATTTCAACGAGGTTCTCCAGCGCGAGGAACATGAAGGTGTTAACGAGCGGAGCTGGAACCAGATTGCTGGCTTCAGAGATATGGTTGACGTGTGTGGTCTGTGTGACTTGGGTTTCAAAGGGGTTGCATGGACGTTTGAAAAGAAAGTTGTTGGTGGCTCGGTTTGCCGTACACGGCTCGACCGGGCCTTGGCGTCAACTTCCTGGTACACAAGGTTTCCGGGAGCGGAAGTGCATCATCTACCCACTTTTGCTACATCGGATCACCTGCCGATTCTACTGAAGTGTGCTCCGCAGCAGCAGCGGGGCCGACGAGGCAACCGCCTCTTCAGGTATGAGGTTATGTGGGAGACTCACGAAGATTTTTCTGCCATGTTGGAGCAGGTCTGGAGAGGATCAGAGGTGAGTGGTACAATGCTAGATTTGAAAAACAAGCTTCACGCCATCTCGTTTAGCTTGGCGGGGTGGGGGGAGGAAACTTTGGCAGTGTACGACATCAAATCCGCACGCTGCAGAGGGAACTAGGCGAGCTGAGGAGCCAGCCGGACAGAGCTGGGCCAACGCACGTGGAACTCAAGATGGTGGAAAAACTAACTGATGTACTCCATCGGGAGGAAGTGATGTGGAGGCAACGATCATGAGTGCAATGGCTCTCGGAAGGTGATAAAAATACTAGATTCTTTCATATGCGGGCTAGCCAGCGTAAGAAGAAGAACAGGGTGTCAGAGCTTGTCAGACAGGATGGTACAACTACCTCTAGCGAGAGCGAGATGGGAATGATGGCCAATGGTTTCTACCAGCAATTATACACATCAGAGGGTGTGGAAGGCATGGAGGAGGTTCTAAACTGTGTGCCAACTAAGGTTGGAGCCGAAATGAATCGCCAGTTGGACCGCCCTTTTGAGTAAAAGGAGATAAAGACGGCTTTATTCGAGATGTACCCAACTAAGGCGCGGGGGGCAGATGGTTTCCCTGCGCATTTCTTTCAGAGAAATTGGGAAGTTTGTGGAGATGAGGTTACCTCGGCAGTCCTACGAGTCCTTCGGGGGCAGGAGAGCCCTGAGAGCATCAACAAAACGTTTATAGTGTTGATTCCAAAAGTGGCGAGCCCGAGGGAGTTGGGGCAGTTTAGACCAATAAGTCTATGCAATGTTATCTACAAGATTGCATCGAAGGTGGCAGCTAATAGGCTAAAATGTATTTTGCCAGAAATTATTTCAGAAGAACAATCAGCTTTTGTTCCCGGAAGGTTGATTACAGATAATATCATCACGGCATATGAGTGTCTACATTTTATGAAGCGTAACAAAGCAAAGAAACATCACACCTATGCGCTAAAGCTTGATATGAGGAAGGCCTACGATCGTGTTGAGTGGCAGTATCTTCAAGCTATTATGCTAAAGCTGGGCTTTAGCACGCGTTGGGTGGCACTTATTATGCGATTGGTGTCCACGGTATCCTTCTCGGTCCTCTTTAATGGAGCACCGCAGGAGGCGCCCTACAAGGGGGATTCGCCAGGCGGATCCTATCTCCCCCTACTTGTTCTTGTTGGCAGCAGAGGGCCTCTCGTGCCTTTTAAAATCTTATGATCAGTCATCAGCGCTTAATGGTATCAAAGTGGCTTCATCCGCTCCGGTGGTGAACCACTTGCTCTTTGCAGATGACAGCCTGCTGTTTTTCAATGCGAGTAGGGAGGGAGCTGTTGAGGTGAAAGAAGCGTTGAGGAAATATTGTAATGCATCGGGACAGAGGATCAACGTGGATAAATCTTCTATTTTCTTTAGCAAGGGCTGTCCAGAGGCGGTGAGAGAAGGTGTCAAGGCAGAGTTGGAGGTTCAACGGGAGATACTCAATGAGAAATATCTTGGAATGCCATCTGATGTGGGCAAATCTAAGAGTGGGGCGTTCAAGTATTTGAAGGATAGGGTGTGGAAGAAGGTGTTGGGATGGCTGGAACAGTTACTTTCAGTAGGTGGCAAGGAGATTTTTGATTAAATCGGTTGCCCAAGCGGTTCCCACTTTCAGTACGTCTTGTTTCAAACTACCACGAGGTTTGTGTGAACATATCACATCTATGATCCGAAGCTTCTGGTGGGGCAGCAAGGCAGGCCAACGCCGAACGTGTTGGGTGTCGTGGGACACGATGACACAACCAAAGTATGCAGGTGGCCTGGGGTTTCACGATATCGAGCTTTTTAATATCGCTCTTCTCGCGCGACAAGCATGGCGGATTCTGCAGGAGCCAATGTCGTTGAGTGCGAGGTTGTTGAAAGCGGTGTACTTCCCCACGGCCGACATCCTCACGGCTGAGCTCGGCTCACACCCGTCTCAGGTGTGGCGGGCAGTTCTTGAGGGTCGTGATGCCCTTAAGCTGGGGCTGATAAGAAGAATAGGAGATGGCAAGGCTACCGATCCCTGGGAGCAGAATTGGATACCGAGGGACGAGCATCTCAAACCTTTTGTTGCGCTAAAGCCTGACCCTCCACGGAAAGTGAGCTTCTTCATCGGTACCACATCAGCCACGTGGAACGATGGCAAGCTGGAGGAGTGGTTCTTGCCTATGGACTCAGAGGTAATCAGAAACATTCCTATAACTACCATGTTTCAAGAAGATTTTTGGGCCTGGAACTTCGAGAAGACTGGCATTTTCTCGGTAAGATCGGCGTACAAGTTACTGGCCTCGACGAAGAGGACGAGGGAGGACTGGTTGGAGGGCCGTGCGACTTCATCCCGGCAGACAGATGAAGGCAAGGGCTGGTCACGGTTGTGGAAGTGCAAGGTGCCTTCAAAAATCCGAATTTTTCTACGGAGGCTGGCGCAACATTCACTCCCCACGGGCGATGTTCGTCACCATCGTAAGATGGCGTCGACGAGCAGTTGTTCACTTTGTGGCTAGGAGGATTCGTGGCGACATTCGCTGCTTGAGTGCACAATGTCGAGGTGCGTCTGGGCGCTGGCAGAGCCACAAATTTCAGAGCATATCAGCTTATCTACGGAACCATCAGCGAGGCAGTGGCTATTCGCAATGATGGAGATGATGGAGGAGGATGATCTAACAAAAATGCTAGTTACCTTATGGGCGATGCATGCGAGGAGGAAGGCGATACATGAGGAGGTGTTTATGAGCCCCATGGCCACCGCACAGTTTGTTGACAGATTCATGATGGATCTTGGTTGTGTGAATGAGAAGAAGAAGAAGAAGAAGAAGAAGAAGAAGAAGAAGAAGAAGAAGAAGAAGAAGAAGAAGGTGGATCTAGGCGGTGCTCGTCCGACCAGAACGACGGTGCGCTGGATACCACCACCGGTGGGCTCTTGCAAGATCAACGTAGATGGTGCTGTAGCTAAGACAGCAAGGAGAGGAGCTGTTGGTGCGATATGTCGGTCAGCTGAAGGGGTGTACCTTGGAGCATCGGCAGTGGTATATGAGGGTATCACGCACCCGGGTTGCTTGGAAGCAATGGCGTGCCGTGAGGCATTGGCGTTGGCAGCGGATTTGTACGTCGCAAGGGTGATGATAGCAACTGATTGCTTGGAAGTTGTACAGGGGTTGCAGCAGCAAAACCTGGGAGTGTTTAGCAACGTCCTCCGGGAAATATCTGCGGGAGCACAGGAGCATGGTGGAATCTCTTTCCGCCATGAAGGAAGAGGCTCCAACATGGAGGCTCACGGCCTCGCTCGCTCGGCGACCTCTATGCCGAGGGGCAGATATGTTTGGTTTTCCAACCCTCGAGAAGGGTTAGGCTTTCCTGTAACTTTATCTAACTCTAAATAAAGGAGCAGGAAGTTCTCTCAAAAAAAAAACAAAAAAAAAGTTTCAAACTTTCAACAGAAAAACAAAAATCGTGCATCTTCTGCTGCTACTGTAGAATTTCAGAAATGTTTTCCTTTTTGCAATGGATCCTGTATTGAACAATTTAAGCAGGTCAAAAAAAATCTAATTTGAATCAGATCAAAACAATATCAGCCAGCCAATGTGTTGTGATGATTTGTCTAACATCACCGCGGCCGGCAGTAGGGTTAGGGATATAATTTTGGATAGGAGGTGAGGAAGAGAAAAACGGGAGAAAAACATGATGAGAGTTCAGAGTTTACTTTTATTTTTTATCTTTTAGTTCAAAATTCTGAAGGAGTGTAGCATGTCCAACCATGAGCTCGTCATTTTATTTATTTTGAAATCTCTTGCTATTCCAAGAGCACTATCACGGGTGACTACCGGGACAATCTGCCATAACATCAGTGCTCAGTGTATACAGTAAATCAGCCAACTCAATCATGTCGACAACAATTGTGATGAAAACAAGAACAAATTACAACAGCGTTCAATGCATGAGAGATCTTCTTCTGATGACACCAAACCATTAGTCCATTAGCAAGTAACCAAAGCTGCCATAACTTTAGTATAGAAGCTATAAAGCCTCTGACAGTTGTGGCAAAAAACAAAAAACAGTAACAGGAAAACGTTTTCATCAGAAACCTCTATGGCAAATACTCAGCGTGTTGTCATTCAGATAAGTCGAATTCAAATCTGATGATACAAAGATGAACGACGCAAGCATAAGATACACTACTTTCGTGGTGTAGTGGTATGAGCAACATCTTCTCACTTGATGAGCAAAATTACAAATCCTGCCAGCAAAACAATCAACTGGCTGAACGGATGGACGGAAGGAGCCCAGTTCGAACCCGGGGGAGCAGGGGAGAAGTCGCCGGATCCCGTGCTCGTGCTGAGGACTACGACCACCCAGTCTCCTTCATTGGCGATCCCGACACCGGAGTATTTGGTGTCGTTCAGGTATTGGTTGTACTGGGACTTGGTGTAGTTGGTCAGCACCACATCGGCCACAAGGCCAGGCACGCAGGCCGGCATCACCTGTCCGTCTCCGATCACCGACGCGTTGAGATGGCAGTGGTCGAGGTACTTCGGGTAGTCCGGGAACTGCGGCTCGGTGCCGGGGACGGTGTTGGCTCCGGTGGTGTTGGTGCACTCCTGGCTTTTGAACTGCTTCGCTAGCTGTTCGGCCAAACAGTCGGCATTGCTGTTCTCGGAGAGCGCAGGGACCTTGAGAGTAGATCTGTAGCTGTTGATGCCCTTGAGAAGCTGGGAGTCACTTCCTGAAAATAGAATCCAGTAGTATCAAGCAAACAGTTTACAATGTGTTTGTTGCAGCATCAAAACTATCGGCTCATAATTCCCTCAACTTTCTGCCTAAGTAAGCTGATATTTTGTAAGTAGAGTTCCAGATGGTCACGAGGAAAAAGCAAGTTCTTATCACTAAATCATCCCCTATAAGTTGATCATACTAATTAAACGGGCATGCACTATCCCTAGTACACTTCGCACCAACTCAATTAGTTAGAAACAGTTTCTTACCAACCACCGCGAATTGCAAAAACACAAAAACAAAACAAAAAAAACATGAGCATCAGCTGGAGGGAAAATAATACTAGCCACGCCCACGGGTGTGCAGATAAAATATATCGGAATTAGATCTCAAATGAAGGATCTAACTGACCTTGAAATGATTTAAAAGCTAGTCACACCTATGTGATCCGTCACTTAGAATCAAAGAAAAAAAATTCCTGGAAGACCAGGCCACTCTCCAGTGCATCCGTCCGTGCATTACAATCAATCACTTAGCGATATCCAAGAACTTGGCACATATTCTTCGTGGTTCATATGGCAACACACCTACACTACACTAAGCTTTCCTAGGCACAGGCAAGAATCAACCAAATTTACACCGCGCGGATCAGATCCGGCTCACCACAAGACGAACTACCGAAGCTATTCGACGGATCCCAACCAAGCAAAGAAAGGAGAAGAGCAGCGGGCGTCCTTACCGTCAGATCTGGCGCAATGCAGGAGTGAGGACGCGATGGCCAGGAAGCAGAAGAGGGACACCCTGGGATCCATTTCGCCCCACCGGATCCTTCGCTGCGGCTCTGTCGCCCCCTCCGACGGGTAGGTATCTATAGGGGGAGTGGCGAGGAAGGAAGGAAGGAGGCGGCGAGTCGCTGTCCTGTCGCCAACTACCTGCCGCTTCTTTTGCTCTTTACTCCTCATCCCACCGACTTGTCCTGGAAAGTGTCAGTAAATGTTTTCTTTGAGGTTTCTTTGAGTATCATTCTTGGATTACAGCAAGAACAGTAGGGTGGAAAATTAATCTAGAACACGGAGAGCACGTGGAGTTTCCTGGAGAATCTGGCTCGAGAAATGGTGGAGAATAAACTGTTGTTTTCTCGGTCATGGAAGCTCTAACTAACACTGTCGGTGTCGGTGCATGGAGTACTAACTACTAATACTATAATTAAAGACGTTGCAATTAAGATATGAACAACATGCCAGCAGCATCAAATTAATGTATCCATATTATCTTAATTTTCAGTCTACTACATCAGCCTTCTTTTCCTCTTTCGGTGATTCGCACCTCGGCAACCACCCCCGTTGTAACCGACGTCTTCCTCTTCCGTAGCCAGCGTGCTACCGCGCACATCGCCGCCCCGCTTTGCCCCAATCTTCTCCTCCGCTTGTCTGTCGCGGCCGGGTCATCCCACTAAGTCCGACGAAAGGTTGGATCTTCTCCCGTATCGACACGCCCCACCACAGCCAACCTAAGTTTCTTGTTCGTCTCCGCCACGGTCAACCATGTCAGCGACGGCTCCGGCTCGCCCCACTCTCATCGTCGCCGTTGCTGAATCGGGCTCCGTCGTGCGTCTGTATGTTGCGAGGAAGAAGGTCGGGTTCAATGCACGAATCGCGCCATGTTGGATCAATGGTGGATGAATCGGCTGAGCTATAACCTAATTATTTAGCAAAAACCGTAAATTAATTACATGAAGCACGAAAATCTGGGGGAGCCTAACCGGCCGATGGGAGGCATCCATCGGCCGCCCCCCGAACCATAGGATCGCAGTGTGTGTATAGAATACTTATGTAAGGTGTGTATGTCCATACTTGTATAGTTGTATTGTAGTTAGTTAGGAAGTTTAGATTGCCATCTAATCTCTAGTGAATCGGTTTACCCAAAGTTATTGTAGCCCTAACTGTAATCCTACCTAACTATATAATGCAATACAAGTCGTCGGTCAAGATTGAGATATGTGATCATCAAACCCTAGCCCCCCCCCCCCCCCCCCCCCCCTTATTTTTCTACGTGGTATCAGATGACGTAGCGATCAAGACCAAGAAGACAACTTCCACACTCCTCAGTGATGGCAAGGCGGGATCCATCATCTCCTCTTCTTCATCGATGATGTTCTCATGGATGTCACTGACCTTCGGCCACCTCACCTCCGTCAAATTGCCAGTGGACAATTTCCTTCTTCAAAAGGCATAGGTGGTTCCCCTTTTGTAGAGCCCTCTCTTATGGGCTTTGTGGCATGGCTCCCATGCCTGCCCCGCGGAGTTCATCGAGGTTCCCATCTCTGACGACAACGAAGGAAAACGTCTTGGGTGCTCAACCCGATTAGGTCCAGTGGATCGCCAGGAACAAGCGATCCTATCCTCGCCACCTTACCCATGCTAAGAAGGGCGCATCCTCTACAGCCGCCTACTTCAATAGGAGCAACACCATGGCGGACATGTTGACCTCTGTCGGCCAACCTCTTTGCCCAGAGTAGTTCAACACCTTCCTGCTCACAGATCTCGGTGACGATTATGAGGGATTAATATCCACGATATCATGTCGTGACTCCCCCTTGCCGCTACGTGAGGTCTACAGCCACCTATTCTCCACTAAGCATCAAATTGATAAGCGTCATAGCGAGCTCCCCAAACCAAGCACCGGAATGACGACTTCTTTGGTGCCAAGACCGGTTGGACCAAGGTCTCCTATCGCCCCACGTACACCCACTCTAACAAGAGTAAATTACAAAAAAACCACCACAATTGAGCCAAAGGTTTCAACCCTTCACAAAAAAAAAAACACCAGAAAACATGCATTTTGGTGGGTGTTTGTTGACTTTGCCTCAATTGTGGTGGTTTTTTGCAATTAACTCCTCTAACAACAACCACCAGTAATGGATGCAAAAGAATCCATCATATGGCAACCAGGGCGGTGCAGAGGGGTATGGTGGCAACTCCTACTCCTCAATTTTGCTCAGGTGGCTCTCGGGGCAAGACTTGCCCTATCCATATCGCCTCCAAGTGACATGACCTGTTCCGTCGCAAGATTGTTGACCTCGCCATTGATCCTCGGCCTGAGGCACTCAACACCAACCAGCATATGGAATATTCTATGTTGTCCTGCTCCATCCCCATTGCGTGGTACATAGCCTCTGGTTCCACTGACCAGCACAGCTGAGGTGCACGCGGGCGGCGGGAAAGGTACCCTAATCTCACATGTTGGTCAATAGTGTATTTCCACATCCTATAGACACCTACATATTAGAAATATCTTTCATGTTCCATTTGTTTCTCGTTATCTTACTTATGAAACTATAAGAAAAATGACCTTTTACCATGACAGTCTTTCGTAGTAGAAGGGCCTTTTTTCGTCCCCAAACGGTTTTTACAACGAAATATCAATCATGGTTCCACGAGCCCCATAGATCAATATAGGGTTAAGTTTATTTTATCCCCTAAAGTATCACGTTTGGGACAAAATCCCCCCTAACCTTTTTTTAGGTATATTTTATCCCCTAACCTAATTAAACCGGACGTTTATTCCTGTGATTCTGATTTTCAGCCGGTTCAGCTGATCTGGCACTGGTTTACCGATTTGATTGGCCAGGTAGGATTGTGACGTGAAAGATGGTTAGAGCGAAATCTAATTGTGTGTATCCCGAGATCTCTGTACATCCCTTATATACCGCTCCCAACATCTGGACGTGAAGGGTGGTTATAGCGAAATCTAATTGATACAGTGTGTTCCACGGCGGCGGCGAATGCGATCCCAGTGATGGCCGTGGTGATTGTTGGGAGTCCAGAGAATTGAAATCGACGCTACATCAGGTCAGTTCTCTGTTCATGATTTGCCATGGACTATACTTCTACATATCCTCTTGCCGATTAGGTTTTAATTTAGATTTAGATTGGCGATTGTGGTGCTAATTTCCCATGCGGAGGTGCAGGGATTCCATGAATAATGATTACAGCCTGAATTGGTTACATATAGCTATTACTTTGTACAGTCTACTCGTAAATTGCTAATATAGATTTGTAGACACAAGGACATGAGCCAAAGAAAACATCAACCAGTATGTTGCTTGTAGAACTTGGCTGGTGTTACAGCGAAGGTGAATAGCGAAGATCTGCTCGAGATAACCTGTACCTGCATGGGATTCACAGAACACTCATTATGCACAAGCTACATCAATTGAACAACATAATTTCTGAAAAAGCGAGAACACTTATAAAAATCAACGTTGAATAAAGCAAGACATGGTGAGTCATATGTTTACCTATTAAAAATAAGTAAAGAAATGATAGAAATGCGAAGAAATTAGGACACAAGGACGATAGACTCTCCCTAAGTGACCCTCCACGTCACAGTCCAACGTGGCTAATTAAAATAGTGAACCGGTGCCAAAACAGCAAAACATGATGAAAAACCATGTTAGGGGGTTAAACGTACGGTTTAATTAGGTTAGGGGGTAAAATATACGTAAAAAAGGTTAGGGGGGATTTTGTCCCAAACGTGATACTTTAGGGATAAAATAAACTTAACCCTCAATATACCACGGCTCACGAAATATTCTAACCACAAATCTGATCCATCACAGATGACCGGCTCATCAGAAGCCCATTAAATTTAGCCAAGTATGCCCAACAAAAAGCCAATTAAGGTTAAACAGACCGACCTACAAAAGGCTTAGCCCATGAAAATCCTAACGAGGTTAGGCAGGAGAATATTTTAGGTGTGGTCGATCGAAGTGGCCGATGCATTTTATAGATAATGTGGCAAAACTCCATGGCGTTCCTCCTTCAGTAGTGGCCAACGCATTGATACATCTGATGAGAGAATAGGACACATGAGCCAAATGGTTCATCTTGTGCGTAAATTGCTAGCCAAATATTATTTTAGATGTATCAATGCCGACCACGCATGAGCTCAATGTTAGGGCATGTACAGTGGTTATATCATAGCGTTGTGACGTACTCCTTCCGTTTCCTAAATATAAAGTGTCTAAGGTTTTGAGAAAAAAATTCGAAATATAAGGTGTATTGTGATTTATAGACCGCTATACCCATTCACAAATGAGTCATAATATGGAAAAGAGGGATTTGAAGGATTATTTTCGATTTGTGGCTATTAGATAATTGCTGAGATGGAGGAGAGAGAAATAGAAAAAAATTAACTTCTCTTAGCCAAGAGAAGATTTCTTAGCACAATTTGTGTCACCACAAATTTAGAGAATCACCACAAAGTTGAGATATCTGGTTATTAGTTATTAGAGATAAGATAAAAAAATCACCATTGTGCATCATGTTTTATTGACATATCTAGATTACATGGTGAATCTAAGATAAAACGTCTTATCAACCATTGTACATACCCTTAAGAGCATGAACTAGGCCAGAAACACTAACTACAATAAGGCACGTCTGCAACAATTATGACAAAAAACACAAAAACGCTCAAGCTACTCGTTGAATCTCTTTTCTCGGGATCTCTTGTCTCAGTTTTACCTTCCTACTAAACTTTGACATGTTACCATGGGTACTGCTAAGCTTCTGCATTCATGCTCTGCTAAGTTAGTGAAAGACTAGGTCAATACCAGTAAACAGAGCTGAAGCCCCATGCTTCTTATCTACACGATACAGGTTCGCTAGTGGTTGCTAAATAAGGTTATATTCACAAGAGATAGCTTAGCTAGGGCAACTCTATTTGCTCGTCAGGCTACAAAATGTGAGCCCCTCTCAGAACCACGGGTGCCACGTCGGATCCATCATGCACAAGTTCCTCGAAGATAGTGCAGCTTCCACTAGATCTGTAACGCCTCTTTGGACAGACTGCGGCGGTTCTGTTGTGTTCTCCTCCTGAAATGCCAAGAGAATCATTAGAATTGCACAACTTAAATGTTCTGTTCAGATCAGGCCCAAAGGCAGTAGTATGTAAATCAGATCCAAATTGTTTTCTGGTGTAATCAGTAACAGAAAAACTGATACCATGTGAAACCAAGAGTTTAGAGCACTGTTATATGTCATGTCTCAGGGGAAACATTTATAACTTGTTCAAAATACCATATATGCCTGAAAATGGTATCCGTTCTTTCCATTTCAAATAAAAGGAACACCCATCTCCAGTGATGCGCACCGTCACCGTAAAAGGGTAAGTGACTGGCTGAGCTAATCCACACAAATGATATACCAAACAGATATTCCTTCAAAAACAAATACAATGCACACGAAGTCTCGAGAAGCTGCGTACCTCATCAGCAAGATAATGTGGTGATATTGATTTGATACGATTGATGACGTGTTCCACATTGTTTACCACTTTCTGCTGAAAATCCAATGGGTTTATCATTCCGGCGGCAACTGGAACAGAAGGAATGCCTAGTGGCCTTCGCCATGACCAAGATAACAGTTCGTCGCGGAAAAACATAGCCAAATGATGCCATATGTGTTGGCTTTTCTGAAAATCATAAAGCAAAGTATCTCAATATGTTGCACATGCAAGTAAACTAAATAGATGTAACCTATAAGGAATATTCAAGCAAGAATACAATTACACAATAAAAACATCCTATTTATTTTAGAGACTATCCCACAGGAATTGACCTATTCATTGTTGTCAAATGTACAAGCATGCTGGGTGGAAAAACTCACTTCAGGGGAAACCACAGACTGGGCAGCAGAACACATGGCAGAAACGATGAGACCTTCGACGCCAAAATTTGAAAAGAAAGCTTGCATGTTGCGTGTCAGCCTAAATGGAACCAACTCGTTGAACTCGATCAATCCATTTGGATCATAAGCTACAAAAGATCAAATGTGAGTCATCATAAAATTCTACATGCCTTACTTACAAAGATTGGCAATAGTCACTCGCAAAAGACAAATTTTATGTTCAGTAAGAAGAATACCTGGATGGAAGTCAGTCTGGAAGATTTTCCCAGTATTTTTAGCAAACAGAATTTTGTTAGGAGCCCTGCCACCAATCTGCAACATGTATGACATGAAACAGGACAGAGCCACTTGGATTGCAAACTGTTTCTTGAAAGTCCAGAGATGGTTGCCAGTTGGTAGAATCTTGTGCATATACTGGGAGAAGATATTATCATTGACGATATTCTTAGTAATTTCACTGTATGCTTGCAAACGTAGTTCCACCACTTGTTCCGGAGAGACCTGCCCTGAGATGGCTTGATTTAGCTGCTCTTTGAAAATTGTTATAGGTGAATCTGCTTCTCTGTTATGCCGTGCACAATTAATTTCATAAACCTCAAGGAAAGTGCTGTACATCAAATCATCCTCTACCATCCGTACCTGAAAAATAAGAATTGCTATGTCAAGACAAGTTCATTATATACTACCCTCAAACCTACAAATTCAGGACAACAGGTTATTATCAGGTAACAAGGGGAAATTGCTTCACCTGAGACCAAACAGGAATAATTATTGGGGTATGGATAGCTAGATGTCGACGTCTAGATTCCTTGTGTTTGTCAAACATTTTATTTAGAACACGGAATAGCTGCAGCATTCTTTCATCACTCCGAGCATTTGGAGTCAATGATGTCTGAACAATAAAATGGCGCTGTGAACCATCAGAACCAATAAGTGTCAGACGTCGAAAGCTACTACCATGCCTCCGGACAATTGGAATGTCAGGTCCAACTCTGTCCAATTTGACAGTGTGGTCAGGCGCAACCTCCTGCAGAAGAAATGCAAAGTTAGACAATAGAGACAACAACTAGTGTGGACAGAAGTACCGTCAAAAACTGGTGATCAAGCATAATACTTTCAAGACGTTGTGGGACATAATGTTTGATGCTACACAAATCCTGCGTGATATAGTTTAGTACAGAGAAATAAAGTGACGATCATGACCAACCTGATCTGTAAAGTACTGCCCCGGGAGTTCTACGTCCACAACATGAAAATCCCTAAGTATTTTACTTTCTTCCTCCAGCTTTAATACAGCAGGGAACCTGTCCTCAACATTACTCTGCAGAACGTTCTTCCAGTGCTTCAATCTCTCAGTTAGATCAGAAAGGGTCGCCGGAAATGTAGTAGCACTATCTGGGTCAAGGTCACGCTCAAAATCTTGCTTGTACTCCTTGACAAAATCAACATGCTTGTTAACAGCATCTTGTGAAAAGCAAGCTCTGCATACACCCGAAAGCTCCTTCTTGAGAGATTGTGGAACCTCGCCTGTGGTTGCAGTTGGATACTTGTAGCAGCGATGAAGCAGTGCATTAACCACAGCAAGAAGTCTTTCCTCAGGGAGAGTAACAAATCTTGATCCAATTTCAGACAGCAAAAGCTGGAACAAGAAATAACATTAGATTATAAAGCCATGTGCACAACATCAAAGTTCAAGCACTGGACAAGCTTACAAGTGATCCTCGATGATCATTCAAATTTCTCAAGCTCACCATTGTCATCATAGTTCATAAATAGTAGAACTAGTATGCACCCACAGCTTTTCTGCCCCTTTTAAAGGGTAGCTTTGTTTAACATATTTCCACACAAATATGCAAAAAGCCCAAAATATATTTCCTCTACCACGATTTCGATATATGTACGTCGATATGAATACCTTCATTCTCATTACTACAGTTTCCAACCGTGCATATAAACTAACTTTGATGCTTCTTACCTCGAGTTCGTTGGCTAGATTGGTATGTTTGCTCCTAAGAGCTTCCATTATGTCCTTTGCAGCATCAAATGCACTTGCTGCAGAAGTTACCCAACCAAGTCCATTGTTACGTCTTAATGCAATTTGTGAACCCTCTGCCCCAGTTGAACTCTGTTGACCTTGATCATGGCTGGTACTTGCACCACCTTCGACAGCAGATCTGTCCACCTCTTGTCCTTGGAGGTTGCCCCCTTCATGAGGACCTGTGGCACCACCTGATTGGGCAGCCTGATGAACCTGGTTGTCAGAAGGCATATTACCACCGACATTATTGGCAGCATTATTTGCCAACATAGCTTGCTGCATACGCTGCTGAGCTAACATGTTTCTTCCCATTTCAGTTTTAGTAGCAACGTCACGCCTCTCCATCAAGTATGTACGAAGCCAGTAATACAAGGCCTGCACGAGCAGCTATCAGATGTGTACATACTGGGACAAGAATATGCATTTTTTGAAGTTCTAGTAGTTCAAATAACCAAAAATAAAATTGATGTTTACCTGTGGATAAACTTGAGCTATCTTCAGCAAAACCAATTTGCAGTGTTGTGCTTCACTTCTCTGTAATGATAGTAATAATTGAGGGATCCATGAAAGCCAAACCCAATGGGGCAGCTGCTCGAGATATTTATCTAAAGCCCTTCCCACTGGTTCATTTTGTGTATCAAAGCTGAGGAGATAGAGAATGCGAGCTAGATGGCTCCTCGAGTTCGAGACTCCATATTTGACACCTTGGAAAAAGCAACTTGCGGCATACTCAAGCCAAACCTCTTCATTTGTTTCTTTGAAAATCTGCACAAAGCACAACAGTCGTAATTACTCAACAAATCTGGAAACAGAAGGGGCACTTGTTAACATAGAGGGCCATAGGCATACCATGTCGCAATAATTTCCCCAGCTAATCCACCCTTTTGGCAAATGCTTAAAAAGGGTGATTGCATTTGAATAGGCAACGTTCGCATTCTCACAGTCGTTCATTTTTAACATGAAGTCACCTTTTAGACGAAATATTTCTGCTTTATTTTTCACAGGGAAAAATTCCAAATTGGTATTGTTGATCAAGTTAAGACCACTGACTAGTTCTCCTTTCATATCTAAGTATGCCTTAGCTTGTTCGCATATCTTCACAAATGCTTCCTGCAATAAGATCAGATTGCAAACTGGTAAAATAAAAAGACATTGGATGGGGAATGAGCAGTAAATAAAAATATCATGGTAGAGACAGTCACCTGGACTTCCATTGTAGCATGCCCATACATTTTATCAAGTATAGTAACACAAACATCAGGAAGACCATGCTTGCGAGTGATGTGAGCGAGCTTGTTAACATTCCAAGCCTTGTCTCGGTAACCAAGATGATGAAGTTGAGGATTTGTTTGACCAAAATCCTTGAACGCGTCTATTACCGAATTGTACATTTCATTCCTCCATTGGAGCAGGTCATACCAAATAGTTGTATTGTCCCAATCGTTAGGAGTCCGAAGTCTCCATGTTTCAAGGATATCCTTGAGATCAGCGAATGAATTCTGGTGATTTGAATTGGCACCAGAGTTCCCTGAAGCTGGTTTGTTCCCATTTGCAATGTCAAGAAGTATTTTAGAGGACTCTTTCACTTCAACCAACTGCTGAAACTGCTGCAGCAGAGGCATTCGGGACTGCACAGACATCTCAGGTAACTGCCACCACTGTTCCAGTGCAAGTTCAACACCTTTGCTGACGAGGTTCTCAGCCTCTCCAACACCATTAGTACCTTTGTCATGAAGAGTGAAAAATGCTTGAATCATACGTAACTTTGGTGTCTCTTCTACTTGAGCTTTTGGAATTACATTCTCCTTCATATACGCCCAGTCAGGCACCTTCCAGAGACAGTCTAAAAGAATCTCATTATTCTCAACACCTTTTCCAAAATCTGTCAATACTTCCCACTGACCTAATTGAGTTGCGCAAGACAACCACTGTTCTTCCCAAAGACACATTTCAGCCTTCGGGACAGTATTATTGTATGTGCCCTGAGTTGCTTTGATCATTGCCTGGTAAAAGAGAGTTTGCGCCTGCTGCCAATATCCATGCTGGACAAGTGATAGCCCAGCTCTAGTTTCTGCAGTGATTGATCTTCTCTTCCATAATCCATACCTCATGTCGTCTTCGTTCAGAAGCCTATATAACTCGGCCAATGACTCTGAGCATTTAGCCTCATTCATAAGCAGCATGTGACTCTCAAGTAATGCGATTGAAGTATGCCAGGCATTGCAAGTTTTTCCAATATATTTGATCAGCTCACTAGGCATGCGTGGTTGAGGATGGCTCAAATGAAGACCTTCAAGAAGTGCTTGGGCTACATTAGGCCTGCATCCCTGCTGCCTCTTATGGTAGTCTTTTGATAAAAGTGCAATTATTGGCTTCGCTAATGCAACTTGTTCTTCTTTGTGTAAGGTAACCCAAACAATTGGGAAGACAAGAACCCACAGATGATATGCAACATTGGGATCAGCAAAAGCAAGTTCCTTCAACGGAGCCATGACATCTGCCACCTGCATAAAATACAAATATAACAAAAAAAATTAGCTCTACGCACAGCTTACATTCAGGACAAAGATTACAAGCAACAAAAAGAAACCTATGAACAAAACTGTAACAGCTGGCAAAAAAGGTTATATAAACACAGCCAAATCCAAATTATCCTGGCACCATGAAAGTTTAAAGGCATGTATTTACCACAAGTTTGCTTGCTTCATTTAAGAACTGAGAATGCCTCGTCGTCAGAGAATCAAATGATAGGGAAGTGCCATCCAAGCTTTCATGAGCATCGGGAACTACCGTAAGCGGGGGAAGTCGAGCAGAATTTGAGGCAAGTGTAATTGGCTCATTTTCAACTAGTATAGCTAAAATGAGATCCAAGCCTTGCTTCAACCAGAAAACATCACTCACTGCTTCCCAGTCCTGGGTCTGTATTATAAACTGCAGTCTAGCAAATAATGTCTTTCCCACGTAGTCATGGTAAAGCCTAAAGAACCGCTTCCTCATTTCTGGATCTTTAGCCCTAAATCCAAGCATGTGTTGTCGCTCAACCTTATGAAAATACTCTTGCCTGGAAGCCAATGGATACCTGCAGGAACAAAATAAAATTAAAAAGAGGCCAAAAATACTAATACTAATTCGCTGTGTAGAGATGTTCTTACTTGGTCGAATCACCACAAAGTGAATAAAGAAGCTGCAGATATTTTGAATCCCATTCTTCTTGTGCAGATGAGGGGAAACTTTTCCTGTCAACCAATGATAACTTCTGAAGATAAGTTACTATGTCTTTTGGGTTAAGTGAATTAACAGAGCCCGCAGATGAAGAAAGACTGCAGTCATCCTCAATCCAAGCCTTTATCATGTCTAGTATGCATAGAAGAACGCTGGAATCAGTGCTTCTCTCTGAAAGAAGTGTTTGAAGTATCTGTCCCATATTTCGTCTGTACTCAGAAGAGTCCATCACCCTCTCGCTTATGAGCTTTAGAACAGTCTTCATGTTACTTATGACAGTAGAATCTACAGTAGGACGCGAGCTAACAGCTGAATCCATTTCTGGCCTCTGTCCCTAAAAGTATTGCAATGTCAATTGCCAAGGTAATAGAAAAGTGTTTATTAACCACATAGTTAAAACAATAATAAAAATGATATGTTTAGTTATTAAATGGGTTATAACGTGCAAAGTGATATGTAATTGGAAAAAAACATTTTACAGAAGCTAAGGGACCAAGTGGAAGCTGAAAGCCTGAGACTGTATGGAATTGATATTCAAGAGTAGTGACAACTAGCCAAACATGTTTGCGGATAAAAACAATGCAACCAAGTTTGCTGGACAGCAAGTTGAGGTGACCTGTGCTTCACCCGAGATAAGTATCGCTGTCACTGTTTATTTCAGTTCACTTAAAATTAATCAATAATGCTGAGATTTCTTACGGCCATAAGAGTAATAGATGAGAAGGGATAACCGAATCTGTAAGAGATAAAAAATGCAGATTGCTTGCAGCAAAGTACGTTGGTGTGTTAATACTTTATGCGTGTTAAGGTAAAGAAGATAACAAAATTCCGTGAACATACTTGTCGGATACTGCCAGCAGTAGATCCCATATCACGTGCTAGACGTTGCAGGACACGAAGAAGCAAGCCGATAAATGGATCAATGAAATTCTTCTGTACTTCTGCAAGTGCATTGAGGACAAACAGCGCAAAGCTTATTATGGAGTTGGCATTGCTAGGTTCAAGTGATATCTGTGGAGTTGTCACAGCAGCAAGATGCTTGTGAATGAGCTCCTGAACTCTTTGATGCAGCATTTTTATTTCTTGCGGTGTTGTAGCTGCTTCAAGTGGAAAAGCACTGAATACCATCTTTAACAAGGAACAAAGAGACCTTCCAGCATCCAGCATTTTGTTATTGAAGCAAGGTTCCAGTATCTAAGCACAAGAATTCACAAAACATATCAAATATAAGATATATCAGATCCCATCATAAATAGGAATCAGAGAAAGACCTTGTCAAGAGAAGAGGGATTAATTATGAAGTAACTTACTTGAGAAATATGATTGATGTTATTCCGGATGAAGAGACGGGGTTGTTTTTCCAAGACTTTGTTCATAACATCAAGACCCTGTGCAAGGGCTGTTGCAGGGTCCTTGGACTGGGAGGGTGTCAGATTCCCAAGCAGCTTTTCTAGATAATTGAATTTAACATTGGCATTTGGCCAAACTTCCAAAGCTTGTGTCAGGAGATCAAGAGCTTGCTTGTACATTGAAGTAGATTCCTTTTCCTTAGGTTCAATCACCAGTGACACCTATTCTCCAAATCAATAATTTATATGAGTATCCACTACTTCAAACCAAAAAAGAAATAATTTATATGACACAGGAATAATGAACCAGCTAACAGAAAATCCTTAACAGTCTACCCATGCAATCCAAATGTGTAATTGTGCTTTTCGATAAGGGGAAATGTCACAGGTTATCTAATTGTGATATATGCTTCAAAGAAAAATGCACAGCATCACAATATGAGAAGTATATCTTAGAAACATGGGTGCATTTAGAAGGAAATTATCAATTTAACACAGGTAATCTACTGATGCAGCTCAGTGCAATATTTAAAGCAAAAAAAAAGAGTAAAACTAAAAACAGATAATCACCCTTATAAGGAAAGTAATTATCATCTCCTCCATTGCAGCATTAGGTTTATACTCCTCGTCTGGTTGCCCAGAAGATCCTGGCGTTTCAATATTCGGTATGGAAGCCCCACCAGGTGACATCACACCGAGAGGTTGTAAGCTTTGTTCAACCTTCACCCTCTTACTCAAATCATCAGCAAACATGGGAACATCTGAAGAGCGTTTCAGATCACCACCAATAACGGTAGGGCTAAGCATATCAACAATCTGGTTCTGGCTCTCACTTTCCTGAACTACTTTCATCTCATCCTGTCTCTGTTTTTCCCACGCCACTACCAATCCAGCAAGTTCAATTGCAAGACGCCGGTTTTCTGCAGTTGTGTTGTATGGTAACCCAAGACGACTAAGAGAGTTGACCATCTGGGGAACAAAATGGGCTCTGCACATATAGAAAAGATCTGCATGGCGAACAATAAGCTGGAATATGTGAATCATGTTGGGAATAGAATGGCCTTCCTCCACGAGGATTTTCTTTGTGTATCTGATCCATATTGGCATGCGAGTGTCCCCAGGAGGGAGTCTTCTAGGAAGAGCAGGCATGAGAATATCAAGAGCTTGCTTCACTAGTAACTTATTTTCTGGTTGGCATGTCCGTAATAGAGCAATAAAAACCTGTGCAAAACATAGGTCATACTACTGGATATAACATGCTGTAAACAACGCACAATTATTACAGGAAAACTTATGTTAACCTACCTGTAGAATTATTTTTTCAGGGGCTTGATACGCCTCTAAGAAATGGCAAACATTTACAAAGGCCCACTGTTTGCTGGAATTATCTTCACGTTTAAGATGGTTCCAGCCAAACTTGATGAGTTCCTTTCGATGGTGAACAAGGTCATTCTGAAGATACTTCAGAAGTAATGTGGCAAGTTGAAGGAGTTCTATTCTTAAAGGCTCGTCATATTCAGCACTGACCTAGACACATGAAGAAAAGATCACATTACCCTCATGAAGGGGAAAAAGAATTGGCATGTATTAAGATGGAGTGGACTATAGTTCACCTCTTCCGGAGGATCGAGAAGCTTGTCAACAATAATTTTAACTATAGAAGGATCGACAACTTCCCAACTTTGAGCGTTTTGGAAAGAATGAGCTAGCATTGGAAGGATGAGTATCTGCATAGCAACAACCAAATGATCTTGCCCATACTGTTTTAGTTGGAATATGTTCAGAAAGTGGCTCAGAATAGTTTTCTTCAAATTTGGAGCATATCCTTCTGCAACCTAAATGCAACATATAAATGTGATATGAAACAGGAAATACTCAAAAAAATACAAGAAAACAACTTTCATGAATTAGAAACAAGAAATGGTGTTACCTCTATGACATAAAATTCCTTAAGAAAGCTATAATCTATTCGGCTACGGTACAAGAATATTGATAGCATATCAAAGAGTGCACCAACTTCAGTTCGATCGTGCCTCAGGTAATTCAGGAAGCATTTTATGAGCCGTTTGCTTTCCATCACCTGGTTCGAAAGCAAAAATATTAAAACCAATATCTGGATAGAGAAGTGCAACATAGAAAGTATGCAACATGCTAAGTAACCATAGTTAAGTCAAAAGTAACCATAGTGTACCCAAATCTAAAGTAACTAAAAAATGAAAAGAAAATACAGAAATCCAGGAAAGTGTCCAGCTCAATTGCTAGCTATCATCTGCTACACAGACAGAGGACACAAGCAAGTAAAGAGCACAAGAAAAAAAGATAGTAATGCACAAAATAGAAAATTAAGAATGTAAAGTACAATTTTGTCAACATGAATATGGCACAAAGTCAAAATATCAAAGATGGTGCACATGAGCAATGTACAGAGGCATTAAAGCAGTAACTGGAAAACGAAAACAGCTACCTGCGGTAAACTCAATTCTTGCTCATTCTGCAGACGAGCAATTCTTGCAGGTGATTTCCAAGCAAGCAACAACGTGTCAAAGACAACCCGGTTATCACGGAGCCACTCTGGCATCAATTTCACGAGGGTTGAGATAAGCTCTAATCCATTAAAATAACTATCTGAACCAGTAACCATGTTTGATGAAGATTGGCCTGTAAAACTATCAGTTGTGGCTCCAGTTCCTTCATCCTTTACCGAGGACAATAGTTGATTAGCAGGTCCCGAGGAAGGTAGTTGAGCAGAAGCTGCTTCAGTCTGAGAGTAAAACTGTGGAAAGGCACTAGAAAGTATCTTTTGAGGTGACTTCGCAAGTTCATCCCGCAATTCTCCAGTATCAGAGCAGATTATGTACATGAACCTGAAAAAAAAATTAAACAAGAGAAATGAATTTTCAGACAAATATATCTGGTTAACTCTACGGTAATCGAGGAGCAAAAGGTTCATTTCAAAATTGATAATTCACAGAACCAAAGGCTTTGCACATATATGTCTTCAGATATAACTTAAAAGGGAACAAGAAGGTGTCCAGCTAAGGAATGCAACTAAAGCAATGAATACAAGAACAGCAGATAAGAACAATCTAACGGAAAATTTTACTCTTTTATTAAAAAACATTTAAATGTTAGAAAGCATTGTTGCTACTAGCTGGTGTAGGTCAAGTAATTTCATATTATCTAGGGAGTATCCAGCGTGACTGGGAGTATGTGTAGCGGTAGTACAAAGTAGTATATTAATATCATTTACATAGTATACATACTATTCTTTTCGTGGTATAGTAGTACAATTTTTTCACATACTACAAATATGAAGGCATTCTGAAAATATGGCAAAATTATTTGCCCACTTGCAATTTTTACATGTAGTTCCTTTTGGGGTAACGTAGTAATAGTATGTTGAAATACTACAATAAAAACATAGTTTATATACTACCCCCAGTAGTACCAAATTGGTTCCCACAAACAAGTCGGATATGGTATTCATACTGAGTTTATTGGCATAGTAATCACCTCAAACACTAGAGTTTGACACAACAAAATGACCTGATTAATCCCGTATTTCAAATTATCGTTCTATTTATCTGTCAAACTTAAAATCCCTCAAACAATACAAAAAAAATATAGTTTTAGGAGGCTTTTTAGAGAAACGAGCTTTAGTTAGTTTTTTTTGTTAGGATGAGGTTGTGTAATTCTTTATTTGGATAAAATACAAAAAAATCCTGTTATGATGAGTTTTATTTGTTACCGAGTTTCCTCAAAAGGCAATTGAACAAAAACGTTAAATAGTCAATTTTCCCGAAACTCGGAATTCTGGTTTTACAGGAACTATATCCATGAGTTAGTTAGACTAACCAAACATATGGTTTTAGTTTTTTACACTATTAAACATGTTTTTGCAAATACCCCGTATCCAAACAACCCTTAAGTGGTGGTTTTAAATCTTCACTGTTACACAAACAAAAGCAGTTATTTATGCATCATCAATAAACACATGATCGGTTCCAAACATATCGGTTATTGATCTGATAAAGTGTCTACCTTCTGAAATACTTTGGATGGCTTAATCGAGCAAGAAAATAGTCAACAGCCTCCACAGCATATCGGTTCAAAAACTTGGTGAGTGGGGCACGGTAAGGGCTGTTGATTTCACTATAATATTGATCTTCAGGAAGTGCCTTCTCCAATTCTATTACCAAGGTGACAAGCTCATCCAAGAACTTGCTCGCCGCAGGGGGGAGAAGGTGAAAAAGCTCGATCATAGCTGCCCAAGCAAAGAAAAATATTAGACATAAGATCAGATCAACTACCAAGCAAACGAGAAAGTTGAAAATGAGAAAGAAAGAAAAAGGAAGTTTGCCAAACAAGACAAGGCTGGTTTCACATCGGGGCACTACTTTCCAACAAATTCAATGATTTTTTCATGCAGATTATAGCTGTCTATATCTGACTACGTTCATGTTCATGTATTAATCCAAAGTCTTCCACATCACAACTCACAAATCTAGTGAAGTCTTATAAGCAAGTTATGTGCAATAAAATATAGTTATAAATGTGGAGTGACGTGCAGTTATTTTCACACACAATATCCTATTTGGAGAAAAGAAATGAATGGAAGAGCATATGAATTAGTCATAAAAAATGTCACCTGCAGCTATTTTTGGCTCATCGCCAGCTTTCCAAGATTTTTGACTCTGGGCTAGCTTTTCTGGCTCCAGCCATTTTTTCAAGTGATCCAATAACTTCGCACCCAAAGTTACATTAAACCAGTTTGACAGTAATTCAAGAAGACGGGCCAATCCTTGCAGTAACGGCATGGTGAGACTCCTTGTCTGTGCTAAGTTAACTAAGATGGGCCTTAAGCTGCTCTGTAAAAGATCTTTTGGCATCCTCTGTTGTTGCACAACCTATAAATACAATTACAAGTGAGAACGTGCCACATGGAAACAAATATTTTGGACTAGTTATTAGCAAAGTAACAGAAAATAACCAAGGACAGCCAACAGAAATTCCGAAATTCCATGACAAAATGTCAATACAAAAAACACAAGTGCGTCCAAAAGTCACCTGACGAAGTCCCTCCTTGGCAACATTGACAATCTCAGTTGTCCTACATGTTAGAGACTTGAAAAACATTGAGATAATTTTTGCCCGCAAGTCGCTGTGATTTGGAGCTTTCAGATCTCCCCAAGCCATCGCAGTACAGAGCAGTTCAATGCATGCAGTTCTTAGTTTGTTCCATGTCATAACTATTTTTGCATTCATCAGCTTGGTGACCCATACTGTTTCATCAGCCTCCGCAATTTGCAGTGCTTCTTGCAAAAAATTGACAAGCTCGGGAGATAACTTCAGAAGAGGTGGTCTCAGTGCTAGACAGAAATTCAGAGCTGTAACAGTACCCACCTGTGATGAAAAGAAAAGAAAAAACCCATCAATTGACATTGTAAAAGTTTAGCCTGGATGAGTAAAAAGTAAGGAATATATGGAAACCTGTTGCTCAACGTTCTTCGAACGCAACGGCCTTGAAATCAGAGGCTGAAGCAATGGTAGATACAGAGGCTCGAGCAATTCAGAGACTTCACTGCCAGTCCTACTTGCAAGCAGTGATAAGCATGCCTGCACATTCTTTCTCACAACAATTGAAGCATTGGGGTTAAACAGCTCTAAAGCGAGAAATTCAACAACTCCCTGGAAACTTTGTCGGCGGGGTTCACTGTTTGCTTCATCTGCGTTGTTTACTACCCGTAAAACTTGCGTTAGGACATGGTTTGTCTCTTCCTGCTCTTTGTTTGCATGCACTGGAAGCCTCTTAAGAACGTATATAAGACCACGTACAACTCTGACCTGAAAGATGCATAGGGTATCCACAGACACTTTACCAACCAATGCTCCAAGGCCTATTACACCACCCATCTGAGCTTGCCACGTGCTACCATAACAACAGTGCAATAAGCGGGGCAATAGTTCCTCAAATACGGCAACCCGCACACTCGGGGGAGGAGAATATACTGGATTCAAAGATGGACTAGAAACTAGCATAGGAGTGCTTGGACCTCCTCTTAGCACACCAGTGTGTTTCATTCGTGCAAGAAAGATTAGTGTCTCGGCAAAACTATTCAAAGCAGATAGAGCAGCTTTTGCATGTTGACGGTTTTCACTAGATAACACTTCAACTAATGCATCCAAGAATATTAAAGGGTCCAACTCACGCAGATTAGATGATGCGTTGTTTCTTGGTCTAGATCCCATGGCCATGCCAGATGAGAGGGACGAATTGATAGGCTGCACAAATCCAGACTGGTTGGAGGATGACGAATCAACATGAAAAAGTATGGCAAAATGTCGGCATATATCAACAACAAAGTCATCCTTCTCATCTTGAAGACTGGCATCAGCTTTAGCGGCAATGATAGCTACAAGTAAAACCTTGAAAACAGATTTCTCTGCCAATAACTGTGTCTTTGTCTTCACACCTAAATCTCCCTAAAAACAGATAAAAATAAACGGAAGCATCGGTAAGAAACAATCCAATAACCATAGCATAAGATTACTAGAGCACAGAGGCCAGAAAGAAACTTTCACTCCAAATCCAAAATATATTTTACGAATCTATGAATTCATTATGATTTGAACATGGGTCACGAAAACTTAAGGCGCAAGTGATCAACAGATCTGAAAAAAAAGATCTACATGCACATTGCCAGTTTGATAACACCTGATTAAACACCTAGCTGCAGTTAGTTACTACAATCAGAAGTCTAGATATTGCATGGCATCCAATAATTACCTGTGCCTACTTAGCAACAATGCAAGGGCCCTTAGATAGGAGTAAGGGAGGAAACTAAGCATCATCAAGGCCATTATAATCCAAACAATAAAGATGCCTTAACTTTTAAGTTAGTTCAGTAAAAATTGCTAAATCAATATGATTCATATTGATTTAGCAATTTATATGATAATAAAATATGTGCCATATTGGCTTATCAAGTAACATCAAATGAATGTCAAGTAAAAAAAAACAGACTACAGTTTAGCAACTTGGGTAACAAATATGGGGAATGTACAAATAAGGATGCCATATTCCATAAGATAATAAAGGTTTGATTAAACAACAACACAAACACCCATTCTCTTTCACTTGTCTTGTTGGAAACCGATACAGTCCTTAATGTACACATTGCCACTATTTCTCATTACAACTTACTAAAATAATTGGAAATATAATGAATTGAAAGTATTATCTACAACATATATAGCAACAATATTTGAACAATCAACTAAATACTTCTGTGCATTTTAGGGTCAGAATTTTAAGATGTTGACTCGTGCATTCTAAGACAGACATTTAAAAAGAAAGCAGGGTGTAAACAGTAATATTTAATGCTATTGCTCAATAATATACACAGGATGTACTGAGGGGCGTCTTAAATATTATACTGACCTTCATATCTGAAGCATCATTGCGACGCCTTGAGGGATCTAATGAAGATATCAGCAGATGCCCAAGAACTCCAGGGCCCACACCCTCACCAGGTACATTTTCCCTCAGATTTAACAAAGAATTCAAGCATACTCGAATAAACTGAAGAGCCTGCTTTCTGTAGAAAGCTTCCATACCACTCCCTTGCATAACAGCACCAACAGCAAAGTGTATGCATCTGTCCAGAGGAACTAAAAATGGTGTGGCAGGCTCAAAAGTCAGAACTAAACGAAGTCCATGTTCTGGATTTTCCTTGCATTCAAGTGCTAGGGGCTCCTTCAAAAATCGCCTGTTTCGGCCCCCTAGTTTACCTAAAAGTTCCAAGGATTTTGTACCCCATTTGTAGGGAGGGGGCCTCAAGTGAGACCATAAAGCAAGAATGACCTCGGACATTAAACTGGCCATGCTAGGTTCCAGAAAATCAGGGTTAAGGCTATCAATCCAAAATTCAAGTGTACAAAGTCCTAAGCTCACAAGATCATCGCTCCCTTTCAGAGCAAAAACAAGCGGTTTCATCAAACGAGGAATGTGAGGTAGCAACGAACTCAAGCGGGCAGGTAATATCAGGCAAAGCTCCAGAATCAAGTCCCGCATATCTTCACTAGTTGGCCCATCAAGCATTGAGAGCAACATATTGAGGCAGGGTTGAAGAGATGGAATTAGGTCACGCATTAACAAATCAAATTTAGCACTGTTCAATGCACGGAACATGCTACGGAGAAGGTGCATGTAACCAAGAGGTTTCTCAACTTCGGCGGCACTCTTCATGCAAACTTCCATTATTACTGGTACATGTGGCTGAAGAGTGCGCTCGCAGCTTTCTGGAGCCTTTGCTGCAGCAATGAACAAGAAGCGGAAGAGTTGCAGGACAAGCTTTGCTGCAGGTGAATCTGGTTGCTTCAGAGCATCAAGCTTCGAGCTAACAAGGAAATTAATCAATACATCTGTGAAGGGCCGGAGAACCTTCGGAGCTTGTAGAAGGGTGGAAAATATGTGCAAAAGCTGGTTATTGGTTATCATGCAATCAAAGAGGTCTGGCATGCAAAAGGAGAACATATCCATTATATCACGAGCTTCCATTATAGCTAGCATTTGTGAAAAACATTGCAGTATGTCCCTCTCCTCGTCTTTTTCCTTAAATAGAGCTAAACAGTGAACCCCAGATTTAAGAACACCGGAAGTTTTCCGCACCTAGAATAGATGATCAAGATTTATTAGCAACAGAGCTCAATCAAACTAAGAGGAAGAAGCCTGATAAATAGTGAACCTCATCCTCCCGCAGTCCCCTGAAGGGTTGAACTGATGTATTAGAAGATTGTTGATTTTGTTGCTGCACAGCACATGATAGGATATAAGAACTTGAGGACTAGAGCACAAAGGAAATGACAAATGGTCGAATTTACTATCCAGCAATTCAGGAAATCCACAATACCTGCGGGCGTGGCCAATGAGCATGGGTTATACTCCAAATTATTGTCTTCATTCCTGGTGTGTGTTCAATATGATATTGACAGTAGTTCAGATTTCTAGCCACAAGATGTATGTCATCGCTTAAAAACTTTGCATGGCATGAATACTGTATAACAAACAATGCGTACCCATTACGAGTGTCCTTATCAGACTTTTGTAATCATTAACCTCCTTCGTATACTCCAACGGTGGTTGCAAATTCAACACGGTCTGCAAAATAATGCCAAAATAGTTAAATAAACCATCGATATAAATAAAAACAGTCTGAAACAGATTTAGCCATCAGTCTCTAATTATGTTTCATGGCACTTGGTTCATAAGCAGGATTACAACTAAGACCTTGTTATGTTTTTATTTGCTATTTTGAACTAATTAAAGCTTATCTTTGACAGTAACATTCGTGGCAAGAAGTTAGCCAATATGTGTGGCGTAAAACACATGCAGAATGATCAACTAATAGAAGTCTTTTCTTATTTCAGAAATTTGAGCTAAGTGTCACAGTGGTTAAAAGACCTAACTGAATTCAACCAAGGTCAGGTAACATGTATTGCCTGAAGAAAGAGGGAGATCTAGCATTTTTTCGATGATGATGATCACAAAAGTTATACAAATAACCCAAATAATCACATAAAACACACCTGTAATGGGACTTCGAGCTTCATTCTTAAATTTGGACGCTCCTTTCCTTCCTCAACTTCTTCGAGCAACTAGAGAGAACAAGAGTAAGGTAACACAATATAAATCATGAAATGGAAATGAGGTAACATTTATGTTTAAAAATCTATAAACAAATTACTGGGAGCTTGAAAGCCAATTTAAGTACTATGCCTCAAATGTCGATCATGAGATACACATATCAGTAAGTACGTAACATGAATTTACCATTAGATTTTCAGTTCTCATATATAAAGAAGCTGAAACAGAAGATGGTAGTTACTCCCTCCGTTCCAAATTATAAGATGTTTTAGATATTTCAATATGGACTAAATACAGACTGAAATGAGTGAATCTACACACTAAAACACGTCTAGGTACATCCAAATCTGAAAAAAGCTAAAACACCTTATATTTTGGAACGGAGGTAGTAGCTTTCATCACTGTTCATCATAGAAATCTTGAGAACTCATGTGTTACTATTGCAGGACAACATGCCAATATGTGGAGCATGTAGATACATAAGAGACAGAGCGCCCAGCCAACCACACAAACCAACATGTTACTCACAAGAAAACTGCCAGGGCAAGCAAAGATCTTCAGTCAACCAAGCAACATGGAGGAGGAATATATCGTGTGGATAGGCAGTGATGGCAGGGGAGAATACATCATGCCAGTGGCTAGCAAGGAAATGCGATAAGGATAGTTGGGGAAGATCTCATAACACTATGTGTCACTGTTTTACTGCAACACGCTAAAGCATGCGCTTACTTTGGCCTTGGAAGTTCCAAGAGAAAAGTAGAGTTACATTATGTGCTCACGATAAGGATAAAACTGTACCAGTCATACTACAAATTTTCAGTTGTGCAATATATGTAGTTATATACTTCAACTATACAAGATAAATTGTGTGCTAAATAAATAGAGGGTCTAGACTGCCAACACAATCATACACACATTTGCATTAGAAATACACACAACTAGCTCATGATCCATTCCGTACAGTGACCCTGCATGGATCAATTCAACAGAACTACCCCATTGTGTTGAAACATAAAAGCGTGGAAAAGACTATACTATTCTCCATTTTGTTGCCTATCTTCTATATCTGTGTGTTGTAGTTTTACAGTTTAAATAATTGCAATATCTAACCCATGTGGCCATGTGCGTACAGAATGTGCCAATGGATTGAGCAAAGGTCCTAAACTTCCCATATACCTGAGGAATTGTGCGCTTCAGTGTTCTAAATTTTCCAACAAATGCGTCCAATATGCGCCCCTGGTGATTGGCAAGTGTTAGCTAAGAAGTAATTGATGTGTACCATTATGAACCAACAATTCTTACCAACAATACTCGTGCTTCATCCATGCTTTGCTGGTCAACACCTTTTTCATATATGGGCTCGACCTACAGAGGCACCAAAAAGATCAACACTTTACAAATGCTACTTTTGCTGTAACTGCTGCTTAGCTTTGTGTTTATGCACAAGGTTCGTTATTCTCATAAATATTAAATTACAGAAAAAAAACTCAACAACAGAAGTATAAAACATATACCAAACCGAAATATAAATCCATTTATATATCCCTAGGTTATCTCAGCACCCCGTGTCTACCCCAGGGAGCCAGAACGCTTAATTGCATAGGGCCATCTTTGGCGAGTGTTAGATGGTGCAAATTAGAATAATAATTAATACCTCATACAGCAAGGAATTAAATAAAATACCATGTATGGTAGGAAGTTAGGGGCCATAGCAGCATAATAGCATCCAAGTTTACGCAATGCAAAATATATAAGGTACACGATATAAGGTACACAATACAATTTCGGATAAGCATATTAAGAGAAAATGAAAAGGGGTTAGGAAAAGAAATGAACAAATTTCAAGCTGGTGTGCTTGCTAGGACCATCCTCCCATGTTAGCGAGAGCCTTTGGTTTTATTTTACTCCCTTCCAACACAGCCCACTCCCAAACAACACAAAACAATCAGGAGAGAGGACACTCTATAGAGGTGATTGCTGGCATGTGCCCATCATGTGCCCTGGTATCCTCGCCGTGCTGGCTAGGGGCCAGCAAGACATGATCGACCTTGAGCTCAAGGTTCAAGTGTTTTTCCATATCTGCTACTCCAATATCGTAGAATGATGTAGCAATGGTCATGACTTCACTCTCTTCCTCCCCTATCCTTCCCATTCCCCTCCTTGCTCTACTTCCAACCACCGACCTAAGTCCCAGCTGGCCTAAATGAAGCTCACTGGCGCCTGCCTCTGCCAGCCAGGATGACTTGAAACCCTTGGTAAATGCATTGTTTTATACTAAAACAAAAGAAGAATAGTAAGCATACCAGATTAAGCATTAGACGAGCAGACGTCGTATGAATTACGAGAGTTAACGAAGAATCATGCATATTCCTGGAGAACAAATAGATGATCCGTGACAACTGCACAAAAGTGAAGTTACTACTTCAGTATAAACATCCCCGAAACTAGGTCATGAATATAGTAGAACAAAGCAGAAGTTTGCTCTCAAAGATACTTGCATAATCTTTGATGAAACAGGAAAACTACAGTATCTGTATCACAGTTAGCAAAAAGAACATTTGACAAAGCACCAAGAACAGCAACTAATTGTTTAAGGCATGTCATGATTATATTGATGGTGTTTGCAATTAGCAGACAAGATAACAGTTTTCCCTAGAATCTAAACAATTAAACTGCGGAAATTCCAACCGAGCAACATGAAATTTGTGATCTCATGAAATAACAAAATTTGCTCAACAAGATTGACATGCTAGGGTTAAAGAATAAGATCAACCAGTGGAAGGGAAAGGTCTCCTCGGACATAATGCACCAACTCTGCAAGAAGGGTGTAAGCAAGCGGTCTTAATGTCTCGATACAAACCCGCCCTGTGCCAACCAAAACCCTGGTAGACAAGCAATCGAGTGTTAAATAAGAGTAAAGCATGTGTGCTGGAATATGTATAACGAGACACAGTAATCATAAGAAAACGAGAAAACGATAAGCTTAACACGTTGTGCCTCGTTGATGGCTCAGTGGATATGGTATTTCCCTAATTGCAGTTTTACAGAGGTTTTCTATAGACTAAAATTGATGAGTTCAAAACAATCCAAATCAAGGGGAGGGCTGATTTTTTTAATAAATATTTGCTTTGCTACTGCTTTGCTTTACCATTGACTTCAATAACAAGGAGCTTATTTGACCTTTGTTTAGTTGAACTTTGTCTAGAAAATTGAGCCCTCCAAAAGTAACTTCAAGGAAACACTAAAGAAAAGTGGTCATGAGTTAGGGTATCCGATCGACAGCGAGCACACCTGATGGTAAACTATCTTGTCTCGGCATTTCAAAATCATGGAACAAAAGTATGGTAGTGAGCATTCAAGAAGAGAAGTGCTACAAAATTAGCCCTGGATCTCGGGATCAGATTGCACATGGCAAGCACACAATCAAAACTAAACAAGAGCTGGATGTAAACAGTAAGACAAGAAATGCCAACAAGAAGTTAAATGATTTATGTACCTTTCGTCAAGAAGTGTGTCGATCAAGGGAAATAGACCACGCCTGTACTCGGTGTTGAGGACTTGCTTCAGACCAACTAGCAGCTCCTGGAATTCCATAAATAAAAATGTTTACAAATAATGCATAATGCCGCAACAAGTACGGGAGTTTGCAAGTCATACCAACCTTTCTTATGGAAACCGAGTCTGCAGGGCATGTGACAAGCAACTTCACAATACTGCTGCATATACTGTTCTCATACGGCTTTATATAATCAGCATTACTTTTTAGTAGGTATGTCAGGAAAGACAATGTCTGCAGCAAAAACCATCAATCCGTTAGGAGCTCCACAGACAAGGTAAATAAGTTCAGTACCTCCACCCTACCTTGACTTGCGCGCCCTTCAATTCAACAAAGGGCGTCTTCAGGTGAGGTGGCACCTTGTCTGGCCCGTTTTCAGCAATTGCATCCACCATGAGTGGCAGCAAGAACGGGATATTTGTCTGCACAAGCTTAGCATACAACTGAAAGAGGAACATCACCACAAGAGGGCTCTCCGTAACTATCTTGAATGACTGTGCGCTTGGGTTGAGTTGTCCACCTCCTGGCACCGCCAACATGCCTGGGGCATCACCCATGGGGTCCAAATGCTGATTTGACACGGCAGGAACGACATTGGCACTGGCGTTGGGGTTATCGAAGAAATGCTTCACGGTAGATTTGAAGTTGCGGTATATCGCAACAACAAAATCAAGGAATGGCTGCACCTCCGCCTCAACAGTAGGGCGGAAGTTGCGGAGAAGGTCGAATACAATTCGGATAGCAAGAAGGGCATTGTCCTCGTTATCCTGTGTCAGCACACGGAGAGAGAGCTTGAGCAGATCCTGCACAAAGGGCCGGAGGACCTCGCTGTGCGGAAGCCGGTTGAGGATTTCGATCACAACATTGCGCAGCTTGTGCTCAGCATTCTCTGTGCCCTGTGGTGCGGTGAAGGTGCTCAGGATGGCTGAGAAGGCCCTGAAGTAGCAACGCAGGAAGTTGAGGTAGTCTGGAGTATGTGTCATCTCCAGGCTGTCCCGAACTTCCATTACAAGCTGCAGGCGGACTTGCACAGCTGCACAAAACGGATGATTAGCCAAGGACCATTGAGCCAAAAGAATCACCCAGCGCAAATATTATGGTTTGCAATTACGACTTCGAGAAGTTTCCCTTTTGACTAACTGACAAGAGGCAGAAAACTGCCACTAAGGAAAATATGCACATTGGAGGCAATATACCTCTGTTTAACAGATACGGTACAGACATGTAAGTAGACCAGAAGGGAAATGCAGGGATTCGGGAAGGCAAACAAGACCAACACTCTGACTGGAACATAACAGCGTGCAAGGAAACAATGTATGTGCGAACTATGGTATCGAGTGAGTTTAAAACCCGGAACTAGTATAAATTCTCTTCTTTTTTTTTGCGAATGGGAGCTAGTACAAATTCTAACAAGACATTAGCATTGGTGGTGAAAACTGTCTCGAAGAGAAACTCAAAACAGGTCCCGAAATTCCCCGACGGATAAATATGCCTGCATAATTGGCGTGGCGAGGGTCTTTTATATTAGAAAAAAAAAAACAGGAGACAGGGAGGAGTGAGCGCGGGCATACGTAGGTCGGGCTCGAGGAGCTTCTGCGAGTGCAGCTCCATGTTGGAGCTGTTGATGGGCGCCATGGCGGGCGAACCCCCGCTGGGATGCGCGGACCAAACCCTACCGCCGCGCCAGGGCTTAGGGTTTTTGGGGATCTGCGCCGCCCGGAGGGGACGACTCGACGCCGCCGCCGCCGACGGGGGGGGCGGGGAGGAGGAGGGGCGGAGGAGAGGCGCGTTTGACCTCCCCGGCGCGACGCGGGCCGTGCCGCCGGAGCAGGCTCTCGCGCTCGCGGGCGAGCCGAGGGTTTGGGGAGGGGGGAGAGAGGGGAGGCGACGGGAGGGAGCGAAAGGGTGCGAGGCTTTTTTAGGAGGGAGGTTGGGTTGGGGTTGGGTCCCCTCGGCTGCGGTCGGGCTCGCGACTCGCAACTCCCCCAAGTCAGCGGCTTCCGTTCGAAGGAACCCCGTAATCCCTTTTGTAGCTTTAAAAAAATACTTTTTTTTTGGAGAGAACGTACGGCACATTATTTACTCATTCACAAAATCATCTTACAAAATTTGTTGAATAAGAGCATTTCCAAGAGCATTGGTATATTTACCCTTAATTTATAAAGGCTGCATTGGTATATTTACCCTTAATTTATAAAGGCTGCATTGGTTATTTACCCTTAATTTATAAAGGTTGTAATTTTAGCAATCCGGTCCAAAATAGGTTACAACAGCATTTGTATAATTGTTCCCCTCAGAAAATAACATAAGTAGCAATGGTTTACAAAAAAACCAATGGAATGCAAACAAACTATTGACGACCACGAATGATTTTAAAATCGAGGAAAACTTTCAAATAACTAAAAATGCAGGCTAATCACTAACAATTCCCTACAAAGTACCAATATGTACAATACATGTGCCGGGCTATGACGCGTCCAAAATATGCGCATCTTTATCCATGTTCAAACCGTATACTTGTCATGAAAATGGCAACTAACCTCTAATGTGCAAATTACTTTAAAAATTTCCTTGTGATTTATTTCTCTGCAGATAAGGAAGATATTCCGGTGCAAATCAAGCATTTATGAAGAAATAATCCGGAATTGGAATTGCCAAAAATCCAAAAGGTCCAGAATCTGGCGAACTCCGACCGTACCTCCATCTGTACCGGTGTCAGTGTGATCCACCTTATCCAACCGAGCAACTTTCGTGAAGGGCCTAGAGGTGAATTCGCAATAGAGGACTCTCGAAACTAGACTGCCTATAAGAAGGAGAGAAGACCCCTTCAACAGAGAGCCACCATTCTTCACCGCCTCCACGAAGTGCTGCCGCCCTCTCAACTCCATAGCCATCTACATCTCCATAGTCATCATCCATATTCATATACTACTTGTAATTTAGATCTCATCGTGATTGGCAACATTGTAAGAACTATTCAATCATTCAACTTCAAGTACTATTTTCTGCAATGTTTTTTATTGTTGATATGATTGCGATGTGTGAGTAGTCCACTTGGGCTATGGGCCGAGGCCTAACCTCGCAGCTATGTGCAAAGTAACCAATGAGATATTAGTGTGAAGAGTCATATATGATGCATATGTATATCTCTTGTCAATGCCTCGCTTTGATGACTTGTCACGTACCCAAAACCCCAAATAGTGATCAAGGTAGAGGTAAGGGAAGGGAAACGCGGAATGCTATGCGAGAAACTCGGTTGTCGGGGATATACCAAATAGGGGTATCATCGACATGTACATATTCCAGTTTACCAGGGTGGCCCACTGGTGGTAATGCCGGCTGGCTTACTGGGTGGCCCAGTATGCTGAAGCGCAAGGAGAAGGCAAAGCCGGCTAAGGAGGATCCAAGACGAAGGCCCAGTTGAAAGAACAAACTATGCCCGAGATGTCGCCTAGAGGGGGGGTGAATAGGCGATTAACACTTTTTCTAATTAGGGCTTGATAATTGCGAAATAAAACTATGTGTTTAAATTAACAAGCCAACAACCTAATTACTAGGCTCACCTATGTGCACCAACAACTTATGTTAAGCAATATAAGCAACAAGGTGATAGCAAGATATATAACTTCAAGCTCGAAGGCTATCACAATGTAAATTGCATAAGTAAAGCTCGGGTATAGAAATAACCGAGGCACGCGGAGACGAGGATGTATTCCCGAGTTCCTCCTTGTTAAGCGAGTACGTCTCGTTGGAGGGGTGTGAGCTCGCCACAAGAGGCCTACTCAAGATGCCACAAAGGCCTCACCCTATTCTCCGATGAACCGCACCCAAGGGTTTGGTTCACCTTCCACTATCGGAATCCTTCGAGGCGGATTCCGGAGCCCTTTTTACACCGTTCTTGGGGCACACACCCACAACTCAATTGGGGGCTCCCAAATTCGTGCCGAAGCTTCACAACTCGAAGTCTTCGCGGCATCTCCAACCGTCTAGGGTACACAATGCACCCAAGAGGCACAAGCTCTTGGGAACACAATGCACCCAAGAGTAACAAGCTCTTCAACCTTCACTTTCCACGAATCTTCGTGGGGAGAGCAACCCGATGCAACAAATGCAAAAGGCAAGAACACACAAAGTGGTCAAATCCTTCACTATCAAATTCCAACCAAGCAACAAATGCTTTGGGGGGAATAAGAGAGGAAGAACAAGGAGGAGAACCACAAAAGAACTCCAAGAACTAGATCCACTAGGTTCCCCTCACTTAGAGGAGATTTTGATTGGTGGAATGGTAGATCTAGATTTCCTCTCTTGAATCCCTAAGTTTGGGCAAGAATCATTGGAGGGATTTGGAGAGGGGAAGGTTTTCTAAGGTCAACAATGGAGGGAGAGAGAGTGAAATTCGTGCAGCCAAAAACCTGAGGGCAAATGGGGAAGAAGGGGGCCTTTTATAGGTCCCCTGAAAAACTAGTCGTTGGAGGCCACTTAGACCGGAGACTCCGGCCTAAGTGCACCGGAGACTCCGGCCTGGGCCGGAGAATTCGGCCTGCCTCCGGCCTACTTCCGGACCGGTGCCAGAGACGCACCACACTTTTGCGGAGAGGAAGGCACGCCGGAGACTCCGGTCATCAGGACCGGAGATTCCGGCCAGACCGGAGACTCCGAGGTTTCTCCGGGGTGCCTCCGGACATAGTCCAGGAGCGCACCACACAAAACCATTCAGCAGCGAAAAACAGGGGGGGCGGAGACGCCGGGTCCTCTGGACCGGAGACTCCGGTGTGACCGGAGACTCCGGACCATCTCCGGGGTAGATCCAACAGCAAATCCAAAGCCCCATAACTTTTGCGAATGAACTCCGTTTTCGACAATCTTGGACTCGTTGGAATCGTCACAACGAGCACAACAAGATTATGCAGAGAAACATCATAGTCCAACAAGATATTATAGAACCAAATGGGGAGAGTTTAAAAGCTCTTTTTCGCAAACCGAAAAGCCGTTTCTTTTGCAATTGAAGTCCGAATGAAGCAAAAACCAATTTTGTTGGAAAGAGAACGACAAATGCAACCTTTGAAAATGGCAAACTAGCAAAGGAGATTTTGCAAAGGGTTGGAAAGGTGAAACCTTCCAAAAGGATGAACCGGCAAAATCTCCAATACCGAAAATGCAAATGAAGACGCATAAGCAAACCGTTTTCGGTGAACTTAGCCTTGTCATGACGAGCACGACAAGCACCAAGACCACACCACGATAAGAGTCAAATAAGAACCAGCAAAGATGATTTCAAAGATGCAAGGATGCAAAGGGTTGAGCTCTCCACGAACGATACGATCAAGATACTTGGTCGAGAGCCCCTCTTGATAGTACGGCTATCTATCCTATAACCCGGTCTCTCAACTAACATCATGAGACCGGTAAAATAAAAGCCCTATCAAGATCATACCTTTGCCTTGCGCATTAATCCACTTGAGGTCAATGAAGACGATCTTCGTCTCCTCAAGACGCACCAACTTCCTCGATTGCGCTTCGCTTGATGAAGATTCACATGGCTCCCCCATACACCAAGATGGGAGAAGCATCTCTTCGGTATATCTTCACTTGGCCTTTATCTTGATGACGAACACCTTGGCCTTGATCAACAAATGATCTTCTTCCCTTAACCTTGACTCCAACACATGGAGAACAAGCAAGACCTTGACTCCAACAAATGGAGACAAACAAGCTCTTCCCTTAACCTTGACTCCAACACATGGAGAACAAGCAAGACCTTGACTCCAACAAATGGAGACAAGCAAGCTAATGGACACCTACAAATATAGCTCAATGCAAATATTAGTCCATAGAGATTGTCATTAATTACCAAAACCATGCATGGGGACAACCATGCACTTTCAATCTCCCCCATTTTGGTAATTGATGACAATCCCGTTTCAAGAGGGTTTATATAAAGAACAACGCAACCTTGCACGACAAACAAGCAAGGATGCAAAGCGCATTAAAGGCAAAAGCAACAAAAGCATAAAACCCAAATTCCCTTAAACCCTCTAAACTTCTCCCCCATTGGCATCGATTGCCGAAATGGGAAGAAAAATTTAGAGAGCCAATATAATATGAGTTCCTCCATAAAGGTGATGGCAATCCCTTTTAACGAATAAAATAGAGGAAATCAAACTATATTAAGGATCAAAAGATTGCAAAAAGATGAAATCATTTTAAACATCTCCACAAAGGAGAAAAGTAATCGAGAGGATCGAAAGCGAGAGTTCTAAATAAAAACGGAAAAGCTCCCCAATGTTCATGCACAAAATGAAGAGTGCACAAATATGGCATCCTTGCTCCCCCAAAATCATCTAGAACACGCAACAAGTGCAATAGTGCATAATGCAATAGCAAATCATAGCACTTGCACCAAAGATGTGGTTGAGCCATAAAAAAGATACCAATTTTCAAAAAACCACCATAAGATAGGCCCAACCGAGATAAAAGGATCTTTTAAAGAAATATATTCACAAGCTTAGGGATACCAATTGGAAACTAAAACCAATTGAAAAGGCCAAAAGCTAGTGAGAACATTTAGCCAATAAAATTCAACATGCTTACCATGGTAGGCATGAAGTCAAAGATCTTCAAGAAATACATGAGTGTGCAAAGATACCAATAAACAATGAGACAAGCACTCGTGAGACAAATTTGGAGCCACCAAAGAATTATAGATGAAAACAAGGTAGCTCAAAAGAATTAGGATACCAACAAAAAGGTGACCCCTCTCATATGTATAGGTTTCTAATTCGACAAACCATTGAAGATACACATCCGCAAAGAAACATATACATACGAAATGGTTCGGGAAAAAGAGAACAAGGTATCCAAAAGGAAGTCATAAATATACAAGTGAGATTGTTGCTTAAAAGCATAGCACATAGCTCAAATTTATCTCATTGTATATGAATGAACTTCAAATATATCAAATGCATCACACATATCACTAAGGGAACAAGAGATAGTGGAGATGCTTTGAGTTAGGCAAACAAGTATCACAAGGAAATAATATCAATTGAAGAAAAGGTTTTTGCAAATTCAACACATATATCACAAAGATATATGAAGTGAAGGAAAAGGCCAAAACCACAACAATTGCATATAGGAGAATTCATGCCAAGAGACAACCTACACAAGGTTGAAAACTAGAAAGGTATGCATGAGATGGACACTTGTTACCGAGATGCATTGACGATGAAAATGATGAGAGTTGGTTTGTCATCAAAGCTTGACTCCGACAATCACACGGTGAGAACACCTTCCTTATGAATGAGGCAAGCATCCAATGCATCTCCATTGTACCTAAAACACAATTAGAGTACAAAATGGTCCCCAAACTCATTGGGTCCCATAGTAGTTAGATAAACTATAATATATAGGAAACACTCCACATAAATATGTGCATATGGATATGAAATTGAATTTCATGCACATCTTAGCCGATTTAGGATTCGGTGGAGTATCCCCTATATATTGGAACTAGAAAGACAAGCATGCCATGATATATAAGTTAAAGGTTATACATACAAAGCCTTTCAAGAACCAAACGAGATACAATTTGGACAAAAACACCAAATAAACCAAGAAGAGAGCACACCAAGGTGTGACACAAAAAGGTTGTCCAAATTATATCAAAATCCAAATCAACACATGATGGAGGAAAAATCAAATCAACAAATGATTGATTCCAAAACACATCAACACATGAAGTGTGATATCAAAAGAAATCAAATCAACACAAGAAATGAACGATAAGACACCAAATGAAAATAAGATACCAATTTAAAACAAAAAATATCAACTAGGAGAAAGGATACCAAGAAGAGGGTGATACTTGACCGAAATCAAGTAAAGTAAAATAAAGCAAAACGGTATCAAGACTCCCACAATAAATATCAATTGGAACAAATATCTATGGAGGAGATATTAAATTCCAATTAATACCAATTGAAGGTACCAACACAAGATAAAGAATCAAATGCCAATTGAAAGGATCAAAAATTGATAGATAGGTTAGTGTTCTAAATAAAAAGGAATGCTCCCCCAATATTCATGCATTATCTTTGATATTTGCATTTGAATACAAAATGCATACACAAGGGATCTGATGGGGGGATACTTTATAGGTGGGCCCATGGACCCGGAAAGTAGACCCGCCAAGACCAAGAAGGCCAAAGCCGAGTCACGTATCAAGTCGCATGGGCTGGGCTGGAGACAAGCCGGCCAGGGCCCATGATGAAGAAAGGACCCGTCCGGAAGGAGTCCAAGTACAACCCGGAGTCTAAACTTGGAAGACCAAGACGTAGAGTAGGACTCCGTGTTCTAGTATGACTCGGTGTAAATTGTAAGTCCAGAGACCCGGCAGCCTTTATAAGCGGGGTCCTGGACCTTAGATCGACAAGTCCAACCAGTAGAGATAAGCTTCAACCAATAGAGAAACCCTAGCCACCAGAGAGAAGTCGCCGGCTCCTAAGTTGTGGGAGCCGGGTCCTTGTAATCGAGATACAATCAAGAGCAATAACATAGAAGCAGGAAGTAGGTCTTTACCTCGAATCAGAGGGGCCGAACCTGGGTAAATCCTTGTTCCTTGGCGAGATTAACCGTTCCAACGTACTTCAGTCATCAATGGCCCCAAAACTCATCTTCCCTGAGGAAGAACTTGCCGTGACAACCCCACGACAGTTGGCGCCCACCGTGGGGCCTACGGTGACGAAAGGAGTCGAGATCGTTGGAGCTGCTCGTCGAGCTATGGAGAAACTCGCCATCGGGCGGGTCTACACTGATGAGCATGGAGAGACAGAGATCGATGACTCAGGCTGGACCTCGGAGATGAACGAGGTCGACGAGGGCTATCAGCTTGTCTTTGGAGGAATCAACGTGTTCGTCGGGATGGTATGCGCGTCGGGTCTTCGCGAGAACTCGGCGGAGTCGGTGCCAGAGCTAACTGTTATCGTCGAGTCCGACGGCGAGGAGTCGGTCGGAACTTCAGAGGTCGGCATCATCGCCGAGTCTGAGGAACCCCTAGCTGAGGAACCAGATGTGATGCAAGAGTCAGACTCAGATTATGATGCAGATTCAGAGTCCATCCTACCCTTGTTTGAAGATCGGCTTGGGTACGGGATAGAGGAAGAGGATTATGAGGAGTCGCCAGTACGCGCTCGTGTTGTGGGAGTCTACATGTCTGGAAACACTGGGAATCAGTTTGATACGACTCTGTTGACAAAGGAGATTAATGCAAGTAATGCCGCAGAGAGGGCGGCCGAGTTAACCAACGCTCGTGCTGCGTTGGAGAGGCAACTAGCTGAGATCACAGAGGCGAATCGGAGGCTAGCTGCAGAGCAGGCCCGAGTCCAAGATGAAGCTCAGGTCGTGCGGAGGCGCCGCGAGGAGCTTACTTCAATTCAGCATCGCCGAGCCAGGAGTCGCTTGCATGATGGAGTCCACATCAATCCGACCAACCTATTCACCACGCCCAATGGTCCAGGCAGAGGAGCCGGACTAGGAGGCTCAGCGGCAGCAGGAGGCGCCGCAGGAGGAGCCGGACTAGGAGGCTCAGCGGCAGCAGGAGGCGCCGCAGCAGGAGGCTTTATTTCATTTGAACAAAGTGCTTATGGATGGTGGAAGCAGTATCAACATCTTATATTACGACACATTCAAGAGGATGCAGCTGCAAGATAGACAGCTAATTCCAACAGAGACAGTGTTCCACGGGATAGTACCAGGGAAGTCGGCTAAGCCCATTGGTAAGATTTATCTTGAGGTTGCTTTTGGCACAGTGGAGAATTTTCGTTCAGAGATTATGCCCTTTGAGGTAGTGGACCTTAAGAGCCCATATCATGCTCTTTTTGGTCGACCTGCATATTTTAAGTTTATGGCCAGGCCATGTTATGTGTACTTGAAGCTCAAGATGCCAGGTCCAGCAGGAATCATCACAGTTAATGGCAGCAGACAGATGGCATTGGAGTGCGAGATAGGTGATGCAGCCATGGCTGAGACAGCTTGTGCTCAAGAGGAGCTGAAGTTTTACAAAGCAAACGTGGACCCGGAGGACAACTCGGTCCTTAAGAAGCCGGCCACAGAGGAGAAGATGAAATTCAAGTCAGCTCAGGACACAAAGCAAGTCGACTTTACCCCTGGGGACTCTTCCAAGCAGTTCACCATTGGGGCACACCTCTCTGATAAATAGGAAAGCGCGCTCGTCGAGTTCATCCGTGAGAACCGGGACGTTTTTGCATGGAAGCCATCTGACATGCCAGGAGTCCCGAGAGAACTCGCCGAGCACAGCTTACACGTTAATCCTAATGCAAGACCAGTCAAGCAGGGTCTGCGCAAGTTTCATGATGACAGGAGGAAAGCCATAGGAGAAGAGGTGGCTCGGCTACTCGCAGCCGAGTTCATCAAGGAGGTCTTTCACCCAGAGTGGGTGGCTAATCCAGTGTTAGTACCAAAGAAGACAGGAGAGTTGCGGATGTGCATCGACTTCACGGGCCTGAACAAGCATTGCCCTAAGGACCCGTTTGCACTACCTCGCATAGACCAGATCATCGACTCCACAGCGGGGTCAGAGTTGCTTTGTTTCTTGGATGCATATTCAGGGTACCATCAGATCAGACTCAAGATAGAGGATGAGTTGAAAACGTCCTTCATCACGCCCTTTGGAGCATTTTGTTATACAACAATGCCCTTTGGACTCAAGAATGCGGGAGCTACATATCAGAGGTGTATCCAGAACTGTTTCAAAAAACAGATTGGAAGGAATATTCATGCTTATGTGGATGATGTAGTTGTCAAATCTCAGAAGGCCGACTCTTTGATAGCAGACTTGACAGAAACCTTTGAGAACCTGCGCAAGTATAAGATGAAGCTCAACCCGACCAAGTGTGTCTTTGGAGTCCCTGCTGGCAAACTCCTAGGCTTCATCGTTTCAGAGAGAGGCATTGAGGCAAATCCAGAGAAAATCAAGGCTATCCATAACTTGCAGAAGCCGACTTGTCTGAAGGACGTTCAAAAGCTCACTGGATGTGTGGCAGCTCTGAGCAGGTTTATTTCCAGACTCGGGGAGAAGGCGGGTCCTCTCTACCGACTCCTGAAGAAGTCAGACAAATTCCTATGGGATGAAGAGGCTGACCGTGCTTTTGAGGAGTTGAAGAAAACTTTATCAACAGCACCAGTGCTTGCAGCTCCTACAGATAAGGAGCCCATGCTATTATATGTAGCTGCCAACGAGAGAGTTGTCAGCGCAGTAGTAGTTGTGGAACGTGCAGAGGAAGGAAAGGAGTACCCAGTGCAGAGACCTGTCTACTACATCAGTGAAGTCCTCACAGAGTCAAAGCAAAGGTACCCTCAGTGGCAGAAACTAGTTTATGGAGTTTTCTTGCAAGTAGAAAGCTCAAGCATTATTTCCAAGAGCATCCAATTAAGGTGGTGAGTTCAGCACCGCTGGCAGATATTATACGTAACAGAGAGGCAACAGGGCGAGTTGCCAAGTGGGCAATTGAGTTGGGTCCTTATCATATCACATATGAGCCAAGGACAGCGATCAAATCTCAAGCTTTGGTGGATTTTGTCAATGATTGGACAGATTTTACATCTTCACCAAGCACCCCTTGCACCAAGTATTGGACAATGCACTTTGATGGGTCCAGACAGTTGGAAGGCTCAGGAGCCGGCGTGGTGTTAACCTCACCTAAGGGAGATAAGTTAGCATACGTCCTTCAGCTACACTTTGATTGCACCAACAACATGGCAGAGTATGAGGCTTTGCTACATGGCCTGCGTTTGGCCAAGGAGATGAACATCAAGCGTATCAGATGCTTTGGAGACTCGGATCTCGTAGCTCAGCAAGTATCTGGAACTTGGGACTCGAAGGATGCAAACATGGCAGCTTATAGAAGAGCAGTCGAACAGATAGCCGGGTTCTTTTCTGGTTATCAAGTGGAGCATATTGACAGACGCAAGAACGAAGCCGCTGATGCGTTATCACGACTCGGCTCTCGTCGAGAGAAAGTACCACCAAATGTGTTCTTAGATGAACTCCACCACCCTTCAGTCAAGTTGCCCACAGAGGAGGAGTTAGCCTTTCCAGACCCAGAGTCGGCACTTGTTGCAGCAGTACGAGCAATCCCAACATGGACAGAGCCCTACTTAGCCTATCTCCTGCGGGGTGAACTCCCAAAGGATGAGGTCAAGCGAAAGCAACTCATCAGGCGGTGCAAGTCATATACAGTCATTAACGGCGAGTTATATAGAAGAAGCGTTACTGGAGTCTACCAGAGATGTGTGTCTCCAGAAGAGGGCAAGCAAATATTGCAAGAGATCCATGCAGGAGATTGTGGTCATCATGCATCCACTAGATCCTTGGTGTCAAAAGCTTTCAGACACGGGTTCTTTTGGTTGACAGCACATTTAGATGCAGAGAGGATAGTTCGAGTCTGTGATGGATGTCAAAGGTACGCAAGGCAAGACCACGTGCCAGCTCAAGAACTCAGAACCATCCCTATCACTTGGCCATTTGCAGTTTGGGGACTCGACATGGTGGGCCCTTTCTCAAAGTCGCCTTGTCAGAAGACCCATCTGCTAGTAGCAGTTGACAAGTTCACCAAGTGGGTGGAGGTGGAACCCGTCAGCAGAGTCGACGGTGCATCAGCTGTGAGATTCTTCAAGAAAATAGCAACACGTTTTGGGTATCCTCACAGCATCATTACAGACAATGGTACCAACTTATCAGTTGGGGAGATGGCCAAATTTTGTGGTGAGAACAACATCAGACTCGACCTAGCCTCAGTAGCACATCCACAGTCCAATGGACAAGCAGAGAGGGCAAATCAGGAGTTGTTGAAAGGAATTAACCCCGGCTCCGAGTCCCTTTGCTAAGAGCCGCCGGGTCTTGGGTTGAGGAGTTACCAGCAGTGCTTTGGAGCATCAGGACGACTCCTAACAGATCTACAGGCTTCACACCTTTCTTCATGGTGTATGGAGCAGAAGCTGTCTTGCCAAGCGACTTGTTGCATGACTCGCCACGAGTCGCCAATTATGTGGAGACAGAAAACGAACTCGCCCGCCAGGACTCGGTCGATGCACTTGAGGAAGCAAGGGAGTTAGCCCTTGAGAGATCAGCAGTTTATCAGCAGGACTTGCGGCGATATCACGCACGCAGAGTCAAGACCCGGACTTTCCAGGAAGGGGACTTAGTGCTTCGCCTTGTCCAGAGTAAGGAAGGGATGCACAAGTTATCTCCACCATGGGAAGGACCGTTTGTCATAAGCAAGAATCTGAACAACGGGTCGTACTATCTGATGGATGTGCGAGAGCCGGCAAGTGTAGGCAAAGGAGCTGATACAGCTCATACCCTAGATCCTTATGCAGAGGCAAAGAGGCCTTGGAACATAGCTCAGCTACGTCCTTATTATACTTAAGTTGTAATAGATTCATGAGTTGAAAGGCAATGAGCCCAGTGAGCCATGCCTAGATGTAATCGAATTATTATGATCAAATGAAATAAAGCCGGCTTCTGTGAACATGAGTCCTTTAGTCGAGTCACCCAGTGAGTGCGCTTTGTTCTTTAAAATTTGATCATCAGGTTCTTGGGGGCTTGCTTTTCAGTGAAAAAAGTTAAGCTTAAACTCTTGGACCCGGCACAGTAGCCAAATTTTCCTAGTTTTCTCGCTGGTAAGTCAGATGCATCCTGCACAATATGATCTATCTACAGGCATGACTTGCTTCTTTCTCTTATGGATCCTAAGGAACATATGAGTTAAGAACCTGTCAGCACAAGCTGTACGAGAAGTCATGCAGGGCCTACTTATTCATCAGTGAAAAATTAGACGGGTTATAAGAACCAAGCCGATTGGCACAAATTCAAAATAGCTAACAAGCTAAATAGTTTAAAGCACCAGTAGTGCATCTTTACAACTCAAAAGAGCTCAACAAGCTCAATAGTTTAAAAGCACCAGTAGAGCATAATTACAAAGTCTCAATGGTAACACAGTATTACATAAGCAATCAAAAGTCATTCAGAGGATTGTCTTCTAGAGGAGCTGACTCCTTCGCCAGAGTCGAGGAGTCCTTCCTAGTAGGCGACTTGTCCTTTGATTGAACAGCAGGAGTCGATGAGTTCTTCTTAGCAGGAGATTTGCCTTGTGCTTGAGCAGCGGAGGAAGGAGCCGGCTTCAATGGAGGCTTGGTGGCGACTCTCTTCGTTTGAAATCCAGTACCCTTGGGACTCTTCATATGCTTAGTAAGATCTGCTTGTTTCTGAGCGTCTCCAGAGACAGCTCTAGAAGGAGTGGGCGCAGCAGGAGTCTTCAGGGTAGGCTCAGCACTCGGAACAGGAGCCGCCGGTGACGATGAACTCGGACCGGCAGAGGCAGTGAATACACCAGATGGGTCCTGTGATGGGCGGCCAAAGTTTACTATCTCAGGAGTTACTGGAGTGACTCTCTTGTTCTCCAAATCATAATGATGAACCCATACCTCAGGGTCCATCTTATTCGCAATCTCACAAGCATATGGCCGCACCAGCTTTTCTTCGGCTATGAAATCATTCTGAGTAAAAGGTTTGCCATCTTCATGCTGCTCAGGCTTCCCCATTGTAAGCATTGCTGGCTCAAGAACAGTGGGATAGTAGCTGTGGGCTAAGGCCAAGATCCTGATAGCAGATCTCCTCATAGAAGATTGTTTCCACAGACGTACATAGCCTGGTGCTCTGGACAACTCGTCCACCAGACGTTCAGGCTCTTTGGGGCACTTGCCTTTATGATTCAAATACTTGACCACAGAACGGGCTCCCTCTTGTAGCCCGTGACAGTAATCAAGCATCAGAAGTTGTTTGCTTGTGGGCAATTTAAGCTTTGGGGAGTCAGCCCCTGCAGAAAGGAAACAAGGAGTCATTGTCAGTTGAAAAGCAATTCAGAAAGGTACAAAAGGAAACAAGCAAAAGTCATAAACTCACCAAATATATGCTGACACATTGCACCAATGCCCTTCTTGCAAGTGTTGAACACAGCTTGTAGGTCATTGTGTGCCTTCTGAGCAATCTTTTTGGCCTCAGCCGACTCTTTTTTCACCTGCTCCAGTTGAGCAGTTAAGGCCTTCAGATCCTTCTCAAGCTGAAGGGAGTGTTCTTTTTCGCCATGGCAGATCTGGCACTGGCAGCTGCCTGGTCCTCAAGTTCTTTCATATCTCTCTTCATCTTGGAGACAATGCACTGCAATTACAAGTCATAAAGCACAAGTGAGCTACACAAGTCAAATAAAGAACTCATGAGCTCCAAGTCGTCACAAGTTAACAACTTGGCGCTTGGGGGCTACTCAGGAGTCAGATTTTTTCCAGACATGCAAGTCCTAGTGGAGAAGTCATAAGCTCCAAGTCGCCACAAGTTAGCAACTTGGCGCTTGGGGGCTACTCGCAGAACAGAAATTTTTTCTTCAAGTAAGGTATCAGTGAGTAATACATATTGGTAGCTCCAAGTCGTCGCAGGCTGACAACTCGGCGCTTGGGGGCTACTCGTGCGAAAGTTTTTGGTCTAAGGACACGACAGACAGTAAACTATCAGCCCCGAGTCCTAGTAGAGCTAAGGACTCAGTGCTTGGGGGCTACAGTGTGCAAAATTTTTTCCATATAGCATTGAGTTCAGTATCAAATCAAAGCACCTATCCTAGTCACAAGTCACCACAGACAGGTGCTTGGGGGCNAAGGACTCAGGCCTTGGGGGCTACAGTATGCAAGTTTGTTCTACCTACCAAATGGGTTTGATTTCAGGGATGAAGCACCTATCCTAGTCACAAGTCACCACAGACAGGTGCTTGGGGGCTACTGAGATAGGATGATGCCAGAAAGCATGAAAGGAGAAGTCAGAAAAGCTTACTTCATGAACTATATGAAGAGACCTAAGAGCCGCTTGCTCGTCGTCCTTCAGCCTAGCAGCTTGATCGTTCAAGTCGACTGCTTCAGCATAGGCTTCGGAAAATGACATGTTATCTGCCACCCGAAGTCGACTGTAGTCAGTAGACGACTTGATCTTGATTGATGGAGAGGCTGCAGGAGTCGGCTTGACAGGAGCCGGCTGAACTGGAGGCGCAGAATCAGGAGTCGCAGCACCAGAGCTGGCTGGACTGGTGTTGGAGTCGCCGCTCGAGCCTTTGAAGAGGACTCGGGAATGGTAGGAGTCGTGGCTGCGCCAGCTGATGCAGCGATGGAGGGACCTGTCCTCGTACTGGTTGTCTGAGAAGTCGATGGAGGGGCAGGTCCACGCCCAGAGGAGACATCAGCCATGCCTGGGAGTTTTGTTACCTTGGCACAAGGCCGAGTCCTGAAATATTCAGAAATAGAAGTAAATAAACCTAGTGAAAGGAAAGAGCAGAAGTCATACAATTGCAAGTACAGAGACAAAAGAGTTTTACCCAATATTGGTCTCCAGATCCAAGGCGGTCTGAGAGCTTGAAGAAGGCACTGACAAACCAGAGTTGTAAGAGTCGTCTTTTTGGGGAGGAGAGGTCGATTTCCGTTGGTGTGAGACTGGCAGAGGCTCAGGAGCATCTGCAGGCCCATCGGAACGTAGCTTCCTCTTCCTAGCAGCGATAACACTCTGCATTTGCTCTTCAGGCTTAGTGGGAGAGCGAGAGGACCCAAGGACTCGTGAGAGTGGTACCTTGGGAACAGCCTCTCGAGAGCCATTGTTGTTCGAGGCTGGAGAGGATGAGGAATGACTCCTGGCAGAGGACTCTGCAGATGGAGATGGTTGAGCAGCAGCAGAGGCAGTGTCAGTTTGCCTAGTGGGGGGAGCCTCTGGAGAGGACTCGTCGTCGTCGGTTTCTTCCACAATGGGAGCCTCTTGAGAGGACTCCTCTTCATCAGCATTCTTAGTGGGAGCCTCGGGCGAGGACTCCTCATCGTCAGCACCATCATCAGCAGGAGCCTCCCGGGAGGACTCCTCATCCGCATCATCAGTATCATCTGCCACAGTGGTTTGATCTGTGGCAGGGATTTCTTCTTCAGCTTCAGCCTCAGCTTCAGCTTTATTCTTAGAGCCAGCTCCAGAGGCCGGCTTCCAGAAGGAGTCGGTGAGCTGCAAAAGAGTTAGCAAACATGAGTTAGCAAACATGAGTCAGCAAGCAATACAAGTGAAGTCAAGGTGGAAATAAAGTAGAGAGTAATGCTTACATCAGGAGCTGGGTTGGTTGAGCAGAAGGGTTGGAGCCCGAAATGAGCTTGATCCTTCACCGGTTTCCCAGTCAACTTCTTGATGAGTCGACCAAGTTCGGGTCCATCAGACAATTGCTCCGTAACCCGGAGGTCGTCACCAGCGCATCTGGTATATGTGCAGATCAGTCGAGTCCTAGGACTCAGCGGCTGGATTCTCCAGGTTGTCCAGCAACGGACCAAATCCATATTCTCCAAGTTATGGGACAAGAGAGCCCGGATGCGAGTGATCAGAGACTCGACCCTTGGCCGGTCGGCCTCTGGGCACCTGGCTTTCATCAGAGGAGTCGCCCGGAGGCATTCTTCAGAGAACAGGGGAAGTTTAGGTTCATTTGCAGGGGAAGTGTCCTTGCAATAAAAGAAAGTTCTTTGCCAGTCTTTGATGCGATTTGGGAAAACTGGCTTAGGGAAGACGGAGTTGAGGCGCCGTTGAAGGGCGACGGCGCCACATTGGAGAAGAGGGCCCCCAGAGGTTTCAGGTTGGGGATTGCAGTAAAAGAGCTCGAGCCAAAGGTTGATATCAGGTTTGATCTGGAGGTAATCCTCACAGAGAACAACAAAATTAGAAAGTGTGAGAATGGAGTTGGGAGCAAGATCATGAATCCGCAGCTCGTAAAGCTCGAGGAGGTGGCGGAAGAAGAAATCGCCGGGGGGAGAAAAGCCGCGGAATAGGTGCTCCACGAAGACAACTACCTCATCCTTAGCGGGAGAGGGAACAATCTCATCCCCAGGGGCCCGAGCTTGAGCGCTAGAGGGGATCAAACCTGATAGCCTGTGGGTCTTCAATTGCTCCGCCGAGACCACAGATCCGCTCCAATCGGCGGAGATCGATCGCTTGGAGGAGGGTTTGGCGGCGGCGGCGGCCGCGGCGGCAATGTTCACCGTCCTGCTCGACGTGGATGCCTTGGCCTTCGATGTGGTCTTTGGGCGCTTGGGAGCCATGGCGTGCGGGCGGTGCGTGCTGGGCGCGGGAAGAGATGGGCGCGAAAGAGAGGAAGGAGAGCTTTGAGCTGAAGGGGCAAGTGAGGTTTAGGGCCTAACCCTTCGCGATTTATAAAGGGGGGTAAAACCCTAGAAAGTCAACTGTGGATAACGTTTCAGTAAAAACGTTCTAGTGGCCAAACAGACAGATAAGAAATCACAACAGAGAAAGGTCAAAGGTCACAGATATGGAAGTAGCCGGCTTGTCTCAGAATGACGAGTCCTGTGACAGTGAAATCAGCTTATTTAGCCCTTGTTCGCAAGAGTCACACCAGAACCCGGCCTGATAAGAGTGCAAGAGTGGTGGCTTGAACAAGGGATAAGAGTGGACTCATTTTATATATGTGTTATGTTTTTATGCAGGAATTCATCTTGGAGCTAGCAGCAGGCGACTTTGGAGCCATTGGCTCAAGTGGAAGGAGTCGACCCAGAGAGTCGAATCAGCAAGTCAGAGGAATCCGCCAAGCTGTGCCCAAGATAAATTCGGGGGCTACTGATGGGGGGATACTTTATAGGTAGGCCCATGGACCCGGAAAGTAGACCCGCCAAGACCAAGAAGGCCAAAGCCGAGTCACGTATCAAGTCGCATGGGCTGGGCTGGAGACAAGCCGGCCAAGGCCCATGATGAAGAAAGGACCCGTCCGGAAGGAGTCCAAGTACAACCCGGAGTCTAAACTTGGAAGACCAAGACGTAGAGTAGGACTCCGTGTTCTAGTATGACTCGGTGTAAAGTGTAAGTCCAGAGACCCGGCAGCCTTTATAAGCGGGGTCCTGGACCTTAGGTCTCACAAGTCCAACCAGTAGAGAAACCCTAGCCACCAGAGAGAAGTCGCCGGCTCCTAAGTTGTGGGAGCCGGGTCCTTGTAATCGAGACATATCAAGAGCAATAACAGAGAAGCAGGAAGTAGGTCTTTACCTCGAATCAGAGGGGCCGAACCTGGGTAAATCCTTGTTCCTTGGCGAGATTAACCGTTCCAGCGTACTTCAGTCATCAATGGCCCCAGAACTCATCTTCCCTGAGGAAGAACTTGCCGTGACAACCCCACGACACATATGTTCCTTGGAATCCATAAGAGAGAGAAACAAGTCATGCCTGTAGATAGATCATATTGTGCAGGATGCATCTGACTTACCAGCGAGAAAACTAGGAAATTTGGCTACTGTGCCGGGTCCAAGAGTTTAAGCTTAACTTTTTTCACTGAAAAGCAAGCCCCCAAGAACCTGATGATCAAAATTTAAAGAACAAAGCGCACTCACTGGGTGACTCGACTAAAGGACTCATGTTCACAGAAGCCGGCTTTATTTCATTTGATCATAATAATTTGATTACATCTAGGCATGGCTCACTGGGCTCATTGCCTTTCAACTCATGAATCTATTACAACTTAAGTATAATAAGGACGTAACTGAGCTATGTTCCAAGGCCTCTTTGCCTCTGCATAAGGATCTAGAGTATGAGCTGTATCAGCTCCTTTGCCTACACTTGCCGGCTCTCGCACATCCATCAGATAGTACGACCCGTTGTTCAAATTCTTGCTTATAACGAACGGTCCTTCCCATGGTGGTGATAACTTGTGCATCCCTTCCTTACTCTGGACAAGGCGAAGCACTAAGTCTCCTTCCTGGAAAGTCCTGGTTTTGACTCTGCGTGCGTGATATCGCCGCAGGTCCTGCTGATAAACTGCTGATCTCTCAAGGGCTAGCTCCCTTGCTTCCTCCAGTGCATCGACCGAGTCCTGGCGGGCGAGTTCGTTTTCTGTCTCCACATAATTGGCGACTCGTGGCGAGTCATGCAACAAGTCGCTTGGCAAGACGGCTTCTGCTCCATACACCATGAAGAAAGGTGTGAAGCCAGTAGATCTGTTAGGAGTCGTCCTGATGCTCCAAAGCACTGCTGGTAACTCCTCCACCCAAGACCCGGCGGCTCTTAGCAGAGGGACTCGGAGCCGAGGCTTAATTCCCTTCAGCAACTCCTGATTTGCCCTCTCTGCTTGTCCATTGGACTATGGATGTGCCACTGAGGCTAGGTCGAGTCTGATGTTGTTCTCACCGCAAAACTTGGCCATCTCCCCAACTGATAAGTTGGTACCATTGTCTGTAATGATGCTATGAGGATACCCAAAACGTGTGGCTATCTTCTTGAAGAATCTCACAGCTGATGCACCGTCGACTCTGCTGACGGGTTCCACTTCCACCCACTTGGTGAACTTGTCAACTGCTACTAGCAGATGGGTCTTCTGACAAGGCGACTTTGAGAAAGGGCCCACCATGTCGAGTCCCCAAACTGCAAATGGCCAAGTGATAGGGATGGTTCTGAGTTCTTGAGCTGGCACGTGGTCTTGCCTTGCGTACCTTTGACATCCATCACAGACTCGAACTATCCTCTCTGCATCTAAATGTGCTGTCAACCAAAAGAACCCGTGTCTGAAAGCTTTTGACACCAAGGATCTAGTGGATGCATGATGACCACAATCTCCTGCATGGATCTCTTGCAATATTTGCTTGCCCTCTTCTGGAGACACACATCTCTGGTAGACTCCAGTAACGCTTCTTCTATATAACTCGCCATTAATGACTGTATAGGACTTGCATCGCCTGATGAGTTGCTTTCGCTTGACCTCATCCTTTGGGAGTTCACCCCGCAGGAGATAGGCTAGGTAGGGCTCTGTCCATGTTGGGATTGCTCGTACCGCTGCAACAAGTGCCGACTCTGGATCTGGAAAAGCTAGCTCCTCCTCTGTGGGTAGCTTGACTGAAGGGTGATGAAGCTCGTCCAAAAACACATTTGGTGGTACTTTCTCTCGACGAGAGCCGAGTCGTGATAACGCATCAGCAGCCTCGTTCTTGCGCCTGTCTATATGCTCCACTTGATAACCAGAAAAGAACCCGGCTATCTGTTCGACTGCTCTTCTATAAGCTGCCATGTTTGCATCCTTCGAGTCCCAAGTTCCAGATACTTGCTGAGCTACGAGATCCGAGTCTCCAAAGCACCTGATGCGCTTGATGTTCATCTCCTTGGCCAAACGCAGGCCATGTAGCAAAGCCTCATACTCTGCCATGTTATTGGTGCAATCAAAGTGTAACTGAAGGACGTATGCTAACTTATCTCCCTTAGGCGATGTTAACACCACGCCGGCTCCTGAGCCTTCCAACTGTCTGGACCCATCAAAGTGCATTGTCCAATACTTGGTGCAAGGGGTGCTTGGTGAAGATGTAAAATCTGTCCAATCATTGACAAAATCCACCAAAGCTTGAGATTTGATCGCTGTCCTTGGCTCATATGTGATATGATAAGGACCCAACTCAATTGCCCACTTGGCAACTCGCCCTGTTGCCTCTCTGTTGCGTATAATATCTGCCAGCGGTGCTGAACTCACCACCTTAATTGGATGCTCTTGGAAATAATGCTTGAGCTTTCTACTTGCAAGAAAAACTCCATAAACTAATTTCTGCCACTGAGGGTACATTTGCTTTGACTCTGTGAGGACTTCACTGATGTAGTAGACAGGTCTCTGCACTGGATACTCCTTTCCTTCCTCTGCACGTTCCACAACTACTACTGCGCTGACAACTCTCTCGTTGGTAGCTACATATAATAGCATGGGCTCCTTATCTGTAGGAGCTGCAAGCACTGGTGCTGTTGATAAAGTTTTCTTCAACTCCTCAAAAGCACGGTCAGCCTCTTCATCCCATAGGAATTTGTCTGACTTCTTCAGGAGTCGGTAGAGAGGACCCGCCTTCTCCCCGAGTCTGGACATAAACCTGCTCAGAGCTGCCACACATCCAGTGAGCTTTTGGACGTCCTTCAGACAAGTCGGCTTCTGCAAGTTATGGATAGCCTTGATTTTCTCTGGATTTGCCTCAATGCCTCTCTCTGAAACGATGAAGCCTAGGAGTTTGCCAGCAGGGACTCCAAAGACACACTTGGTCGGGTTGAGCTTCATCTTATACTTGCGTAGGTTCTCAAAGGTTTCTGTCAAGTCTGCTATCAAAGAGTCGGCCCTCTGAGATTTGACAACTACATCATCCACATAAGCATGAATATTCCTTCCAATCTGTTTTTTGAAACAGTTCTGGATACACCTCTGATATGTAGCTCCCGCATTCTTGAGTCCAAAGGGCATTGTTGTGTAACAAAATGCTCCAAAGGGCGTGATGAAGGACGTTTTCAACTCATCCTCTATGTTGAGTCTGATCTGATGATACCCTGAATATGCATCCAAGAAACAAAGCAACTCTGACCCCGCTGTGGAGTCGATGATCTGGTCTATACGAGGTAGTGCAAACGGGTCCTTAGGGCAATGCTTGTTCAGGCCCGTGAAGTCGATGCACATCCTCAACTCTCCTGTCTTCTTTGGTACCAACACTGGGTTGGCCACCCACTCTGGGTGAAAGACCTCCTTGATGAACTCGGCTGCGAGGAGCCGAGCCACCTCTTCTCCTATGGCTTTCCTCCTGTCATCATGAAACTTGCGCAGACCCTGCTTAACTGGTCTTGCATTAGGATTAACGTGTAAGCTGTGCTCGGCGAGTTCTCTCGGGACTCCTGGCATGTCAGATGGCTTCCATGCAAAAACGTCCCGGTTCTCACGGATGAACTCGACGAGCGCGCTTTCCTATTTATCAGAGAGGTGTGCCCCAATGGTGAACTGCTTGGAAGAGTCACCAGGGGTGAAGTCGACTTGCTTTGTGTCCTGAGCTGACTTGAATTTCATCTTCTCCTCTGTGGCCGGCTTCTTAAGGACCGAGTTGTCCTCCGGATCCACGTTTGCCTTGTAAAACTTCAGCTCCTCTTGAGCACAAGCTGTCTCAGCCATGGCTGCATCACCAATCTCGCACTCCAATGCCATCTGTCTGCTGCCATTAACTGTGATGATTCCTGCTGGACCTGGCATCTTGAGCTTCAAGTAAACATAACATGGCCTGGCCATAAACTTAAAATATGCAGGTCGACCAAAAAGAGCATGATATGGGCTCTTAAGGTCCACTACCTCAAAGGGCATAATCTCTGAACGAAAATTCTCCACTGTGCCAAAAGCAACCTCAAGATAAATCTTACCGATAGGTTTAGCCGACTTCCCTGGTACTATCCCATGGAACACTGTCTCTGTTGGAATTAGCTGTCTATCTTGCAGCTGCATCCTCTTGAATGTGTCGTAATATAAGATGTTGATACTGCTTCCACCATCCATAAGCACCTTGTTCAATGTATAGCCCCCAACTTGAGGTGCCACTACCAAGGCTAGCTGCCCTGGCTCGTCGACTCTTGGAGGATGATCTGCCCGACTCCATGTGATTGTTTGCTCTGACCATCTGAGCCACTGTGGAAGGGCCGGCTCTACTGCATTAACTGCTCTGACTTTCAACTTCTTGGAACGCTTGGACGTACTAGTTGTGAAGACATGGTAGCTGCCACGACTCGGGTTGTGCTGCCGAGTTGTGACATAATACTGACCATTGCCCTCGTGAAGCTGCTTCGGGTTCTGCTGGAACCCGCCCTGCTGATGACCTCCTCCTTGAGGTTGGTTTGAGTTGTTGCCGGCTCCTCCACCGTTATTGCCGGGTCCTCCGGCTCCGTTGTTCCCTCTATATCCACCATTGTTGTTACCTCCTCCTGGCCCTTGGAACCTGGCGCGCTGCAAATCTACGCACTGTCCCAGGGTATGACCGCATCTACCGTTCTTGGCATGTTTAGGGCAGGGAATCCTCAAGACCTCCTCCGTGCTTGGAGTGCGGCCTTGGTATCCACCAGAATTGTTGTCCTTACGTCTGACTCCAGTGTTTGTGTTGGCCACTAGGTCAGAGTTGTCTCCATATGGCCTCTTGCTACCACCTTGATTCTGGTTCTGATTCTGGTTCTGATTCTGACCATTGCCACCTTGTCCTTTAGTTCCTTCCTCCTGATCCTTTGTTTTGTCTGTGGCAGCGTGCTTATTAGCACCCGCCATGATCTCACCAATCGTAAGTGGAATACCTTGATTCAGGCTCTCCTTCATACGACCTAGCTTCCAACTCAAGGGATTATAACTGCAATTTCTCTCCATTGCCATTAACACTGAAACTGGTGGGAGTCCTTGTGAGGAGTTAATGATCTCTGAGACTCGCTTCATCCAGTGCCTTGCTGACTCGCCCTTCCTCTGGACACATCGCTCCAGGTCCTCAATGGTGCTGAGTTTCTTGCAAGTGCCTTGGAAATTCTGAATAAAAGCCGCCTTCAATTGCTCCCAAGAGTTGATTGACCTAGGAGGCAAGTTGCGCATCCACACCTTGGCTGCTCCCTCCATCATAAGATACATGAACTTGGCACACAGATTACCTGTGGCATTGCGAATACTCATCGCCATCTCGTATGTACCCAACCAAGAGGTCGGGTCCATGTTAGGCTCATAGTTTGGAACCTTGCGCGGCTCCTTGAAACTGCTAGGAAAGGACTCGGATCTGATGGCATCTGACAAACACTCTGGTCCTGTTAATGCTGGGGACGCACCAGGAGAAGTCACCTCCTCGTGGACCCGGCTCGGCTGAGGCGGGTTGGCTGCAAGCACTAACGCTCTGTCCCTCTCTGCCTCCCGAGCTCTTGCTGCTTCTCTCTCTCGTCGTTGCCTTGCTTCATCAACCACTAGCTGAGCTTGTGAAGCAGTTGGTATGTTTGCACGATTCCTCGCTAGTTCACGACGCCTTGAACTCGTAGAGTTTGCCGGGTTGGACTCGCCGTGCCGACTCCTCGTACCTGAGTTAAAGGGCGTTGAGTGTAGCCTACTTGCATCTGGAAAAGCTGGATACAAAGCCTGCTGAGTCAAGGCTGTTTTCAGTAACTCGATAGCCTCCCGAGTCTCCTGTCCTGCTGGTCCCTCTGGTACCACAATATTCTCCAACCTCAGAGTCGCCGCATGCACGTTGTCCATAGGATTGGAATAATGTCCCTCTGGAGTATGAAATCTGTTGGGCTGTGCCCCTAAGCCACCAGATGCTCCTCCTCCGACTCCTCCTTCAGGCGGTGGTCCGTTAGCACGGCTGCCTCCCGATCCTTCTGGGGTGGTGGTGGTGGTGGTGGTGGTGGTGCTCCTCCGGCTCCTCCTGCGGCGCCTCCTGCTGCCGCTGAGCCTCCTAGTCCGGCTCCTCTGCCTGGACCATTGGGCGTGGTGAATAGGTTGGTCGGATTGATGTGGACTCCATCATGCAAGCGACTCCTGGCTCGGCGATGCTGAATTGAAGTAAGCTCCTCGCGGCGCCTCCGCACGACCTGAGCTTCATCTTGGACTCGGGCCTGCTCTGCAGCTAGCCTCCGGTTTGCCTCTGTGATATCAGCTAATTGCTTCTCCAACGCAGCACGAGCGTTGGTTAACTCGGCCGCCCTCTCTGCGGCATTACTTGCATTAATCTCCTTTGTCAACAGAGTCGTATCAAACTGATTCCCAGTGTTCCCAGACATGTAGACTCCCACAACACGAGCGCGTACTGGCGACTCCTCATAATCTTCTTCCTCTATCCCGTACCCAAGCCGATCTTCAAACAAGGGTAGGATGGACTCTGAATCTGCATCATAATCTGAATCTGACTCTTGCATCACATCTGGTTCCTCAGCTAGGGGTTCCTCAGACTCGGCGATGATGCCGACCTCTGAAGTTCCGACCGACTCCTCACCGTCGGACTCGACAATAACAGTTAGCTCTGGCACCGACTCCGCCGAGTTCTCGCGAAGACCCGACGCGCACACCATCCCGACGAACACGTTGATTCCTCCAAAGACAAGCTGATAGCCCTCGTCGACTTCGTTCATCTCCGAGGTCCAGCCTGAGTCATCGATCTCTGTCTCTCCATGCTCATCAGTGTAGACCCGCCCGATGGCGAGTTTCTCCATAGCTCGACGAGCAGCTCCAACGATCTCGACTCCTTTTGTCACCGTAGGCCCCACGGTGGGCGCCAACTGTCGTGGGGTTGTCACGGCAAGTTCTTCCTCCGGGAAGATGAGTTCTGGGGCCATTGATGACTGAAGTACGCTGGAACGGTTAATCTCGCTAAGGAACAAGGATTTACCCAGGTTCGGCCCCTCTGATTCGAGGTAAAGACCTACTTCCTGCTTCTCTGTTATTGCTCTTGATATGTCTCGATTACAAGGACCCGGCTCCCACAACTTAGGAGCCGGCGACTTCTCTCTGGTGGCTAGGGTTTCTCTATTGGTTGAAGCTTATCTCTACTGGTTGGACTTATCGATCTAAGGTCCAGGACCCCGCTTATAAAGGCTGCCGGGTCTCTGGACTTACACTTTACACCGAGTCATACTAGAATACGGAGTCCTACTCTACGTCTTGGTCTTCCAAGTTTAGACTCCGGGTTGTACTTGGACTCCTTCCGGACGGGTCCTTTCTTCATCATGGGCCTTGGCCGGCTTGTCTCCAGCCCAGCCCATGCGACTTGATACGTGACTCGGCTTTGGCCTTCTTGGTCTTGGCGGGTCTACTTTCCGGGTCCATGGGCCTACCTATAAAGTATCCCCCCATCAGGAGTGCCTTTGGGTGAGATGAGTGGTGTTGGCTACAAGTTGGTTCGATGAGAACCGAATGAAAAGTTTACTCTCTTATCCCCTTTATGAAAAATACTCTGAGTAGTCGATGCCATGGGTCATATATCTTTGTTATGAAAATTAGCTTTATGCAAAATAACTACATATACAGCTTTAGAGCCTCCGTCAATCATTGGGCCTATATCGCCCTACTAAACTTGCGAGTACGTCATACTCATTCTCTCTTTGTTGCCTTTATAACTTTGTTTCAGAGGAGGACGACACCGAGCAGCTAGGTGGGTTCTTCGTGGACGTCGACTAGTAGTCCGGGGTTCCCAGGTGGCAGCTTGGGACCGTGGAACAAGCTGGCTGGGATTTGCTTATGTGTAGGCCTCTTAGGCCCTATATTTGCATCTTGTTGTTAGACAACACTACTTCGCTTCCGCTTGATGAATTGTTGGGTCAGTGACCCCTTTTTGTGTGTACTATTTGTATCTTTCTCATTTATGAGTTGCTATATGATTTTGTGTCGTAGAGTCTGCAATGTGCCAGTTGTTCCACAAGTATTGATCTCCTTATTATGCTTTGATAGCTATGCCAGTGTTTATGGCATGATCGATGTGTTGCGTGGGAGTGGTAATTCCATGCCCGTCGATTGTGTAGCATAGCCTGTGGGTTACATAGCCTCTCTGTATAATTCCGGGGTCGGGGCGCTACAAGTTGGTATCAGAGCAGGACTGCCTGTAGGAAACCCTTTCTATTGGTCGATGTCGAGTCTAGTTTGAAAATTATTTTTAACCTAAAAATGAGTTGTGAAAACCCTCTTAGGATTCTTTTTACTCCTTACCCAATTCACTCTGATCTCGGTGCCATCTTACCTCTATTTGATTTTAACGGTTCCTCTGATCGTCGGCAAATTCTAAATCTTTAGGATCACGGGGTGGGTTTCTACCTTTAGTTACTGGTTAACTTTACTCTTCTGCCAAACCTAAAGCTCAAGAGAAGAAGTATTGCGGATCATCAAGAAATTCCTTTGCCTTTGTCCAAGATCTTGAACCGAAGGTCCCGGATTGTGCTAGGGCTCCGGTGTAATTATTTATGAGGGTTGTCGCCCTTGTGAGCATTATGCTATTGTGAGTCCCGGTGCATGAAGCTGATCTTTAACCCAAGATCTTTCCGTCGAACCCTGGTGCTAATGGTCAAACCCTACATCAGGTTGGCAAAATTTGAAGTTAGTCTCAAACTCGAGGTTGCCGCCGTAATTGTTTTCCTCGCCAATGCCCTTCGCTGTCACTAGCTTTATCTAGGCTCTCTGTCATGGAACCATCTGAATCACGACGGAATTGCTCTTAGCAAGTTTTTCCATCAATAGTTGTGATTCCTCCGGTAACACCGTATCCTGAAACCCTTTCGGCACTAGTTGTCGGAAGAGCGCTAACAATGGCTTCTGCAATATCTTAGAATTGTTGTTAGCCATTCCTTACACTAAATTTGTTGTCCGTCCTCTATCTGTCAGTGGACAGTCAAGTTTTATCGTGCATTGGGGTGTTCTGATGCATGTTATTCTTGTGGTTCGTCAAGGCATTCCACTTCGGGATGTCAGGAGAAACAAACTCCGGTACCTCGTCCATTTCTCGGAAAAGGGTCAAAGTTTTGTGATTCGCGGAGTAAGAGCTTGTCTAGTTTTCGTTCCGTTCCACCTTGGAGTGTCACACTCTTTTATATCAAGAGTTCGTGCTTAGTCTTGTGACGTGCTTGATGAAGTGATGCTCTTACCCTTCCTTATCCGTCTACCTCCGAGCTACCCAGGCTCGAGAGTCTTGAGGATGAATATCGTTGTGGTGATCGGATATTCTTAGCAATTGATACTGTTTTGAAATCCCAAGAATTTGGTGGCACTCTTAGCATGACTGGCAATCCAATCATCGAGCTGAGTTATCTGTGTTGCCAAGTCCATTCGTTCAGGTGCACACCTTCGGTCAACGAGTTAGATTCATGTCAAAACTCTCAAGACCACATCTTTTTTGTGAAAATGTAAGATTCTTCTGCAACCAGTGACATATGTCCTCGTGAGTCCGAGTGAAGTTCACTTCTTTACTCGGGTTAATTCACAAGTTGGTCATGCATGTGCGGATTGTTGTTGAGATGATAGGTTGTTGCCTCCAGTTCTCTAAATACGTCATGTATGCCACTGTCCGCTTTGTTCTTGAATAAGAAGAAGTTGTCAAATCTCATCAGCTTACCGGTGTTTCCCAATCATGAATCAGTTGGGCTTCATTGTTTGGAGTTCATGCTGGTTCAATTTCCTCTAGGTAATCGTGGCCGCCTGGAACTCCCAATCTAGCTCGTGTTTTGGAGCTTGACCCGGTAGCCCATGTCTTGCAAATCTAGTTACCCTGCATTGCGTCTAACTTCCGCAAACTCCTTCCATACCTGCTAGGCCGAAGTATCTGCACATCTACCCAACTCTGAACCTCCAGCAGAAATGATGCTTGGTGGTTTACCAAGAGCATGACTGACGGGGATATACCCTTTGGGTCCCCTATCATTGGTATACCTGGTGCGATCCAATCTACGGCCCACCTGGCAGGCCCAAAGAAGCCCATGAAGCACGACTTGGAGTACAATACAAGAAAACATGTAAACCCTACCGGGCTCCCTTTATAAAGCCAGGTAGGGGCACCCTTTAGGAGAGAGAGAGAGAACAGATACACAACACCCGTCACCGGCGGCACCATTGTAACACCACCATGATACATCAATACAGATCAGACAAGCAGGATGTAGATCTTTACCTCACCATGAGGGGCCGAACCTGGGTAAATCTTTGCTTGTCAGCCGACGGAACTACCAGCGCGCCATCTCTCTCCCCCTCAATCAACCCGGGGTACTCGACCCAGGGATTTGCCGAGCCCTAACCTCGTCAATTGGCGCCGTCTGTGGGAAAAAATGCGCGTTGGAATCACGGTTTCGGCGGCTTCAATCTTCATCAACATCGACAACCAGATCGCATCTGGATCATCCACTTGATCGTGCTCAGATTCGTCGTCAACGCTGGCGGCGGCTTGCTTCTTCCGCAAAGATTGCAACGCCATCATCAACCATATCGCATCTCGCGATTCGACCTCAGCAGCAACGGCGGCGTGCAGATCGTCTACGTGAGGTTGACCAATCAATTTACGTTCCAGCGTGCGCGCACCGCAAGCAAGTATTTTTCTAATCGCCGGTAGTACCCGCGCGAACACGCACATCTACAAGCCGAAGCCAGCCATGGTGCACAATCGAGTCAACGGAGTTGCCTACGGTCGCCGTCTACGCGAGCTGATCGAGGGCTCAACGGAGTTGCATGCGGTCACGTCTAGGCCAGCTGATCAACCGGATCCAATCGGATCTAATCAGGCTGCGGCTGGCTAGCTAAGCACAAGTCCAAGGTCTGATGAATTCCTATCTCCACGTGAAGACCAAACAAATCAAGGGAAGAGAAAAGAAAAGAAATACAACCTAGAAGCTACTAGTACTCATACGGATCAACAAAGCCATGCACAATAACTTGTGGCTGGCTATCACGTGAAGCAATCGAAGAAAAGCAAAAGCGATCATCAAGATGCTAGCTGCTACGTCGGTCGCAGCTACGGCGATTCCGCGTAGGTCACCTACGGAGCGGTCTGCGGAGGTCCGCGGAGTTGCTTCGCTTCATCCACGAGTCGACAGCCGCGGCGTCCATGACTCGGCAGTCACGGCGTCCACGGCTCGACGGCCTGTCCGCCGCATTGTCTACGGCTACACTGACTCCGCAGTCGACATCGTTCGCACCTTGGCGTCTGTGCCACGGACAACTACGACCGTCGTCGACCCGATGTAGACGACTTCTTCCTCGACATCGCAGCGTTAACAACACGCCGTTCCGGCTTAATCACCATACAATCTACGCATCATCAACAGCTAAGTTGTTTTCGTATATAATTCCTTTGATCAATAAGGCTACTTAGCCATACATATATAATCTGTTTCGGCCGTACCCGACACTCGGGGGCTGCGCCACATGTGGTACGAAGATTGTTCCCTTTCAGTTATTGTAGATGTATTACCTGCCGATTCAACAAAGTCAGACTCGGGGGCTGAACATTGCCGCCCCCGTATAGTCAAGCGTCGACTCCTTCAACGTCACATCTACTCCGCCGCGTCGACTCCGGTCCGCCGCGTCGAGTCCCTCGCGTCTACTCCGCCGCGTCGACTCCGGTCCGCCGCGTCGAGTCCCTCGCATCTACTCCGCCGCGTCGATTCCGGTCCGCCGCGTCGAGTCCGTCGCATCTACTCCGCCGCGTCGACTCTCGTCCGCCGCGTCGAGTCCCTCGCGTCTACTCCGCCGCGTCGACTCCGGTCCGCCGCGTCGAGTCCCTCGCGTCTACTCCGCCGCGTCGACTCCGGTCTGCCGCGTCGAGTCCCTCGCGTCTACTCCGCCGCGTCGACTCCGGTCCGCCGCGTCGACTCCCTCGCGTCTACTCCGCCGCGTCGACTCCGGTCCGCCGCGTCGAGTCCCTCGCGTCTACTCCGCCGCGACGAGTCCCTCGCGTCTACTCCGCCGCGTCGACTCCGGTCCGCCGCGTCGGGTCCCTCGCGTCTACTCCGCCGCGTCGACTCCGGTCCGCCGCGTCGGGTCCCTCGCGTCTACTCCGCCGCGTCGACTCCGGTCCGCCGCGTCGGGTCCCTCGCGTCTACTCCGCCGCGTCGACTCCGGTCCGCCGCGTCGGGTCCCTCGCGTCTACTCCGCCGCGTCGACTCCGGTCCGCCGCGTCGGGTCCCTCGCGTCTAGTCCGCCGCGTCGACTCCGGTCCGCCGCGTCGAGTCCCTCGCGTCTACTCCGCCGCGTCGACTCCGGTCCGCCGCGTCGAGTCCCTCGCGTCTACTCCGCCGCGTCGACTCCGGTCCGCCGCGTCGAGTCCCTCGCATCTACTCCGCCGCGTCGACTCCGCTAAGCCGCGTCGAGTCCCTCGCATCTACTCCGCCGCGTCGACTCCGGTCCATCGCGTCGAGTCCCTCGCATCTACTCCGCCGCGTCGACTCCGGTCCGCCGCGTCGAGTCCCTCGCATCTACTCCGCCGCGTCGACTCCGGTCCTCCGCGTCGAGTCCCTCGCGTCTACTCCGCTACGTCGACTCCGGTCCGCCGCGTCGAATCCCTCGCGTCTACTCCGCCGCGTCGAGTCCCTCGCGTCTACTCCGCCACGTCGACTCCGGTCCGCCGCGTCGAGTCCCTCGCGTCTACTCCGCCGCGTCGACTCCGGTCCGCCGCGTCGAGTCCCTCGCATCTACTCCGCCGCGTCGAGTCCGTCGCGTCTACTCCGCCGCGTCGACTCCGGTCCGCCGCGTCGGGTCCCTCGCGTCTACTCCGCCGCGTTGACTCCGGTCCGCCGCGTCGGGTCCCTCGCGTCTAGTCCGCCGCGTCGACTCCGGTCCGCCGCGTCGAGTCCCTCGCGTCTACTCCGCCGCGTCGACTCCGGTCCGCCGCGTCGAGTCCCTCGCGTCTACTCCGCCGCGTCGACTCCGGTCCGCCGCGTCGAGTCCCTCGCGTCTACTCCGCCGCGTCGACTCCGGTCCGCCGCGTCGAGTCCCTCGCGTCTACTCCGCCGCGTCGACTCCGGTCCGCCGCGTCGAGTCCCTCGCATCTACTCCGCCGCGTCGACTCCGGTCCGCCGCGTCGAGTCCCTCGCATCTACTCCGCCGCGTCGACTCCGGTCCGCCGCGTCGAGTCCCTCGCATCTACTCCGCCGCGTCGACTCCGGTCCGCCGCGTCGAGTCCCTCGCATCTACTCCGCCGCGTTGACTCCGTCCGCCGCGTTGAGTCCTTCAGCGGCACCTGATAGTACATCGGGTCAGCGGCACCCGATACTCGGGGGCTGCACTATACAGGTTCCGCTCGAAAATCCTAGGCCGTCACCCGACGCACTCGGGGGCTTGCGCCATACAGGTCTAAGTTAAAACCTAGACCGTCACCCGGCGCACTCGGGGGCTGCGCCATACAGGTTCCACTCGAAAATCCTAGGCCGCACTCGAACACTCGGGGGCTGCGCCATACAGGTCCAACAACACAGTAGGCCGTTCGGCTGAGCAAATACTCGATATGTCTGTCGAGTCCACCAAGTAGGCCGTCTGGCTGAATGAGCACTCGAAATCTCATTCGAGTTTCACAAGTAGGCCGTCAGGCTGAGCGAACACTCGAAACTCATTCGAGTTCCACAAGTAAGCCATCAGGCTGAAAACTGCAATATATAGTAAGCCCATAGGCTGAAAAAGGACTGTTTTATCAGTGATTCCTTAAGTTCCTTAAGTAAGCCCACGGGCTGAACGAGAACTCGAACAGATCATTCGAGTGCACCAAGATTCAGTAAGCTCCACGAGCTGAAGAAACTCGTACAGTAAGCCAAACCGGTTGAATACACAAAGTAAGTCACACAAAGCCAGTCGCGACTCCAACGAGTCGAGTCTCTTCTTTACTCCCATCGGGAGCGGGCTTTTCGACTGAAGAAAATTGAGTTTAACCTCAATTGCAAGCAATTCAGCTTAATCTCGGGGGCTACTCCCATCGGGAGCACTGTTCGCACTCCCGATAGACTTAGTCGAAACATTGCCGACTAAAGCATCCTCTGTGAGCCCTCAACGGCTGGAGTCGAATTTCTATAACTATCCTTTTCAGGAACAAGACGGCGCACCCGTCGGAACAGTGATACCCGACAGACCCGCATCTGCGTCGACTACATCGACCGCGCCTCCATCGACTTCAGAGATCGCATCTGCTTCGACTACATCGACTGCGTCTCCATCGACTAAGATGATCGCACCTTCTTCGACTATGCCTGCTCGGCATGCTGCTCTTAGTCTCTGCCCGATTCTTCGAATCGACCAGACACTCGGGGGCTACTGACGGGGATATACCCTTTGGGTCCCCTATCATTGGTATACCTGGTGCGATCCAATCTACGGCCCACCTGGCAGGCCCAAAGAAGCCCATGAAGCACGACTTGGAGTACAATACAAGAAAACATGTAAACCCTACCGGGCTCCCTTTATAAAGCCAGGTAGGGGCACCCTTTAGGAGAGGGGGACAACAGATACACAACACCCGTCACCGGCGGCACCATTGTAACACCACCATGATACATCAATACAGATCAGACAAGCAGGATGTAGGTCTTTACCTCACCATGAGGGGCCGAACCTGGGTAAATCTTTGCTTGTCAGCCGACGGAAACTACCAGCGCGCCATCTCTCTCCCCCTCAATCAACCTGGGGTACTCGACCCAGGGATTTGCCGAGCCCTAACCTCGTCAATGACCTAGATCTTTTAGTAAACCCGATGAGTTCGGTGTTGTGGTTCAAGCACCACACCGCAAGGTCGATTGACGAAATCCCTTCAATCCCCACTATCCATGAGTATCATGGGTAGTTTATCCTAATAGTTCCCCTAACGTCCTTTCTCTATCTTCAAGTACGATTTTCGCTTGAGGATTGATTGAAGGCTGTTCTGAAGCTGGAGTGTGATATCTAGAACCTCAAGGAGAACCTTACCACGGGGTTACTAAATGTCTCTCGGTCAATCTTCCTACTCCATCTATCTCGTGGTCATATCTCGTTTATGAGGTTTTACCTCTCTATCTAAATGTGGAGCAATGCTATGTCTTTCCCTCCTCGGTGAACCCAAGGTTTTGCCCAATCACACGGACGTTAGGTGAATCCATCAGTCACGTTAGGGACCGAGCTTTAATCTTATGGAAACATGGGTATGTTAAAAGAGTGGAGTCTAGAAATTGTCCTACCCTCGGCTCGACCTTTGTTTGGTCAAGTCGTTCCTTTTTCCACAAGGGCTTATGGTTTTGGGCAAGAGTCATTTTATCTATCACTTTAAGCTATCTTCTGTCATTTCTGCCGCATCGACATGTCATGCTTGTTATATTAAGTTCTGTAACAAGGGAGATCGTCGTGGGATCGAGAAGATCGTTGAAGTTGATGGTGGCCATGTTTTCCCTCATCCCTCTTCCTACTCTAGAATCTCGGGACGAGATTCCTGTAAGGGGGGTAGAATTGTAACAGCCCCAGTTTGGTACCCTAAAATATGGGCCGAATTTTCACTTTTTGTTTTGCAAACATTGCATCATGGCATTCATTTAAATTGCTAAATTAAAATAAAGAAAGGTTGGAAAGCAATTAAAAGGAAACAAATCCAACTCCCAAAAATCTCCAACCTCAAGGCAATAATTTCTCAACTTGGTGAAACCAAATTAACTTGAACTTCCAAATTGTCCCGCAAGTTCCAAGTTTAAATTATTATAGCAAATTGTCAAAATTCAATTATTGACAAGCAAAGATATCAACTCTATTTTTGAAACCAAGTTAAGCTTTCCAAAAATTCAAAATAAAATTATGGGGAGTTTCACTAATATATTATGAGCCTCCATAAATAATTTCATTATTTTTGGAATTACTTAAGTGCTTCAAATAAATGCATTTTTGCAATTTATCAAAATGACCATATTGCAACAATATGAATAATTATGAATTTAAACGTTTGTTTTGAAGCCAAACTTTTTGTGGAGCTCCTGGATGTCACGGGGAGGCTTTACAAATTTTGTAGATTTTATAAAAATGTCCAGGTGTCTCAATTAAATCGCTAAAGTCTGCTGCTGGACCTGTTTGCAATTATTTTTAATAGGAGCCAGGGGGGTTTCCGCAAATTCTTTTCTCCTCCTTCTTCCTGTAGCCACAGCACGCATGGCATGGCGCCAGTGCCGCGGTGACTCCGTGGCCGAGCTACCCCGCACGCTGCCGTGGCCCCCTGAGGATAAGGAGGCCGCCCGACGCTCACCTGCTCTTCTCTCCTCACCTGCCCTCTGCTTCCCCTGCTCTCCCCCCTCCCCAAACCCAAAACCTAGGTGGAGCTCTGTCCACCGCTCACCGCCGTCGAGCTCGTCGTCGACTCCGGCCTCCCGAGCTCACGCCGATGCCACCACGATATGCGCCTTGCTCCCCTCGTCCTCCACGCCAAAGGAATCGTCGCGGGATGCCCAAGATCGATGCCTCCGTCCGGTTTTCGTCGACCCGGCCATTAGGCAGTCCGGTGCACCGTCGCACGACAAGTACAAGGGGCGCGATTGGTTGCCCACGGAAGACCGAACCAGGCTCCGGGAAACAAAAATGGCCTTTTTCGACCCGTTTGCTTGCCTCCCTACTTTCGCGTTCATGCATCACACGGTCCTTAAAGCACCCTCCGGTCAGTCCCTAGGAACGCTCAATTTGGCCATTTCCACACGGGCATCTTTGGAGTTTGTGCTAAGCATACGTGGGATGACGTGGGGGCGCTAAGCATAGGTGGGATGACGTGGGTGGCTATGCTGGGCAGGTTGCTTATCCTACCTCCCTTAGGGTGTGTTTGGATCCTCGGCAAGATTAGTTATAGCCTCTCTAAGCAAGGCTATGTGTTTGGTACTAGGAGAGAAAAAAGCTAGCTTTGCCAGGTAAACTAACCTCAACGGGCTAGAAAAAGCGCGCCCGGCCGGGAGAGCCGATTTGCCTCGCTTCCGATGCCAAAGAATGAGAAAAAGTGCTCATTATGGTAACTACCGTAGGTACGTGGGTAGGGGTGTGGATCCTCTGCTGTAGCTGCGTGCCAATGACAGGTGGGGCCGGGCCCGCCTGGCAGCGACTACAACAGCAGTGCTGTTACAGCAGAGGATCCCAGCCCCGTGGGTAGCAAGGTGAAAGAACCAAAGAAATATCCTAACCTATACAGATTGTAGCTTCGCTAGCTTGAAAATCCTTGCTCGGCTAGGCAAGGCGAGCAGAGGAACCAAACACACCCTTACACTTATCCACTTAGTGACTCTCTAAACTTCCTAAATATTGCTCGATTCAAAATAAAGTATACATGAGAAATATGCGCGTCGATGAGTAGGTTCCATTCCCATGCTCAGTTTCGAGTTTCGTCGATTGTAACTTCTCAATTTTGGACTGCTGTTTGCCACTTTTTTGGATAAATTTTGTAAATTCGTCGTATTCCGTCGACCATTTGAGATATCCTTTGACGTGTACCTTCAACTCAACGTTCCGCACAACTTTTGTATTGAAAATTTTGTACCCCTGTTTTGACGGTCATATACGCGCAAATTTTGTACTAACCTATGCATGTACAATGTATGTAGTGTATAGGATATTTATGTTCTTCAACCTCCATCACCTCCACTCACCGTCGCCGTGAACTCCGCCGTCGCCGCTGCTAGCTGCTACTAGGTTGTGCTTGGTGTAAGTGTTTTTCAACCTCTCCCTCGTCGTCGCACTGTGAACAGTGTCGCCACAATGTTGTTCTTCTCGTCGTCGCCGTTTGTGCTACTATTGGTGTACATGTTCTTCAACCTCAGCCGGCGAACAGCCACCGCGTCGCGCCGTGGTTCTCGCCGGGCTTCATGGTGTCACATAGATTGTTCAAGCGTGGTGGTATGAGGTAAGATCACCATGTAGACAAAAGGTAGAGTATACGAAAGATACAAACTAAACGTCGTGCTAAAAAATGTTGCATACAGCCGAACGGGGCTGATTAGAACAACAAAATTAGATGCACAACGTGACTCGAGTCACGTTTTTTTACAACCTGAGGAGTCTGGCTCTGGAACTCATACGACTTGACAAAAAACGATGTGAGTAACCCATACATGCGGACATGCCCCAAGGCTGGTGCACGGGATACCTTGTCATGGGCGGCGACCGGCTAGCATCGCCAGGCTACTAGGGCTAGTGGCACATTTTCCTCCATTTCCGAAGGTCAACACATAGTCCTCTCCTTGATCTCCTCCCAAATCACCACCAAGTTGCTGGCCATGTCGCGGTACCTCGTACCGCTGTTCCTCGCGGCGGCCGCTGCCACCTCCGCGACCGCCGCGTTCGTGCTCGAGGAGGCAACCATCGAGTCCATCCACCGCGCCTTCGTCGGCGGCGCGCTCACCTCGCGCGGCCTCGTCAAGCTCTACCTGCGCCGCATCGCGTCCCTCGACCCGACCCTCCACGCCGACGGCGCGCTCGCCGCCGCCGACCGCGCCGACGCCGACCGCCTCCTCCTCGGAAGCGCCGCGCTCCCAACACTCCACGGCATCCCCGTGCTGATCAAGGACAACATCGTCGCGGCCGGGGCGTTAAACGCGACGGCCGGGTCGCTCGCGCTGGTCGGGTCCCGCCCCGCGCGCGACGCCGGCGTGGTCGAGCGGCTCCGGAGCGCCGGCGCGGTGATCCTCGGCACCGCCAGCCTCAGCGAGTGGTGTAACTTCCGCGCCCCCGGCGTCCCCGCCGGCTGGAGCACCCGCGGCGGGCAGGGCCTGGTCAGCAGATCCTCCCCTCCTTCCTCCTCTATCTACTATTCTGTTTGCTTCTCCTTTCTTAGAATCTAGAATTGCAAGTTGATTTATCGGAGCAAGGGCGAATTGCGACTCTGAATCACATTGCTGATGTAGAATCCATACGTACCGTCAGCCACGACGTGCTCCTCCAGCAGCGGCTCCGCCATTGCGGCGGCGGCAAACATGGTGGCGGTCACGATTGGGACCGAGACGGATGGATCCATCATGTGCCCGTCCAGCTTCAACTCCGTCGTCGGGATTAAGCCGACGGTCGGCCTCACAAGCCGTGCCGGCGTCGTCATCATTTCTCCAAGGATGGACACAGTTGGGTAAAATTAACGCTCACTGAATGTTTGCATCTGTCTAGCAGAGTGATGTGATTTTACTGCCTGAATTTTAGTCCAAACAGCAATACAGTGTTCATTGCTTAACTGAATTTTAGTCCACATTTCTCGAGTAATTCAGCAATTGTGTAGTTGTAGTGTGCCCATGTATGTTTGCTCGCTTTACTTCTATGATCAGGTGACGCCGATTTAGTTATTTCTTAGTGATGTGATTTATTTGATGCAGGCCAATATGTAGGACTGTTTCAGATGCAGTAAATGTGTTGGAAGCAATCGTTGGTTATGATCCACGGGATGCAGAGGCAACTCGCATGGCATCTCAGTATATCCCGGAAGGCGGTTACGGGCAATTCTTGAACATAGATGGTCTAAGAGGCAAGAGGCTTGGGATTCTCAGGAAGGATTTCTTCCTGTTTCCCCCAGGCTCTATCCAAGAAAAGGTTTTTGGACAGCACTTCGACACTATGAGGTGATTCGCCACTCTTCTAACTGACGACAATATGTGTTATTCTTAGATATCAGTCATTTCGATTGTGCTTCACTTTCAGGTGGATCAACGGTTATGCTAAGTCAGACAACTGATGAGTGCTTCTTTTGATTTGAATGACTTTAATCTATAGAAGTATGAGATCTTGTCCAATGATACAGTAACTGACACGAAATCGATGTGCATTTTCAAGCTTTCTCAAAGGCATGATTATGAAATTTATGATACAGGCTGAGACAATGTCATAGGTATATAGATAGATGATTGATCCAATGTCAGCAGTCAGCACCTAAGCTGATCTGACACACTTTACTGTTTACAAGTTATTGCACAATACTGTTTCAGAGAATCCATACACTCTGAATACTATTCTGCACCAGAAAACATTATACTCTCGGGTGTATGTGCCTCTAAGATGGCAAGAGTTACAAGTTAGGGCACATATGCTACTGCAATGTCTGAAATTTTGAAAATGTCGCTGGTTATGAGATAGACATGGGTCCAGATCCCAAATGTCGTTTCGGCATCCATTAGCGTTTTTTCATGCAAAGTAGTATATGGCAGTATCAACATTGGAGAGGGATGGTTGAATGAAAGAAGGAATTAATTATAACGTGTTATCTACTTATTGCCTTCTGTCAATGTTTTTTCTTTCTGAATATAAATTAGCTTTTCCTAACTTGTGCATGCTGTTAAAACCTGAAAGGCAATTGGGGGCCATCTTGGTGGACAATCTTGAGATACCAAGCATGAAAGTCATCAACAATGCCGTACAAAGCGGCGAACGTGCTCTTATGCTCGCCGAGTTCAAGCTGTCCCTCAACTCCTACTTGTCTGAACTTGTCACCACTCCTGTTAGATCATTATCAGACATAATTCACTTTAACTACAAGCATCCCGTCGAGGTAATTACTTCATGTTCACCTCGTTTCCTAGTTTTCGTTTTCTTGAACTCGAATAAGATACTGTTGAAATATTTGTTACAGGAAAGAATGGCTGAATTTGGCCAGAGTTACCTTGTGCAGTCCGAGGCAACAGACGGCATTGGTCCGACTGAGGAGCGTGCCATTGCCAAACTGAACAAGCTGTGTGAGGAGGGCCTTGAGAAGGTTGTGCGAGCCAATCGACTGGACGCAATCGTCGCTCCTGGTGCGTCTGCTCATAGCCTGCTCGCCATCGGTGGCTACCCGGCGATCACCGTCCCGGCTGGTTACGGGTCGGACGGCGTTCCCTTTTTAGTCTGCTTTGGAGGGTTGAAAGGATCGGAGCCAAAGCTTATTGAGATTTCTTATTCCTTTGAGCAGGCAACGAAAGTCAGGAGACCTCCACCCGTATTGCAGTATTCTGCCATTTGATTGTAGTTTGTGTTTTTACCAGTTTGTATCATTTTCAAGTTTAAAAGAGGGGAAAACACATTCTTGGTGAGAGACATATAAAAGGATTTTAGCATTTTGAGATGTTATCACCATTAATATCTCATCTTTCTCGATTCAGGCGTTATTCAACGCTGGGCTGTTCCAGTGGAGGCGACCATAAAGCCTTGTATATGTTTGATGGTCAGGAACATCTCCGCCAGTTCAACCTTGGCATAGCAAAGCTTTGAGAGACGATCATAGAACTCCACCAACAGTTGCTGAAGGATCATAGAACACAGGGCGGCCGCCCTGCTCGCTCCAATGGTACATCCGTCACTGGGCACATCAAAACCAAATTACATGTTTTTCGAACAAAACCAAATTACATGTTAAAAACGCTCACTGACCAAACTGACAACTGACACCTAGCTAGTCTGACGAAACTGAAGAAAAGACGACAGTAGCTAGATTATTCGACAAATAAAACGAAGTCGGCTGTTGCCCATGTCTGCGTGCATCCGCGTGAAGCGATCGCTCTTGATCACGGCGTGCCAGTCTCTGCACACGAGGTCTAGCGGCAGGAGCCAGCGCGCCGGGAGCCACTTGAGGACGTCCGACCAAGCCTTCCGCCACGGCGACGAGAAGAGGATCTCCTCGTCGGTGCGCCCCACGGACACCAGACTCTCCTCCAGTAACCCCACCGTAGGCAAACAATGGCGGTTTTCCTTCCAGCCCCCGGCGACGGCGGTGCCGTATTCTGTGTCTGGCGATGAGGATATGATCTCTGGTCGCGTGCCGCCGCCGTCGAGGTCCACCGTGAAGACCTCGCATGCGCCAGTGCCGAACATAATCTTCTTGTCCCTGACGTCGCCGCCACCGCCTCTAGGGTAGATGTCGAGGGCCGTGAGACACTCGGACTGCAGGAGGACGCAGTCGGCGTCGGGCCAGGACCGTTGCTCGACGCAGAGGTGCTCCCACTTCTTCTTCCCATTGTCTCCGAGCAGCCATGTGGTAAGGGCCGTCGACGGTCTGAGGATCCTCGTGCTGGAGGCACAGGCGCTTGCCCAGAACCGTCAGCTGCACCGTGTCGACGGGAACGTTCTCGTGGCCCGGTGGCGCCGCCAGCGACCCGAAACTCTCCTCGGCGACATCGAAGGTGACGATGCCGGCACGGTCCTGCCGGAGGAAGTGGAGGCGTCCGCCGGCAAACGCGCCCGCCCTCCACGCCACCACGCCGAAGGAGAAGGACGGAGGCTTTCCGCCGGAGGCGGGCCTCCAGTGTACGCCGACGCGTCGAGCGAGAAGAGGCGGGTGGTCTGCACGGCGGCGGGATCGTGGAAGAGGCGCACCACCTTGTATTCGCCCGTGGCCGGGCAGTGGGCCATCCCGTAGGACACGGCTTTCGCGAACAGGTCGGGCAGGAGCCCTTCCCGCAGGCGCATCATGGACGGTCTCCTGGTGTCGGGGAGGAGCAGGATGGCGCCCGTCGACGGGTTGCAGACGTAGTGCCCACGGTGGGAGTCCGTGTAGCGCAGGAGGACGAGGCCGTGGCAGGGCCTTGTCTGGACGACGGAGAACTTCTCAAGATTTGGTAAAGTGATGTCGCCGGCGGAGATTGCGAGCTGCTCCAGCTCCAATCGACCGTCGTGCTGCCAGGCCTGGAAGGGGGTCCGTGCCGCGGTAAAGAACAGTTTAGGCGGCCATGGTTGCCTACTCGGGTTAATGTGCAGGTCGAGGTGGTGGCGGAAGAAGGAGGGAGACGCGAGCGTGGTGGCCCAGGAGCGCGATAGGCAGCGGAAGCGGCCGACTGACTTGGACGGCAGCCGGAAAAAGATCTTGAGGAGCATCTCGTCCGGCAACCACGCAGACAATGCGCGCCGCGGGTCGTTCCTGCTTGTCATCGTCATCATCGTCTCCCCATTGATGCCTCCTGCAGATTACGTGATCTATCGCGCGTACGTGTCTCGCGGTTGAAGATATTTCCGTCGCTATGGTAATGTAGCGGTAGAGCAGTCCGGATTTCTGTCGAGAACCGGTCGGAGTCCTGGTACGCACTACCTCACGTCCTAGTTTTAAAGGCATTTTGAAGAAGGCATTTTTTTAAACTGCCTCAAATGATTAGTTTTAAAGGCACTTTTTTAAGTAGTGCCTCAAATAATATGTTAATTAAAGGCAGTTTTTGAAAATGCCTCCAAAAATATAACATTAGAGGCACTTAGCAAAAATGCCTCAATATATTTTTCTATTGAGGCATTTAATATGATGTAGGCAAATATTATTGAAGGCACTTCTTTGAAAGTGCCTTAAAAGGTTAACTATTTGAGGCACTTCCCAAATTGCCTTCAATAGTTTAACCATTTAAGGCACTTTTCAAAGTGCCTTCACTAATTTGACCATTTTAGATTTATTTCATACCATCAATGTTTATTAAAGGTATTTGTCTCGCTGCTGAGGATGCTGAGGATGTATAGAGAATGTATCAGATTTGTTGAAGTGTACAACTAATCACGTGTCGGCGTCACAAATCCGCTGACTCCGGGTCGACACGCATGTCTCTGCTCCCGTGAAACCATGTTGGGTGGGCCCCACGCAGTACATCGCTATTCATTTTCCGCCACACGTTTTCTCCCCGTCGTCAAAGTCTCGCCTCGCATCTCTATCTCCCTCTCGCCTCTCTCTCCTTCCGATGGCGGCGCCTCGCGCGACGACTACGACAAGGTGGCACGGGCGCCTCCCGCGAGGCGCATGACGTCGCGACGGCGGAGGCCTCCTATGCGGCGCCTCCCGCGAGGAAATGTCAAGCGCGGTGGCGGCGGCCTCCTATGCGGCTCCTTCTCCCCCAACGGCCATGCGGGCAGCAGAGCCTAACGAGTCCCGCGGCCTCTGGCCCTTGCGCCTCCGCCTCCTGGTTCAGGGCGGGTGGCGCGGGCAGCAGAGCCTGACGAGGAGAGGAAATCGCAGAGCATGGATGCGCCCGTCAGGTATGATCTAGCCCGACCATTACTCTACTCCCACCTCCAAACCCTAGCCTCCCCGATGTCGGTCTCAGCCGTCGCTTCAACCCCTGCCGCAGCTCTCCCGATGGCGCTCTCGCGACCTCTGGCCCTTGCGCCTCCGCCTCCTGGTCAGGATCTGTGTGACCTGCGCCGACCAGCGGTGGTCCTCGACCGCGCCATGGATGCGATGGGTGTCGAAGGCGCCTTCTCTGCCGCCCCTGTTCACCACCCCGTCGATGGTCGGCTTTCGTTCCGACGCGGTAGGAGGCGCGGCATCCTCGTCACCAATGGTGGAGTTCTCCACATGGATCCTACGAAGTCGTTCTGGTAGCTCCACCGCGTGCCCCCAAGCATCGACCCCTCTAATCGACGAGCCGCGCGGATCTGGCAAGTCCCCCCTCTTCCACTGTTAATGCTTTGCTTTTGGAAATCTCTGCTGTGAATTGACCGTGTAGTCGTTCATGAGCACTGGCACCAAGTCTGATTTGTCGAGAATTGTTGCAGATCATGTGTTTGTTGTTATGTCTGTACTGTAGAATGTGACTTATTAGTTGGTACACACACTCATTGTAACAACAAACTTGATTGCATGCACCGATTGCTAGCACCAATTTAAAAAGGGAGCTGATGGATTTTTCTCATCATTTTTTGCATGCACTGATTGCTACCAATATTATTATGAATCGTGTGTTTCCTCTTCCGCAGTGTGTCTATTTGCTCACTGATATCCTAGGCTAAAGTACTCATGGCCTCATGGGTAGGTTGTATTGGCAATTGTTTAATTTTATTCTACAGTGCCACAATAGAATGTTTCAGAGTTTACCCTTATAACATCTGCAACTTTTGTCCTACATATTGAGAGGCTCATGGACAACAATTTGTGCAATTGCTCATTGGGTTGATTAACAGCTTCACATGCTTAAACTTTTGTACAATATAGTATGTCCTTGACGGGAGGTTAATATACGCTTTGTCAATATCTCATATATAGTTGAACAATGTCATTGACGAAGTAATCATGCTTATCATTCTAATTTCCGTCTAGAGTGGATACTGGATTGAGTGTACATGGTCCAGTGCAAAACCAAAGTTTAAATGGGGCACTATCTTAGTCTCTTTGTGGTCCCTCCACTTGATATGTAGGTGAAGGCACAGATTTTGTAGAACTCTGTATATTATTTGTTGATTTTTGGTTGAAATGCTGGTGTAGTCAGAGTGATTTCATGTCATGTTTAGCTTCTTCATACGGTAAATTGCAGCAGTTCTAGACTTCTAGTGAGCTGCTTGTGTTTAGTTGTAGTCGGCCTTTAACTCCAGATGGTTTAAATTCTTAATGATTGTGCTAACTGACATTGACAGTGTTGCACACTCAAGATTCGTAGCGCTGATTTAGTTGATTATGTTGTTGCTGAAACATCACAGGAAATACTTGATTAATTCCTTTTTTTAAAATATTGCTTCTGAATCATGCCTAATTGTTCACCTGTGAATTGAAGTTAAGTATATGGTTTAATTGATTGAGCATATATATAAACATATGGAATAGTAGTTGTGTGTGTTGATTGTAACGATTCGACTGTTTTCATTAGGAATCCTTTGCTTTTCTGCATCGTTCACTGAAATCATTGTTAGATGTGCACCTGTTGGTGAATTTTGTTATTTGGTCTAGTGAAGATTCAGATCATTGTTGCATATGCACTTGTTGGTGAATGCTATTATTTGGTCTACTGAAAATTGTGATCTGGTAAGGCACCATAGTCCTGAAAGGAAGCCATGATTGACATTAGCATCCTGTTAGAGCATGATTTCTATATGCTATAGATGCTCTCCAATGTAATATGAGTAGGCCTATCCTATTTGTATTGTACTTAAGGCTGGCCAGCAAATTTAGAAAATGTTGTTCTAGTTGTCTCCTCCAGTTGTGCTTTGATATTTCCAAATGTTCTGTGACGGTATTATCACTAGGGGCCAAGTTTGTTTTCTTTGTTTAGTCTTGTTCATGATATAATGTGACGTATTGATTATTGTTCATGGTTAGTCTGTTTCACTTTATTGCTAGCATCACACTTTTTTCATTATTGCCATGTTGTGTGTTTCCGTATATATTTCCTAATATTGCACCTTGATCAATACACAATCAATGAACAAACATATGTGTAGTTTGTGTCTGACATAATTTAGCCTTTCAGTTATCCATAAGAAGGTGAAGTTATTTTTGTCCCAATCAGAAAAAAAGTCTGCTGTAATCAAACATTTCTGGTGTAACTCAGGCTGGTAGACAATCTGTTGCAAATGGTCGGCTGTAGGGCAATATCATGCTTGTTGATTGTGAATGAATGTTTTGGATGCCTTATTGTATAACACAAATACTTGTATTTCTGTAACTTTCCGTATATTCAATTGTTTGTAGTTCTCTCTTCTAACACTTCTTTGGATGCATACTTTGGCGTTCATATGATCCATTTTCCTCCCTTTGAGTGTGCCTGTTCTGCTGTATTTTATTGCTTAATTAGAAATTGCCCTAATGCTGTTGTAATGCAATTTGTTGTGCACCACATGATGAAGATCACCATAATGCTATTGTAATATGTATCCCTTTTACACATGCTGAATTGATCCTCTGATATAATTAGTTAAGCCATGAGATTAGAAAGAAGTGCAGCCATCTGGTTTCTTGATGGATTTGCCATACTTGTACTTGTATGCAGATGCAATATTATGTTTTTAAATATGACTCTTTCTTGTCTGATGGACTACATAATTGCACGCGATCCTTGTTGCAGAGAACAGACTATGGTACACGCCCGAGTGCACTGGCAGCGGTCCGGAAGGGAAGGCGGGGCCCAGCCCGAGGGCCTTCCATGTCGCCGTGGTCATCGACTGCAACATGTTCGTTTTCGGCGGCCGCTTAGGGGGCAAGAGGTCTGCACAGTTCTCCCTCTAGTAGAGTTCTGCAGGCGTCAGTCGTTGCCTGTCTGTTGCTTACGGTCCGGTGTTTGCCTTGCAGGTTAGGCGATTTCTGGATGCTCGACACCGGTAAAGCCCTCTGTTCCATGGAGTTTCCCTGTTGCATGGGTTTGGTGATTTGCCGTCTCCCCGGGAGTTTGCTGCTGCATCAGCCATAGGAAACAGGAAAATTGTCATGTAAGCAATTTGTTTCGTACAAGTTTCCCCTGTCATTACACTGGGTCTCATCACCTGTGAAGAAGATTGTACATGCATTCTCCCACCCAAGCGAGCCTACACATTCTATTCCTCGATCTCGACACTTTAGTCCTTTGCAGTGGCTACCTCACATTGTTTGTATGAAGTTGTGCATCTGATTTAAGTAATGGTTCACTGGAAATATTAAGTTAGACGATAACTGCCATGTATATTTTATGATGAATTTCAAACCATCAAATACAATATATGCAAGCTAGCTTCTTTAAATACAATACAATATATACAGTTTATCGGTAGTCACATACAGACTGCTTTGTCATAGCTAGTCAGCACATATGTATATGCTCATGGGCTTGATCATTATTGCATTCCTTGATAGGTGAAGTATATTTATTGCATTATTTCTTCTAGATCTAGATATATACATCATTTGTCATGCTAGTTTCTGTGAAGTATATTTTCGAATCTGACAGGCTGACAGCTATAGTCTTGCAACTAATTTGTTTCATCGGAATAGTAATCAATGTGTAGTAACATGCATTCATGATTGTATGTTTTTCATATACCGGCATTGTGTAAGTAACTAATTTGGCAGTTGCAATCACGACACCATGACACATATTTAAGCATGTCATAGTTCAATGTTTCCAAATAAGTAATGATCCCCTCTTAATCTATTGAAAGTAACACCGATGTATCAACGTTTCCGTGTGTTTCTAATGGTTGTCAATGTCCTTGATCTATTGAAGAGTAAGTAGATATGGAATTGGGAAGCACCAATGTCCTTGATATGTGTTATCGTGGTGTTTATAATTCTATATGCAAGCACCAATTGAAATTTGGAAGCCTGCTACCTTTCATTTTCAGTTATGGATTGTGATAGCTATGCTAACGCTCCTATATGCTTTATTATTTTGCTGTTAACCTACGAATGCATGTCAGTGCCCGAAATGATCATTATTTATTTTTAAGTCTGTGTAATTGTTGATTAAGAATAAGCTATGTCCTTTTCTCACTTAATGAGAACTTGAACACATGATGGTCTCCATGGTATAACCTTGGCTATTTCTGGTTTGCAATACCTCCAATTATTCTTAGCTAGGAGAATCATGTATCCATACTTCATATATGTGCTATTTAGTTCAGAATTATGAACATAAAGCCTTTTAGATGAAGTTTATATATGTTCTTTTCTTGGTTGCTATGTGTCACCTTCGATGCATATTACTACTCGTCAATGATCAATAACATTTTTCTCTCTTTTGTACTATTTCGTTCTAGCAACGGCCCCGGCGGCTCTCTTGTTGCTGTGCTAGCCATGGTCTCTCGTGCCCCGCATGCGGTGGTAGGCTCGGCTGGCCCCTGGCGTTGACTACCTCGACTCACCATGCTGCAACCATGGTGCTCTCTCGTCGTCGGCTACTTATTCTCTTTGGTGAGCTTTGCTTCAGCACTTGAGCTCCTCTACTTTTGAGGTACCAGGGCCATGCCATGGCTATTTCTGCTTCTACCTTTGAGCCGACGACCTAATTGATGTCCAGTTGTGTTGATGCATGTATAATTGACGGCTCACCCTTGTAGTTCTATTGCCTCTGGATATTGTCACTGCTTATTTGTTCTGATTCTAGGACTTGATCAGTGGTCAGGGTTAGTTTTTTTCTTTTATAAGGCCATATGTTTGTTTAACTTGCTATTTTGTTTATCATTTGCTAGCTAGTTTGTTTGACAAGTGAACTAGCAGTCAACACCATACCACTGAATTTCCTTCAGTTTTCTTGTAGTGTCAAAGAATGGAGATGCACAAGTAGCTAATGATCCTGAGATTATGAAGTGGAAGTCTGGACATATCGATTTGGCTGGCACCATATACTGTGTGAATATTTTTGGATTGTCTTGTGTATTTTAGATTGTCATATGTGTGATGTTAATGATTATCAGCCTGTGATTGAGTGATTGAGGGAGGCTGGGACCTGGGTTCTGCGAGACGGACCTGAGACTCTTCTAGTCAGCTAGTCACTTGTAATATTTTGTTGTTTTGATGTATTTGAATGCTGAATAATACTGTGATTTACTGTCATATTGTAATGTGATCTTGGAACCTACATATTACTTTCATTTTTGAACCTGCAAATTACTGTGAATCTACACGTTGTGGTATTTGTATTATGCCTTTATTCAACTTTGAGGCACTAAAATGGGTGCCTCCCAAAGTGAACTTTGAAGGCGGTTTTTAAAAATGCCTCCTATGATATACTATTTGAGGCACTCAAAAGTGCCTCAAAAGGTATACTATTTGAGGCACTCCAAAGTGCCTCAAAAAGTATTGTTTTGGAGGCACTAAAAAATGCCTCAAAAGGTATACTATTTGAGGCACTCCAAAGTGCCTCACTAAAAAATGCCTCAAAAGGTATACTATTTGAGGCACTCCAAAGTGCCTCAAAAGGTATAGTTTTAGAGGAACTAATGATTTGTGCCTTAAAAGACTTTTACCTACCGGAGTAAATGCAGCACTATTTTTTTTTGCCTCAAAAAATCTTTAAAGGCATTTTTTTTACTTTTTGAGGCACTTTAGAGTGCCTCAAATTCGAGTTTGTGATGTAGTGACGGCCGTACGGGCCTTGGACCTTGGATATTTTATCGATGCATGCATGTGGATTTTTTTTTGCCTTACCCAAATGGGTATCGCTATCGGGAGGGTTCCCTTCGCAAAGGTCGAATTCCACGTGGCTGATCCAGTGAGGTAGCGAAATCCGAATTTGTTACTCTGCTCGCGAAACAGCCCACGTGCATACGCGTGTACGAAGATGTACGAGCCCCCGCGGCACCCGCGCGGTGCATGAAGCGAAGCTCCCACCCCCGTACTGATCCACTGATGCACGCATGCATAGAATGAGCTAGCTTCAGCGATCGAAACCCCGGGAGCGGTGTACGCCGCTGTCCACATGCGATGTACAGCCGAATCCCACTCGCGTAGCTCCAGTACGGACGGAACCACAAATTAAATCTAAATCTTTTTTCATACTGTATATAAGTTGGGTTACTTACCACCCAACCTACACCCTAACTTATAATACAAGTTGTAAGTTTTACATAATCTAGCGGCTCGGCTTCGTCCCCCGTCGCCGCTACCGCGGCGTACGGGCGGACTCAGCCTCGGGGCGTTAGGGTACGGAGGATTCGTCGCTCGTCGAAGCTACATGGCAACGTTTGTTAGAAACATGGATGTACAGAGTTTCCAGAGCAGAAAGTACAGATTATAGCGATCAGGATGTACACACATGTTGTTACAGGATGTACACACATGTTGTTACTGGATGTACAAAATTTAGAAATGTACAAACTGAAAATGTACAAAACTGGAAATGTACAACCACGTGCTACCGAATGTACAGAAAACTGGAAATGTACAAATTTGGAGATTGTAATATCCCGCAGTTTAGAGAGTTGAAAGGGTAGAAATAGAATTTGTGCATTCGCATAGCATGCATCTGAAAATGCGGGTAAATTTCACACTTTTAACATAAAACAGATAAAGTAATCGATGTTTCGCTCGACTCGATGAGTTAGGGTTTAGATCATCATATCAAGTGCAATAAACTTCGAGATGAGCTTTATACCAAATTAACTGAAATCACAATCACAATAAATTAGTTGACTGAATGAAGATCGACAGACAGACGGTCATAACAAAGAAAGTCTTAGAAAACTCCAAGGGGGAGAGTGAACAAGTGTATTGGATGGTATTTGGGTTATGAAACACGGAGTTTGGAAGGAATACTTGGACTGAGATAGTGTTGAACTAACTATCAATTCTCTAGAAGTACTTTGAAAACATGAGCATTGTTGGAAATTTTTACCAGATTCTGAAATGGAAGAGGCAGTTGAAATTTGGATGTTAAGAGCCACAGGAAATCCAATGGTCATAGTAGCTATGACTAGAGGATCTAAATGATATGGAATAAAAGGAACTAGAGTTCAAGGATAAGAAAGTATACCATATCAATACCAGGATACGAGGGGATTGACATAGAAAGGATTATTCACCCTGATTACAAGTGACAGGAGGACTACTTCTAAGATGTAGTATTCATGGTTGGATGGATTACTAGTGTCTAATCCATTCGGAGGAAGCAAACCACTTAGGAAGATTTATGTTCTATATAGCCAGTAAGGACAGTTATCTCAGAGGTTCTGGAGCTTAGACGATGAGCTTACCATCAGAATTGAAGTATTTGTAGTTTCCTGATTATAAGAAAGTGTACCAACAATCATATCTGAAGATCTTAAGGATGAAGAAGAGGATCTTCCATGGAGGGCCATAAAGCCAAGGTAATGCAAGGAGTTTGAATAGGATGATTCGAGAGACATGAAGGAGTAGTAAGAACATCGGAATGTATCAAATAGTCAATGAAAGTTGAGAAATGGATAGTGTGGACCAATGGAGGATGCACAGAAGTATGTTGGACAAGGGATCACTTAGGTCTACGTCAACATCAGAAAGGAATTTGAGTGAATCAATATCTGCAGAAGTTCTTTCTACTTATCCCTACGTGAGAGAAGTCAAAACTTCGGGACGAAGTTTAGTTTAAGGGGGAGAGGATGTAATACCCCGCAGTTTAGAGAGTTGAAAGGGTAGAAATAAAATTTGTGCATTCGCATAGCATGCATCTGAAAATGCGGGTAAATTTCGCGCTTTTAACATAAAAGAGATAAAGTGATCGATGTTTTGCTCGACTCGATGAGTTAGGGTTTATATCATCATGTCAAGTGCAATAAACTTCGAGATGAGCTTTATACCAAATTAACTGAAATCACAATCACAATAAATTAGTTATCGCTCGACAAACTAATTGGTCAAATTAGTCGATTGTCGAGGTGCGAGGATATTAGACATGATCTTCCGCAATTCCCTACACTTTGGATCACAATTCTCAAATATGATAGTATATCATTTACATTAAATACAAAACACTAGTATCAATATATCATTCCATATCTATGACTATTCCATCACACCCTTCACACTCATATATTCATTCCAAGTCATCACTTCCACATTCATCCATGATCTCAAGTATCTTTATACCACCATATCATTAAATCATACATACATGATATCAACAAATCATTCTTACACAAATGTCATATACAATTTGACATGACCTATCCTAATTCTCAACACTTTTGAACACAAATCTATAATACAACATTAATATCACTCAAATAGGAACTTTAACACAACAATACGATTAATACATCAAAGTTCACATATCTTTGGTCACACGAGAATATAATCCATCCATTCCTCATCCCATACAAATCATATTATCATCTCATCTACACACATCTCACATTACCAATCTTAGATGCAAATGTCCATAGTCCAATATGATACATCAAATAGAAAGTGTTACAAACTTTTAAAAGATGAACTTGGTAGCATAATTCATATTACAATATTGATAATATGCACATATCTCATCCAAAAGAAAACAAGAAATACAAAGAAGAAAATGAAGCCTAAATTCAAACTTGATCTTCTGAACTAATCTTGATCTTCTTATCTCCCAATCTTCTCAAGTTTCAATTCCAGAAAAGAAGAAAGCAAGAAAGTAATACTTTGTTCATATCAACTTCTCCAGTAAATAAAATCTTGTGATATTCAAATGCTTTGAGTGTTATAGAAGTAGTTTGGTAACAGGGCCTGATCAATCTTGTTAGCAAATTATTTTTGTATGCATAAAGCAATTGGAGGTCATTTAACCAACTTAAGTGCATCTAAAATTAAATAAGGATAAAAGAAAAGTTTCTGTTAATTAAAATGTTTGCCTTCACCACAAGGGAGAGGCAATTGATGTTTGGAACTCGACTTCAGGATATTAAGAACTGATCTTAACATCAAATAATTGACTAGAGGGATTAATCTCAATCTTAAGGCAACATTGGATCATGGATCATACTTGGAATATTTGGATCATTTGAGATATCATGGATCAACTAGGAAACAAGAAGGCAACCAGGGACATGATCCATTTGAGCAAGATACAAAGGCAACTAATATTGATCCATGTTTATTATCTTAGGCAACAAAGGCAATTAGTCAATCCCTCTAATCTAGTCACGTTCCTAATAAAAAGAAAGCTCACATTCTCATATTTCTCCAATGGTATTAAATTACCAAGGAAGAAAGTTAAATCATTAAAGCCCACAAATATGTAATTATAAAGCCACATGATCACCATCCATTTATTTGCAAAGCCCACATAAGAGAGAAGCCAAACCAGCCCATATGAGAGAATTAGCCCACAAGCCCATCTAGTAACAAAATCCACTTGGCATGCCAAAAATAAATCCTACAAGAGGATAATACCAAGCATGAGAAGGATAAGCATGCCACATAAGGGGATAAGAACAATGACTAGGCATGTCTATCCACAATAAAATATCTACTATTACTTCAATCCCAAGTAATTCCCATGCAAGGCCCTATAAAAGGACATGCTTGCCACACAAATAATTTGAATTTGCTCACAATGACATTTCCATTAATCCACAAGAAGCAACCAGCCGAACTAGCAATTTTGCCCAACAAATTATTTTCCATCAGCCACTGTTCTAGCACCAAAAACACATCTCAGCCGCATCAAACAATTGATGCTTCAGCCAAAATCATCTATCAACACTACTCACCTGTTTACATCACACAAACCAGCCAGAACATCTCAAGAACACCAAGAACACTACCAAATCTTATCCAATCTTTAGAATCTCTAGGAAATAGGTCAAGCAGCGAGGAGGAGCAGGCTAGCCACAAGACGCAGGTTATGTTCAGAATCCAGAAGACCAAGCTTCTCTTCAGCAGCAGGTTGAAACTTAGGAACCAAATCTTGTGCAGCATCTATATTATCATTAGATGAGAGGGAAAGAGAGGAGAGGGGCAGATCTGTTCTTATCAGTTTCTTATCTAGAGAAAGTGAAGTAAGAGAGAAGAAAGGCTTAGTTTTGCAAGCATAATAAGCAGATCTAGACAGTAGCTGTATTCTGTCCAGGAATGCTTAACAAAATCATTCAAACACATCACAAGCTTTATAAATAATCAAGAAAAGCATAGGAAATCCAATAACAGTCCATATGTTACTAAACAACACCTAAATCTGTCCATAGGCTATAGCTCACTAAAATCTGATACCTAACACTGAAACATATACTCAATCATGTTTATTATCTCAAAAAATAAATCTGGCACGTTTGGATGCTAGCAAATCATCAAGAACTCATATAACAACATAAGTAAATTAGAATAGCAAGTAAAACATTAGCATATCATGTATTTTCATACACTGGTTCAGGTCTTTGAACCAGCAATCAATTATTTGAGCATAGAAATATTTTCTAGCATAACAAAATAAGCTAGCATACGCTTTATGCACAAACACATATACAGGGGCAGCATAACCAATCTAACAAGCTAAACCATCCAGTAATCAAAGCTAATCTATCAAGCACAGGATTCATACACATATAATAAGACATATAAATCCATCTTTGAACTCTGTAAATATTTAGTTTCGTCAGAGTTAGAGCATCAGCAAGGCCACACATACTAGGGATGATTCAATCATCCAAACAGAGGCATCATTGCACATATAGGGCATAGATCTATGGAGCTATAGCTACACCATCACTACTTTGTCACTACAGACCAGACCATCCCCACAGTGCAGCGGCTCGATGGCTGTTCTCAGAGAGCAAACCAAACTAGGTGAGCTATGGCACGATGGCCATGCTCCAGAGCAAGGGGTGTAGTAGCTAGAAGGGAACCAGAGGCAGCTCACCTTGAGCAGTTGTAGCCGAGGCAGTGGCGGCGAGGGTGTCGATGCCGGTGTTGCGACAGAGCACCGTCCCGCCGGCACCCTAGTGGAATAGCCGTAGGAGAGCCCGGTCAGCACCATGACCACACGACACACCGGCAACACCGCCATTCCATCGGTGGTGGCTTGCTCGGGAGCATCGCATCGGAGACGAGTCGAGGTTGAGGAAGATGACCCGGAGGCGTGGCTGAGCAGAGGCTTGAGAGGAAGCCGAGCTCGCGGGGGAGAGCAAGTCTGAAGTGGCATGGTTGAGCAGGAGCACGAAAGGTGACGAGGGAGCAGCCGGAGACGCGGGAGCTGCGCCGGCGAGCTCGAGCCATGCGGCTAGGGTTCCGCGAGAGAGCTCGATTAGGGGCGCATGGTGGTGAATCGGCACCGCGGCGGCGGGGAAATGGCGGAGGAGAACTGGATGGAGACGCGCCGGGGAAGCAGTCGTGCCGGAGCTGGCCAAAGCCGGCCGGAGCAGAGGGTGGCGACGGCCGGAACCGGGGGAGGCGACGGCGACATCACCAGAGAAGGGGGAGAGAGCACGCTCACGCGATAGAGAGGGGAGAGGGAGAAGGGAAGAGTGGCTAGGTCGGTTGACCAGACCCGAGCCAATCTTTGACTTGGTTTAGCCAGTTGGACCAAGGACCTATTGGTAATTTTACAAAAATTCTCAATCAAATCAAATTCAAGTTCAAAAATGAAAATGCAAATAAAATCCTAAAAATAAAGTAAAAATATGTGTTCTACTCACAATTTTATAAGGATTTCAAATATGATTTTTATTTGATTTATTGAAAAGGTTTTTTTGAGTGAATAATTCAAAGATCCTTAAGTGGATATGATTTGAATTAATTTCAAAAATAAGTTTTAAAAAGATTTTATTATGTGATAATCCAAAGATCCTTAAGTGGACATGAATTGAATTATCTTTAAAAAATTCAAGGATCCTTAAGTGGAAATGAATTGAACTGTTTTTTTAAATAATAATAATTTTTTTTTCTAAAAGAAAAATAATTTGAGTAATAAGCTCAAAGTATATATTTTGAACTTTATTGCATACTATAAATGACTGTCCTGTTACTCATCCTAGGTAAAACACACAAAGAAGAAACCATCTAAAATCATTCACCCTTGTGTTGATAATATTTGAAAGTTAGTCAAGTAAATAAAATTTGAATAAATACCTACTTCATGATGTTAATTAAATGTTTTCTTAAAGGCATTAAAATTGATGACTTAAAATTGCAAATCTTGTTTTTCTAGCAAAGAAAAAAAAGTATTTACTTGAATAAACAAATTCTTTACCTCAATAAAAGTGGTAAACACTTAATTCTAAATATCATAACAATTCAAAGTAATTTAACCAACCCATAAATTATAAACACTAACTAATCCTTAACCCCTAAAATCACTTCAGTTATCAAAGTATCAAATAAAACAAAGCCTACACTTACGAGCTTGGGTATTTTTGGGGATTTTACGATGCATCTCATATTTATGCAGAATAGCATCTTGACAGTGTTTCAGTAGTCCTTACCAGGACTACATTGCTATTTTCAGAACTCGGGGTTTTACCGCAAACCCTAGAACCCCGAAGGACATGAATTGCCATCTCTATCACAGGCAAGTTCATTCTTGCATACCAATTGATGTATTTTTATCAAAGTACTTGCAAAGTTACCTATACGTTCCTTTCACTTGCATCAAAAAGAAAAAAATATTTTCGAATGATGTGGTATATACTATTGGTTGGCGGTGGAACAATGGTAAGATGAATAGGTACGGTGTTCCATCGTATGGGAAGGTATATATCCTTAGGAAATTAATAACCCCTGTTCCAGTGATCCTTTCGCCGTAGTAAAAGCATCAACCAACGGACTTTGTATGGGCGGGGTCAGTCAGAGGCTTCTTTTCTCATCCGCATATCCTCAGCAGGCCTACACCGGGTTGGGTCGTTGCGGCGGCCAACGGCGTGGAAGCGCGTGCTCTTCCTGCCCGACGGGGTAATTGGTGGGGAAGCTCGGGAGGGGTGATGGGTATGCGTGGAACATGATTCCCCTACCGCATCATAAATGGGCGGATGTGTGTTGATTTGGGAGAAGCTCCACATGGCTGGATGTCCTGAGTCTTGGCTATAACACTCATGGAGTGTAAAGAGAGCATATATAGGGCCAGGCAACTGTTGGGTAAAGTGATGCAACTCTGCAAAGTCAAACAACAAATTTGTGATATCACAACCGTGTTCCCGGAATGGAACTACGAGATCGAGGCCGGAATGGAGTCCCATTTGGATTCACAAGACCGGTGGAGGCTGTGGACATAGTTTTCAGAATAAAATCTATCCTTTGAAGAAATGTTTGCAAAAACTTGCATCTATGCCAAAGACCTGAGGTTTTGGCAGTAGCTAGTGCATGAAACACCTTATCTCTATATATTCAGAACTTGCTGAGTAACGCTGTTACTCACCCCTTCCCATTTGACCCCCTGCTTAGACTTTTGGAGCCATCAAGGGCGTTGCTAGATATCCATCACGATGTTGAGGAGGTCTTCCACAAGGAATCAAGTCGACCTGGTGGAGCTTGAAGGAGTTGACCGCTACTTCACCAATGGAAGAATGACGACAACCATGGCCATGGAGGGACAATGACACCAGTGTCAATGGCATACACAAAAACCACACCGTCAATGGAGGAGACAACATCTATTAGAAGGACGAGTACAATCCTGGATAAAGATATTCCAGATGGAATAGATTAGGGTTGTGACAACAACAGTAGTTGATTAGGAGTAGAGCTAGAGTTAATCTCCAGCTTAGTGTTACGAATTCGATCTTTTCTGGATTTCATTTGTATGAGACTTGCTTTTATATAAAGGAGGTTCTCAAGATGTTGTATTGAATATTGTCGTAATCATATAGTGTTACCTTGGACCTGCTATGTTTCTGTTGTACTACTCTGAGGGATGTAATATTCACGGATAAGTCCTTCTGTGAGTGTTATGTCAACGACTTGCGCACTACAACATGCAGTGGTGTGCTAGGTCACCGCAGAGATGTACAAACTAGAGATGTACAAAATCTGGAAATGTACAACCACGTGCTACCGGATGTACAACCACGTGCTACCGAATGTACAAAAAAAAGTTTCTCGAAACCTATCAACATGGGATCTAAAAACGAATCTAAAAATAAATGCGTTTCCACCCATCCATCCTCCATCCGGTGGGATGAGAAAATCCCACCAAAACTCTCTAGTGTTGCCACTTGTCACGCATGCAAACACCCACGGGAGACCAGGCGAGGAGAAGGTGACACTTGGCGCGAGGAGATCGGAGGAAAAGTTCCATTTGCAAAGGGTTCCCTTTTTCTAACGATTTCCTACACAAATATATACATGGCCATTGTTCGGGCCGGACTCGGGCCAGGCCTAGAAAAGCCCGATACGGAAAGACCAGGCCCGAGCCTAGCCTGGCCGGATTGTTGGGTCGCAGAAATCAGGCCCGAGCCCAAAAAACCCGACTAGGCCCGACCAACCCGGCCCGACCATAACTAAAAATGTATTTTGTGCAAGCCTGAGCCGGCCCGACCTGACCATCGGGCTCAAAATTCAGGCTCGAGCCAGCCCGATGGCACAGCCAGGCTGCCCATGGCCAGGCCTACCCAAATGGATGCGTCTATACGTGGATATAGACAACCTTGCCCGATCCGGCCCAAAAATCTTAGATCGGGCTATGCCATCGGGCCTGATTTATGCGACCTGATAGTTGAGCTCAGGCTTATCAAAAACATGATTTCATCTGGTCGGATGGTCGGGCCAGGATGGACTCAGGTCTAGATTTTCAGTAGCAGGCTTTTTTCAGCCCGATAGCCAGGTAGTATATTCTAGACAGCGACGATGTGCTAGGGATAGCTCTTCACAGGTTTCTAACCAAATTTGTGCTGGTTATAGAACACCCCGGTAGAGATATTACATGCGCTTGTTCCATATAGAGGATAATATCTTGTGGACTTTCTCTCTAACCACATGGAATGGGATACTCACATGGTTCATTGGCCGACTGAGATGGGTTGTTCGAGACATATAAATTTGGTTGTGTTTCCGCAGATTGTGTGAGTGTGAAGTTAGACAAATAATCTAGTGGCAATGTAGGTTCATTGCCATCTCAACCCTTGTTGGATACACAATGGTTTTGAAAAATATATATTTAAAACGAGATGTGTATGTGCAGTCTACAACAAGCAAGATGGACATTAACAATCTATATGTAGAAAAGTAGAATCATATATGTGTTTGTGCTTAGTTATAGAAAAAAGAATATGACTAACCACTTACTCTATTATTTACTAATCATATGAAAGCTTTAATCTTCCGCATTTTGACACGAATAAATATGAAATATGAATATACGACATAACTATTTATGTGTATGGAAAATTATATTATGAATTATAATAAACATTAAAATAAATTATTGTTAACATAAATGTAATTTAATTAAACCTAATGTAGATTGTTAATCCTGGTCAAATGATTTTAACAAAGCAAAACTAATAGTTTATGTAGATCGTCGAATTGAAAGGGGAATCAATAGATTACCGATAGGACATGACCCTACCGTCACCCGCTCTTTTGTCTTTGTCCTTCTTTCGTCAGCCCGCCTTACGACTAGTAGACAAAAAAAACCAAACATGATTTGAGATTGACGAAAAATTATCAATGAATTTGTTCTAATTTTATTTTTATTGCGTGTTTTTTCAGTTTTTCCTACTGTTGGTCTTGTCTCAATAGTTTCTTTGTATTGATTTACTTTACTGCAATATAATTTAGATAGTTTGGGTAAAAGAAAATGGCAAAAGTTCTACCTACCTTCTCTAATCGAAAGATGATGGCATCCCATAATATATGCTCATTCTACGGCCACATACATCTTTAACTAATGATGAACATCTCTACCAACTAGAGATGGCATAGTGATAAAAGTTTTGGCCTCCCCATGAAATGGTTATACGCAACCATATTTATTAAATAAGTGCAAAGCAATGAGGCCAAGGTATCAACATGACAAGTACAACCATGACAAGCTTGTTAGGATAAATGAATGACTAAGTCGACACACTTCCCTAGAAAAAATACAAATATAAGAAAAAGACTTGCTTATACGTCACCAGATCCAGCCACAACACACAATGCAGACACTCATATACACGCACATGTACTCACCCCTATGAAACCTATAAGTACCACCAAGAGACTAATCCGGCGGGTCAGATCTTGAGATTGACGAAGTCACCACAGACGTCGCTATTGACGATAACGTCGCCTTCCACTGAAAGAATATTCTGCCATAATGAGAAACACAAGTGTTAAACCCGATGTTTGAATTCTAGTGGGTTGAGGGTGAAAGGACGTATGGTCGACTAGAGGGGTTGAATAGGCGACTATCAATTTTAATTCGTTTTCTTTTAATTAGGGATTTAAAAAAGTAAAAGCAAGTTATCTAGATGTGCAACTAGATGAAAAACCCTAAGTGACAAGGTACAAGGAACAAGTAAATGCGCAACGGAAAGTAAAGGATAGAAGTCACCGCAAGTGGACATGAGGAACTGATTCCCGTATTTCCTTCCCAAGGGAAGTACGTCTACGTTGGAGAGGTGTGGAGGCTCCTTGGCCCTCCTACAAGCACGTCCGTGCTCACCCTATTCTCCGTGTGCTAATCCCGCGAGGGAATAGCTCTTTCCACTATGAGGTCGACTTGAAGGCGTTGACCAAACCTTTACACCAAGGTTCGGGCTCTCCATAATAAGTTGGAGACTCCCAACAATGTCCCGAAGCTTCTCAGAACCAATGAAGCTTTGAAACCCGCACTTGCTCCCAAGGTTCCCAAGAAACCCTAAGAGCCTACAAGATCCAAGATCCACAAGCAAATAGTGGGGGATTTGAAATTCCTTCGATGGAAGGCTAGATCTAGGTCCTGGCAGTAGTGCCACTGCATTCTTCGGTCTTCAACGGCTCCTTCTGACTGCAGGGCGGGCTCATACCGCAGCAGTGGTACTGCCGACAGAGGCGGCGGTACTGCTGCTGAGGGCGAACAGAGAGACCTCGTGGCGGCAGTGCTGGCGGCACTGCTTGCGGTGCTGCGTAGCCTAGCAGAGGGCTCAAAGTCCGTAGCAGCGGTACTGCCACCAGAGGCAGCGGTACTGCCGCCAGAGGCGGCGGTACTGCAACTGAGTGCTAAAAGAGCACCTCCCTGGCAGCAGCGATGGCGGCACTGCTAGTGGTGCTTGATATGTCCCAGACGTATCTATAATTTTTTATGTTCCATGCTTGATTATATATCAGTGCCACATGATTTTATAATGTTTTATATCATTTTGGCATGATTTATGGAACTAACCTATTAACAAGATGCCCAGTGTCAGTTCCTGTTTTCTGCTGTCTTTTTGTTTCAGAAAAGTTGTTCGGGGAAGTTTCTCGGAATTAGCTGAAAAATTACGTGAATTATTTTCACAAAGGAATAAAGATGGAGCCAGGAGGGAAGCTGCAGGGGCCCACAGCCCCCAGACGCCACCTAGGCGCGGCCCACCCCTTGGCTGCGCCTGGGGCCCACCTGGCGCCCTCCGACGTCTTCTCGAGTTGCCCTTTCACCTATAAATTGACTTCGACGCGGAAACCCTCGATACCCGATCATATTCTCCAGAAAACATCCGAGGCCGCCTCCGTCGTCAACCCTAGATCGGGAGGGTTTTGAAGCTCTTCCCGGCCCCCTGCCGGAGGGGGAATCATCACCGGAGGCATCTACATCACTATGCCTGCCTCCGGAGTGATGCGTGAGTAGTCCACCACGGGACTACGGGTGCATAGTAGTAGCTAGATGGTTGTCTCTTCTCCTTGTACTCCATTGCTTAGATCTTGTGAGCTGCCTATCATGATCAAGATCATATTTGTAACTGCTACATGATGTGTTTGCATGGATCCGATAAATTGTGGAAATCATTACTCTTGTTCATCTACGTGTTATGTTTTATCTATGATCTTGCATGCTCTCCGATGCCAGTGGATGCTTTGGCCAAGTAATCTTCATAGAGGGTATTTATGCTAGATAGTGGGTTCATGCCTTTGTGTGCTGATTGCGATTGACAGAAACGCTTATGCTCATGAATGTGTTGTTGCCACTAGGGAGAAAACAGCGGTGTTATTTCCCTGTGTTATTTGCATTGCTTACATTATACATTTTGCTTATTGCAATGATCTATTGCTTGCAACTTAATACTTCTGGGTGACATGCTGGATAGCGATCCCAGGATGGATTATTAGTCATAGATGCAGTTGGATAACGGTCTATGTATTTTGATGTAATGCCCATATTAGATGAAACGGTGAACTATATTGTTTTACGATAGCATTGTTATGCGTCCACAATTTTGTCAATTGCCATGCTGTGAATTGTTTACCCATCATGTATATCTTTTGGAGAGACACCACTAGTGATCTGTGGACCCCACTCCTAGTTTCCTACACTGTTTACAACCGTTTTAATAGCTTTCCATCATCGTTGTCTCGCTGGTGATATTTCACTTTCATCATATTTTACATCTGCATATTTAATTCTTTGTGTTCAGCAAGCCGGAGAGATTGCCACCCTCTCTGTTTCGTTGGGCAAAGTACTTTGTTTGTGATTGTGTGCAGGTCCACGTCAACACGCCAAGAAGACTTCTCGAACTACTAAGTCTCCCAGCAACAGTTTTTTTTTGCGTTGTTGATACCTAGCAAGCCTTCTCCAAGTCTTACTGGTTCGATAACCTTAGTTTTGTAATCAAGGGAAACTGCTGCTTTGCTGCATCATACCTTCCTCTTAGGGTTCCCCACGAACGTGTGATCCACGTCATCAGTGTCGCGCAGCATAGGGGAATGCTCAAAGTCCCCAGCAGCGGTACTGCCGACATGCTGCGGGACGAGCCCTCTTGGCGGCAGTGCTAGCGGCACTGCTTGCGGTGCTGCGTAGCCCAGTGGAGGGCTCAAAGTCCGCAGTAGCAGTACTACCGCTGAGGTCTAACAGAGCCCCTCCCTGGCGGCACTGCTGGCGGTACTGCCACTGAGGTCTAACAGAGGCCCTCCCTGGCGGCACTGCTGGCGGTGCCGCACTGCCCAGGGGAGCACTCAAAGCCCAGGGATGGCGGTACTACCGCCATATGCAGTTTCTTCTTGTGTAAAACCTGCGAGGACTTACAAAATAATATTAGATTTAAATTATTATGTTGTCATTAATACCAAAACATATTAGGGGACTAGATGCACTTTCAGAGGGTACAACCACCATTCTAATTATCCAACGATATGTTGGCTCTCTCATATAATATTGAACTAGGTTTTACGATATATTGCCCTTTTTTCACGGGAAACCCAGCACATTGTTATGCACCGGTTGGGCCGGTATGTGTCCAAATAGCACCAGCCCGTCATACATAAGAAATGACCAGTTTAGGCTGGATAAGTTACTATAAAAAGGCGGCCTAAATGAAACACAAGATGAGTCCGTTTTTTATGACTCCGTTTTTTGTGGCGAGATAAAAATCAAGATAAACAATGGCACAAAAAGTTTCTTTTATTTTCTTGAAAGCATGATGTTTTTATCAATTTATGTACTGCTCGTACAAACCGTTACACTCCTTATCTTGACTAGGTCAAGCAAAATACAAACCCACCGCATGTTCATGATGTTCAGTTGCTTTGAATTTGTACTACTTTTGACTTCGTAGCAGATTTGCATATAGACCCTTCAATTTTTTGGAAACCAATCTACACTCCACCTCAGATTTCTTGACCGCCTACAATTTTGCATATAGACCAATTTTGTTTTTGGAAATCAGCCCACACTTCCCTCGGAGTAAATTTCACACCGATTAAATCAACATTTAACCAAAAGTTCACAACCATTTCAAGGAAAGTGAACCCTTTTTTGTGATATTTAATTGAATAACATATATGAAACTATGCACACGTCTATGTTTCATATATGCTTCACTTTCGTTGAAATCTTTGTGAAACTTTATTAAAATATGTGTAAAATCACAATGAAACATTTATGAAACCTCCTCAAGATGGAGCGCAGGAACCACTAGCGGTTAAGACATTGCCAAGACGACAACATACACGTGGGAAATCCGCGTTGCAACAACGGCGCTCACAAACCACCTGCAACAACAATATCTATCTTTAATTGTGCACGACAGAGAATGCCAAAATAACACATATCAAACGACCTTATTCTCACACGAAGAATCCCCTACGACGACGAAGACGACGTCCCACGATTAACCCCTCCATTTTTCCTCAACGAAATCTAACGGTTCTTACACGCACGCACCCAAGCCGTCACACGTACATTTACAGAGACCCTGACATACATGGATGGATGCACCGATCGAGCAACCAACGACGCATCGCAACAAGAATTCAACAGTTCGTCGCTAATCAATCACGTCGAGTTGTACTGCGGTTGCTCGCCGGCGCGGCCCTCGCTGAGGTACGACGAGGCGGTGCTGCTGTCCTCGGGGTCCCGTTCCCGGAGCTCCTCGATGTGCGCGAGCGCCTCCTTGATGTCCCAGCGCGCGGCGACGTCGGCGTCGCAGCACCCGAGCCCGACCTTGAGCAGCTTCACCATCTCGCCCTCGCCGCTCCGGGTGCCGCCCATGTCCTTGTCAAACACCTCCCCGGTCCACTCCTCCCGCACCACCGAGTTCACCCACCCGGCCAGGTCCGTCGTGCCCTCCCGCCCCTTCCGCAGGTAGTTCGCCGGGAACTTCCCCGTCAGCAGCTCCAGCACCAGGATCCCCAGCGTCCACACGTCGCTCTTCCTGCTCGCCCTGCCCCCCTGCGCCGCCGCCGCGCACTCCGGCGACTTGTACGCCACCATCACCTGCGACGCCTGCTGCGGCGTCACCACCGGCACCAGCGCGTAGTCGCTCAGCACCGGCTCCAGCGCCTCGTCCAGGAGCACGTTGGAGGACTTGAGGTGGCCGTGCGGCACCGTCAGCATCGGCAGCTCCTCGTACAGGTACGCCAGCCCGCGCGCCACGCCCTTCACGATCCGCAGCCGCGCCGCCCAGTCCAGCTGCGGCAGGCCCGACCTCGCGCCGCCGTGGAGGATCTGCGCGAGGCTGCCGTTCGCCATGTGCTCCGTCACGAACAGCTTCTCGTCCTTCTTGTACAGGTAGGCGACCACGGGGAGGAGGTTCGGGTGGGAGAGGCGGCCCAGGCGGCGCATGTGCTCGTTGAAGTCCTCCCGCCCGGCGCCTTTCATCTCCTTGAACCGCTTCACCACCATGGGATTCCCGTCCAGCGGCGTCGCCTTGTACGACGCGCCGAAGTTGCCGCTGCCCAGCACCTCCGCCGAGGCCCGGAGCAGGTCCTCCAGCTCGAACCGCGCCCCGCCCTCCTTTAGGAACACCAGCCGGTCGCGCCGGTCGCCGCGCTTCGCCGGCGGCACCGCCGTCACCGAGCCCGTCTGCTCAACGTCACGCTGCCGGATCACACGATCATGTCAGTGTCACTGTGTGATTGTCAGTACTACTGCAAAAGTTTTGTTTAACCAAATTCGCTCACCTTTTCGATCTTCACGGATAGCTGTGCAGTGGCCTGCAACTTGGCGGCGGTTGCGTCGCCGAGCGTCTCAGTGGCACCGTGGCCTTCCTGCGCGTCCTTGCGGCGGGCAAGGAGCGCCATGATTATGCCAGCAATGGCGAGGAGACCGCCGACCACGATGGCGATGATCATGAGGATCTTCAGGGTGCCTGATGAATCCGACGACGGCGATGAGGCGCTGAGTGCAGCTGGCGGGCACGCGATGGCGAGAGGCGGGCCGCAGAGACCTTCATTGCCTGAAAATTTCCAGATTTCAGGTGTAAGTTTCGATCACATCAGATGGTGCACATGTGCTTGTGGCCAGCCAGACCGCCAGAGCAGAGCAATGCGGGTTTGAACACATTGTGAATATGACTTACACTAATCAATTTGTTGTATTTCACGTGCTGCGGGAAACCAATTTTGAAGAAATAAAGCAGCAGTAATTTCGGAATCTATCTAGACTAGCATAGTTTGGTTACTTTTGTTTGGGGAGGCTGTACTGCAACTTCTAACCAAAATTATTTTACTCAGTTTTGTTTTTGTTGCATAAAAAGTTGTCTGGCGCAATAACTTAAGAATAAACACACCTTTTTATAATGGAGGCACATTTTGCTTCTGGTTGAACCAACTAATTTCTCAAACTTCACAATAAAGATGTGCATCCATCAAGTGATACATGGCCTAGGGCATTCCCCTTTCCTAACAAAACAATCACATGGTTTGGATCTTCCTGTGGGCTTCATTAATTTTTCATTCCCTTTCTCTACCTCTTAACCAAAACCACACCCTCCAGTACCCACCGCCTCACTAGTTGAGCTCATGGATCTGCCTCTCGTCGTGGCTCATCTAGTCCACTATGGCCCCTGCCAACATCACCGCCTCTGAGCTCGGATGAAGTCTCACTTTGCCAATGTCGTCTTCTATCTCGGATGCATGCCTACCTCTACCATGTCCCCTTCTTCGGTAGAGTGAAGGCTTGCTAATTGGTGGGTATTTCTGATAGCTTTCGTCCTCGATCAGGCATTACTCTTATCCTAGGGTACTCTGACGAAAACTGTGAACCCTAACCCTTGTGCTCACTGCATCAACACCACCCACCTTATCACCCGGAGTGTGATCCTCAGCTGATGGTGTTCTAAAAGCTGGCAATTGGGATAGCATGTCGCTTTGAGTATGAAAAAAGAACGTGCACTACCAATTTCTTTACATTAAAAGTAGAGAGTGAAAAATAAATTACCTACACTTCTAATTCTCTCACATGACTTATATATGTTGAAATGGGGCCTCTCAACACGTCGCAAAATATCATGGACTAGATAACGGGATGTATTTTAAGGTAAAAATGGGAAGTTTGCGAGGCGCTGCATGGGAAACATGTCGATTACTTGGGGTGTTTGGCCTTAGAGGGAAGCAACCGCGAAAGCAGGGGTCGACGAAGCGAGGGCGAGAATGTTGGCTTAGGATCCTAAATTCAAAAGATTCAAGCAAAGAGGCTTATGTTTTCCAAAATATTTTGCTATCCTAGAAGATTTCATAAATCCGTTATCGCCTAGTTTGTACGGGAATGTAGGGGGGATGAACTGCCATCTTTCTATCTCCTTCGTCTCCTAATCGTTTGGTTTTATGCGTCTATTGTATGATGCAACTAAAATTTTCGTACGTCTTAGTCCATGACCGCCGCCGTTGTATATTCGCACAATTCAGCCTTTCTCTCAATCTCGCAAATCTTAATTATCAGATGGTTTACTGAAAACTTAAAAATTGTTCACGTTATTCTGCAATAGCAGTTCTGCTTTGAAAGATACAATTCCATGACACTTACATCATGTCAAACTACAAGTATAACGCAACAGTTAGATCCCAAAATTAAAGCCACTTTGTTACTACACCGAAACTCATATTAATTACTTAATTTCAACGGTGCCTCTACATAGTAGCTCTAACTGCTGATCTCAGTAATATCAATGGAGTTCACCCAAGAATTGATTAACTATAGTAAGCAAAGAGATACTCCTCAGTACAACATCAACGGGGAGCAGATAAATAAATTGAATAAAATCAATAGAGTAGCATCCATCACCACTAAAAAGAATTAAATTAAATTAATAATACTCTAATAGTCATGCGCGATGCAAGCAAGAGCTGTCACCTGTACTATATGTAGACAGACAGCAAAGAAAAACAAGAAACGGTACGTGCAACGATCATGCATGCGCGCACGTCGTGCCATGAACGAACGAATGAACTCACCTTGGAACGCGGCGGCGCCGAACCGTTGGAGCCGTTCTGGGATGGGGCCGGAGAGGTTGTTGTGGGAGACGTCGACGAGCTGGAGGTGCTTCTGGTCCAGGTCCGGCAGGGCTCCCTCGAACCGGTTCCTGGCCAGCTGCAGCACGAGCAGCTTGGGCGACGTGATGGAGTCCGGGATGTGTCCAGTGAAGGCGTTGTCGGAGAGGTAGAGCTTCTTGAGCCCCCTCATGGGCGCGAAGGCGTCGCCGGGGATGTCGCCGGAGAGGCGGTTCCGGGAGAGGTAGAACATCTTGAGCGCCGGGAGCGCGGAGACGCCCGCGGGGAACGGGCCGGTGAGGTTGTTGTTAGCGAAGCTGAGGGCGCGGAGTCCCGGGAGCTCGGCGAGCGGGGACACGTCCGGGGCGGGGCCCTGGAGGCCGAGGTACTCGAGGCGGAGGACGAGCACCTGGTTCGTGGACGGGTGGCACCGCACGGCGTACCACACCGGCTGCGCGCACGGGCCGGCGCCGGGGGAGTTCGCCCACTGGTCCAGCGGCGCCGGCGGGCGGTCGCCCGCGGGCCCGCGCAGGGTCTTCCGGAACGCCTGCAGCGTCTCGGCCTCGGGAGGCGCCGCCGCCGCCGCCGCGACGACGAGGGCGGCCAGGAGGAGGAGCAGCAGCCTGGCGGCGCCGGCGGGCTCGCCGTCGCCGGCCATGCCGCGCGGGTGGAGGGGAATGAGAGGCGTGGGCGCGCGGCGGCGGCTAAAGAAAGAAAGGCGGGTGGGTGAGGTGGTGGGAGGAGGACGACGACGACGGAGGTGGCGGCGAGAGCTAAAAATAGGGTGTCGCGGGGAGTGGCCTCGGCTTAGGTAACGACGACGGGTGGGATCGGAATCGTCGCGCGCCGAGAGAGACGTACCGCAGCGTTACGTACGTTTTTCTTCTTGTTGCCGTTCGATCGATTCGTCTGGTTTGTAAATTATCCTGCATTCCTGCGAGATCGGTGAATCGATCAATCACCGGTAGAACCAGCTGAAACAGCAGATGCTGGAGCCAGCCAGTGCCCAGTGGTGAACTACAGTTTGTTCTAGACCAACTGGCCGGCTCCCTAATTTCTTACTCGACAATTATATTGTGTGCACGTTTGGCGCGAGCGTCACACATTTTTTATAATGATGCAAATTCGAGAGTTGTACATTTTTAATGTTCTTTATTAAACAATTTACTGTTTTTTAGTTATTCGATATTTTCATAGCTCTTGCTGCTTATTCGACTCTAATGGTGTGTTTGGTTTGGCCATGAGATAATGAAATGGGTCCGATCTACACCTAAACATAATTCCTGTGTTTGGTAGAGAAATAGAACCAGAAACCACCCATCCATCGAATCAGTGCAATCACCTCGTTCCGTTTCTCTCTTTCCGCAACTTTGTCATCTTGTCCCTTCTCTCACCCCAGAAACCTGCCCCTTCCTCTTTCTTCCTCCCAATCTTGACCGACGAGGTGGCCAGTGGCCTAGTGATAGGAATATAATCAACCCATTCCATTTTTTTTAGGTAGGTCAAGGGCTTTCTCCCCCATCGCGCTTTGAGAGTCACCTTTTTCGCCTCGCCGCCGCCCCTTCCCTTCCATAGCTCTGGCAGCGTTGCTCGCCGGCGTGAGGATGGTGTAGGTGGTCGTGCTCCCTTTGTACATAGTACTAGTAGGTTTAGTTTTGAGTTTGTTGCTTTAGTGTTGTCCTATATGGCGTATGGCGTGATGCCGAGGGGAAGACCGCCGCCGTGGCTTGCGAGCGCCGGCCGGCGCTGGGTGGTGGTGGTTCTGCTGCTCTCAGTCCTCCAGAGGTTGGAGGTGGCGGGCGGCGGCGCTACTCCCGCTTCCCCGTTTCTCCCCCAAAATAAGCTCGTCGGTGATGTGAAGGAAGGCATTCCTCTGTACTGCTCTTCTCCCACTCGACCGGGTTGCCATGGAGGTGAAGGGTGGTGGGTGACGGGCGGATCTGCAGGTGCGCGTCGAGGCAGGCAGGATCTGAGGTCGCTCCATGCCGGTCCCAGCGTGGCTGGCGGTGTTGACCTGCTTTGTTTGTGCAGGGGTCCATGGTGGGCAAGCTGCTGGAGCGGATCTGCTCAGATGCGGTCGATTTCTGATGCTGCCATGAATCTTCTCTTCCCTACTAGATTGGCAACGCCCATCCATGTTCTGGCCGGCCAAGGTGGCGAGGAGACCGGGATTGGCAACGCTGCAATCTGGGAGGCCGGAGGTGGTTCAGCCTGGAGGAAGCACCAATATGGTAATCTCTGCACGACAGCTTCTTTGTGCTGTCGTGATCTTAGATCAGCTGGTGCCGGTTCATTCTATGAGTTTTCTTGCTATATGTATGGTTGTCATGCATTGCATGGAATGCAAACTATTGGGCATGATGATTATGCGTTCTTGCTGTTCGGGACATGCCGGAGGCGGGTGAGAGCGTCTCTGCTGCGGTTTCTCAGATTTAACGGCAACGAACTTTCTGATTTGAGCTCGGTGATGGTCATTTTGGATTTACAGCTCAATCTCCTACCTCATAGGCATCTGTCAACGCGATTGCCTATTGAGCCGCTGGCTCTACGGTTGACGAGATTGCGAGAGGCCCCGGAAGAGTACGACTGCAGGTTTGTTGCGTCTGAGTTCTCAACGGACCCCCTAGCAGGCTCCGGTTGTGCTCTTCAGCTTAAGCATCATATTTCTTTAGTAGACCCTTTTGCATGTTTTCAGCTGGACAAGATTGTTTGTCAGGATGAAAGTTGTAATCACTATGATGTAACTTGTTATACTATCTAATAATATTGGTTTTTAGTTCAAAAAAAAACCCATTCCATTTTTTACACCTACCAAACATAGGAATGGAACCAATCCATTCCCTTAGAACGGAACCTTGACATTCCATTTGGTTCTGAAACGAAACACAACCTGAGAACCGTTGATTTGGTGATGAGATTCGTGCAAGATTATCTGTTTGGGCTCCGGGGACGAACAAATTATTACCACTTGAACAATTTTTTTTATAGATATGCATGAACAGATTTATAAAGTTAACTAAGACGATATTCAACATTTGCTTACCACCTGGCATACGTGGTAAGCAACCCAAACGCAATGAAGAAAATTCAACATTGTCTGCACTAGATGGAAAAACATAATGACCCAATAAACATTTTGTAAGCTTTATATGAATAATTTTGTACCGAGACTTAGACGTGCACCCTTCATATATATCGGTGTTTGTGTCAGTTTTATTCAGATTTTCTTTACGCACCAACAGTCAAAACATAAAAAATATACAATTGTTTCGGCCTGATTACGACATAACCGTTGGATGAAGCTCAAACAAGATAAATATCACGTAAGAAAACAGGGTAAATATCACGTCTCCTCGGCAAAACAAGAAATTGTAACCCCGTCCTTTTCATGAGGTTTTATATCACAAGATAGGCACATACAGCCCAAAAACATGCACGCACGCGCGAGGTGACATTCATGTTTGGTATTTCCCTTCCAAGATGTGATGTGGCGACAACGAGATCTTTCCTTGATGCAGCCAACGAGAGTACTAGAGCAGTAGCCCCCACGATTTAGGCGATGTGAGTATGTTGACCTCTGAGTTCTATATTGAGTCGTACAACAGCTTAAGAAAATGTGGAACGACAATAACGAGGCAAGTGTGTTGCTGCTAGGATATTCCGCGTGCTAAACTGCTGATTCCTTAAAAACATCTAAACTTTGTCATGTACATTTCTATCTCTTCGTTGTACTAGTAGTTAAGAAATGGAGTAATTTATACTAGGTTTGACATACTGCCACCGTGCCACGATTACTATTTTGGAAGAGCTAAATCATTTTTGTCCTATAGTGTTCTAGTCACTTTTTTTTGAAGCTCTAGTCATTTGAGAAGTTTCGGTCAATCTTTTGCCAAGGTTCGGTCATTTTGTTATTTTGCCAGGTTTTTGTGTTTACTTTCACTTTGTAGTGTTGTAATTGCACCTATTTCCGGCAATTGCATTTTTATGGTGGGGCACAAAAGTGAGTGAATGTTACGAAATCATCAGTCGTTTGTGCCATAGACACTCCCTTGTTAATTTCCAACAAGTGTTAACACAGAACTGTAGCGTCGATTAATGATGATTAGTGACGCAATGGTGATTAATGAAATGCAGATGTCACTTTGGAGAAGACATACCAAGTACTTCCAAACTCATATGACCATTAGTTTTTCTAGAAGGTTCTAAGGAGAGTGATGGCTCATGCTTAAGTGAGTTCGGAAACTCTTGAATGTCAAAAATGCCTCATGGAGCCACCTTTTAGTGTAAACATCTTAATGTGTTTTCTTGTCGATGGTCAAGGCGCATTCCGGTTCTAAATAAAGTGTACTCAAATTTAGGGAACTTTTCAAATTAGGAGCAAAGATTGAAACCAAGAATCGTCATTGCAATTGTTGAATAGTGTTGCAGTACAGCCTTCTCTTAAGGAGTGATACCCAATCTATTTTCTTCGACTAGTCAAATCTAGAACCCCCCCCCCCCCCCCCCCGTCAGGCTAGGCGGAGGGTGGTTGATTTTTATAAACCCTTTTGACATTTGTCAACAAGACTTGGCAGATTGGCCCTGTTACCAAACTCCCAGCCCATGTGTTAAAACGTTCTCGCTGGGTTACTTCGTCCACTCTGGATCATATTATGCAAAAGTCATTTATGTGTACCTATGATGGGGACAAGATGTTGTCTACCATAAGGCCAAGCTTCCTTTAATACAAATATCTTCACCTTACAAGCATTTAGGGGTTGTTTGCCGCCAAGAGACAAAATTATCAAACATAATGGGACAAAAGATCTAGGGATGGGTATTTTCCTATGTGGTGATCTCGAATATATATAACATAGTATCCCTTTACAAACTTACATGTTTTATTCTGAGTTGTGCTAGGCAATGGCTTAATGTCGTTAGAATACACGAGCCATCCGCAATTTTACTCCTAGTTTTAAGGTCTTGCAATTGCATGTGTCATACTCCCTTCGTTCAGATTGACACTACTAGGCACAAGATTGGATGCTTTGGATGAATCACAACTATTTTTGTGCGGGGAGCCAGAGACTCAAAATTAATTGACCATTGAACATTCTTTCGTAAACTATCCTTCTCGTCGCCAATATAAAAGGATTGCATTTTTACATGAATGAAAACCACTGGTCAAGCCAAAGAATTGATATGCCCACTCCGTTGTGGAGTCAAGGATTCACGTAAGAAATGGCTCAAGCTTGATGTAGACTTCTTCTCCTTGATCCCAAAAGCGAGGAAGAAGTGGCTCGCGAGATTCCAGCAGCACAACGGTGTGGTGGTGGATATGGTGGAGATCCCGGCAGGGCTTTGCCAAGCAACTGCGGGAGAGAGGAGGTGGAGGAGAGGGGCGGCGGCTAGGGCTTGAGGTGGGGTGCGCCCCAGCCCTCCCTCCTCCTTATATAGGCGTGGGGGGCAGCCCCTTGCCCCTCCCCCAAGTCCTAGGGGCGGCCGGCCAAGGGGGAAAACTTGCCCCCTAAGGCACCCCTAGGGTTTGGGGCCTTTTTCACATGTTTTGGCCGCATGGGCCTTGGGGGGCTGGTGCGGCCAGCCCATATGGGCTGCTACACGCCCCTTTGGTCCATGTGGGCCATTAGGGCACGTGGGTCCCAAACCGGACCCTTCCGGGACCTTCTAGAATTATTCCGGTACCCTGCCGGAAAATTCCCGAACTTTTCCGGAACCCTGGAAACCACTTTCCTTATATGAAACTTTATCTCCGGACTCTTCCGTAGCTCCTCGTGATGTCTAGGATCTCATCCGAGACTCCGAATCAATATTCATTCACACCATCAAATATCTCAACCTAAGCCCTAGCTACATCGAAACCTTAAGTGTGTGACCCTACGGGTTCGAGAACGTGCAGACATGATCCGATCAATAATCAATAGCGGGACCGGGATGTCCATATTGACTCCTACACATTCAATGAAGTTTTTTATCGATTGAACCACGATGCCGGAGATTCAATTAATCTCGTATACGATTCCCTTTGTCTCACGATATATCACTTGCCCAAGATTTGATCGTCGGTATCAGCATACCTAGTTTAATCTCGTTACCTGGCAAGTTCTCTTTACTCGTTCCATAATATAGGATCCCCGTGAATACCACTTAGTCACATCTTGACGAGGTTGGGACTCGGCAAATCCCTGGGTCGAGTACCCCGGGTTGATTGAGGGGGAGAGAGATGAGCGCTGGTGATCGCGACGGCTAACAGGCGAGCGTTTACCCAGGTTCAGGCTCCCGAAGGATAACACCCTACTTCCTGCTTGTCTGGTATTGATGTTGAGCGTGGCTACAATGGCAAGATGGGGATCTCGCTAGGGTTAGAGATGGCGGCTATGAGTTAAGTTAAGTTACCCTAGACGGGGGACCCTCCTAGCCTTTATATGACAGGCTGGGTCTCGGGTGAACGGTGCCGATGGCACTTATAGGACGATCAGGGCTGATGACCTAACGTCGACTATCTTGGGCCGCACGTCGTCCTTCTTGGGCCTTCCTTGGACCCTCGCCATAGGGTTGATGGACTTGGCGTGACCCAGGTATCACCACCGTGGGGTAGTCAAAGAGTAACCCCACGACAGTAGCCCCCGAGTGCTTAGTCGAATCGTAGAGTCGGGTAAAGGACTCCTTCCTTCTGGGCACGCCACCAGGTTCCTGAAAGGAACAAATAAAATTGGTCGACTCCGGCCGTTCAGGGCTTATGGAGGATTTCTTAGTCGAAACATCGACTGCAGAGTGAAAACTGCGAGTATTGCTTTGGTCGGTGATTTTTCGACTGCAATTGTTCTGAGTCATTCGGGAGCGCGAACAGCGCTCCCGATGGGAGTAGCCCCCGAGATTAAGCTGAATTGCTTGCAATTGAGGTTAAACTCAATTTTTCTTCAGTCGAAAAGCCCGCTCCCGATGGGAGTGAAGAAGGGACTCGAATTGATGGAGTCACAACTTGCTTTGCGTGACTTACTTTGTACTCGGCCGGTTTGGCTTACTGCTTAAGTTTGTTCAGCTCGTGGAGCTTACTGTATTTCTTTTGCACTCGAATGGACTTGTCGAGTCTACTCAGCTCTTAGAGCTTACTGTATCTTTGTTGCACTCGAATGAACTGTCCGGGTGCTCCATCAGCCCATTGGCTTACTTGCTACACCTCCGCAGGTGACGTCAGCGCTGACGTTTTCGGCGCACTCTGCATCCGATGGGACGTGACATGGTGGTCCCAGTGTCAGCATTGACTGATCTGACCGTTGGGCGCGAACTTTTCGTGGCGTGATGAAGGCTCCTCGATTCCCGCGCGTAGTGGGCGGCGTGGGCGGCGACGTTTGGCATCTCTGCGCGACGCGTGGACGGCCAGATGAGGTTGTGGAGAGCGGTTTCGTGGGGAACGGCCAGGATGAACTGACCCCGCGGTATATATTTTTCACCGCGGTGGGGAACAGTTCATCCCATCCCCATTTCGCCGTCGTCTCCACTGCTTCTCTCCTCCATTGCTGCTCCTGTCAGATTCTTCTCCACCCTCCATGAGCAAGATCACGATGAAGAGGGGAAAGTCTGCCGCCGGCGCCGTCGCCGCCACCGAGGCTAGCGTGATGAAGAAGCCCGAGGGCGACTGGACGAAGTCGTCGGTGAAGAAGGCCGATCTTGAGGCCCTCCGCGCGCAGGGACTGCTGCCGCCGGCGGACCAGGCGGCGGTGCGCGCTCCAGGGAAGGAGGTATTTCCTGCCCCTCGCGAGGGGGAACGCGTGTGCTTCGTGGATTTCCTTCCGCGGGGTTTCGGGTTCCCCCTCCACGATTTCGTTCGTGGGCTCCTGTATGCTTATGGGATTCAGATCCACGATATGAATCCCAATAGCATCTTGAGCATCGCGAGCTTTATCGTGCTCTGCGAGTGCTTCTTGGGGATCGCACCCCACTGGCTATTGTGGAAGTCGCTGTTCCTCGTCAGGAGGAACGTGGGGAAGAGCGGGCAAGTGTACCCGGTGGGCGGCTTCGGCATCCAGGTGCGTGGCGACACCGCCTTCTTCCAGATGAAGAAATCCGACTCCGTCCAAGGCTGGCGGAAGAAGTGGTTCTACGTCAGGTGCGACCAGGAGGGGCTTCCTGCCTTCGCGGCTGATCGCGAGCTGCGGAAGACGAAGGCATGGGCGCACCCGCTGTCGAAGGAGGAAGGGAGGCGACTCAACCTTGTTGGCGCTTCTCCGTAGCCTGCTGAAGAGCCTTGGGCGCGAGACAGGTGGGGTGCACCTCATTGCCACCTTCTTCAGGCTTCGGGTGCAGCCGCTCCGCGCTCGCGTCCACCCGATGTGGGCGCTTGAGCACGGCAATGAACTCGACGATGACGAAGTTAAGTCGAAGGTGAGGAGCATCACCAGTCTCCGAGCCGCCGATCCGTGCAACGTCAAGTGCCCGGCCCAGCCGTATGGGCCGAACAACCCTGTGCCTGAGGTAAGCTTCCTTTTGTTTGCTTCTGTCTTGTATGTTCTGTCGAAATCTTCTTTTGTCTGACCCGAATTTTTTACAGGGTCGCTCTAGCTTTGTCAGCCTTCCTCCGTTGATGGAGGATGGACCTCATGAAGAGGCAGAGTTCCCTGAGGATGAAGAGGTTGATGACGATGAAGTTCCCTCCGCCACTTCTCGGAGTGAAACCTTGGAGGAGGATGACGAGGATGAGGAGCCGCTGCTGAAGCGGCAGAAGCGAAAGAGTGGCGAGTCTGCTTCGGCTTCGTCACCCGCAAAGCAGGTGGAGGTGGAGAACGTGGACGAGGCGAGCGGGTCGTCCTCTGGTGCCAGGCACACGAGCGACCCGACGGAGCCTTTGGTCGTGCCTCCCCTCAGCTCTGCACCGCCGACTGGATTCGTGAGGATGCCCTCCGTTTCCCTGGGCAGCGAAGATGATCTGGACGTCACCAGGTTAGTCTTGCAACCATCACCTTGTTTTGTCGAGTGCACCTTTTGACTTTGCGAGTATTTGAATTGAGTTATCTTGTCGCAGTGACCGTACTGGCGCTGTTGGTTCTTCGCCTCCAGAGATGGAGCACACTTCTGCTCCCGTGTTCAAGCAGACCGCGAAGGCGACCGAAGAAGAGCCGCAGGCGGGTGACGCTTCGACCTTGAAAGCTTCGACCTCCTCCGTGCCAGAGAAAGCTGCTGATGCGACCTCGGTGGACGCTGGGTTGCTTGAGCATGTAAGTGTCCCTTAACTCAGTCTGCAAGATCTGTATCGGGTGCGCGAACAGCGCTCCCGATGGGAGTAGCCCCCGAAGATGTGCGTGACTAGGATAGTCGGGCGCAGATTGATGTCTTGTTCTTTGCACAGCCGTTTTGTCGCCAGCTAATGGAGGGGGCCGGAGCCTTCGTGCGAATGGAGAAGGAGAGGGATCGACTCCGCACTGCTCTGGAGCAAGCGAACAGTGAGTACTAACCCTTGCGTTCAAGAGGTGCTTCGACTATCTTCATTGCTGACTTTGCTCCTGTGATCCACAGGCAAGAGGGAGAGCATGGCGAAGCGGGTCGCGGAGCTGGAGAAATCATTGGGTGAAGCTCAAGAGCATGAGCGAACCCGGGATGATCTGGAGAAGACCCAGATTGAACACTTGCTCACCCTCGCTGATACTATTGGGAGTAAGTATCTCGGCTCATTGCCTACTTTGTCTTGTGTCGACTTCTGATGTCTTACAAGTGGTTTTCTCTTGTTCAGAGGCGCCTGGAGGTGCTCCTCCAGAAGGAACTTCCAGTGTCAATGTCGGCTTGGCCGAGGCTGTCGGCTTCATCGACCGCGTCTGCGCATATGCCTCGACGGCGCTGCAGAAGTCGACAGGCGCCTTGGTGGCTGTGCACCGGAGCATCTTCCCCAACCAGCCACCGTCGGTCGCTGTTGACGCGCTTGCGGCTCCGTTTGAAGGCGGCGCGACCACCATGGCGGACTACACGCGTGCGCAGACGGTACGCGGCTCAGAGCTCACTTTCCAGCTCCTACTTGGTCACCAAGTCGCAGGTGATTTTGAGAAGGTTGTCAGCGACTTCCCTCGGAGGCCTGATGGCAAAACCGCGTCCCTTAGCGGTGTGAAGGCGCGGGCGAGTCAGCTGGCTGCGAANCACCATGGCGGACTACACGTGTGCGCAGATGGTACGCGGCTCAGAGCTCACTTTCCAGCTCCTACTTGGTCACCAAGTCGTGGGTGATTTTGAGAAGGTTGTCAGCGACTTCCATCGGAGTCCTGATGGCAGAACCGCGTCCCTTAGCGGTGTGATGGCGCGGGCGAGTCAGCTGGCTGCGAGGTTGATTGCCACCTTCGAGAAGAAACTCGCCAAGGCTGCAGAGTTGGCCGCTAAGAAGAACCGTTCTCAGTCGGAATCTGCGATGTAGACTCCTTTATTTTAAAATTCTTCTACTTTTGGTCTTGGTCTGTAATGAACCATATAATTTGCGGGTCTTCTGGCCGCGAACATGCTGATGTTAAAATGTGAACTTGTGCCTTCGAGTCTTCTGTCATATTTATGCTAGAATGAGTGCTCTTTTCCTTGCTTGACACTGTCGAATCTTGGCAGTCTGAGATGGGCGAGGCTCCTGAGGTCGCTGGAACTACTGATGCGGGTGAGAATGAGGACACCTCTCGGCTGCACCCACTCGCCATCGTCGTCAAGCTTCTCTAGTCCATGTACGAAGCGCGAATGATCAACGAGTGTTCACCTACATGAGGAACAAGGTTGTGGAGCTCGAGTCGAAGCTGAAGGTTGCCGAGTTGGAGCTGGAGCGCTTGAAGTCACGGCCCGCTGCGCCGTTCTCCCAGCGTGAGGAATTCCTTCTTGGCCAGATAGACTTGATCAGTCGACAGCAGCAAGGTTGGCCTTCTAGCGCTTTGCTTCGTCTTCTTTATGCTTTCATTGTTCTAATTGCTGGGTCTTGATGCAGATGTGAATTTTGACTGGAAGGCCGAGCAGAGTCGAGTAGACAAGCGGGTGGAGGGAGAAGCCGCCGGTGACTCACTGGAAGCTCGTCAGTTTTCGTCGAACAAATCCAAAGGCAGTGTACTGGCTAGAATGCTGGATCGCACCTGGCGGGCTACTTTGCTCCTGGAAGGTTGTAGGAAGACCCTTTTGCAGATCAACAAGGTGTACTTTCCACACAACGAGCAGCCTAATGGACTGGCTGCGCTGCTGGAGAGATTCCGCGAAGGCAAGGCGTTGAACAAAATCGTGCTGGCAGGGCGAACATGGCGCTGGCGTACGTTCGAATGCACCGGCCTCATCTTCCCTTGGACAAGGTGCTTGACGGCTTGCCTGGCACAGATGACTACGCCGATACCCTTGCGGCTACGCGTCAGATGATTCCACAGGTCCAGAGCTACAGTGAGCAACTTGTAGTACCACTCGATGCGCCAAAGGATGAGCCTGTAGAGTAAGAATACCAGACTGCTGTTGTGTAGCATTAGTTTGTAAGAGAAAATTTTCCAAGTGGAATTATGAGTGTATGTATGCTGAGGTGGGGGTAGCCTTCGAGTGAGCAAATTGTATCTTGTAGACTTCTGTAAACCTGTATGGCGCAGCCCCCGAGCGGATTGAGTGCGGCCGAGGCGTTTTTGAGTCAGACCTGTGCGGCGCAGCCCCCGAGTGCTTCGAGTGCGGCCGAGGCATTTTCGAGTCAGACCTGTGCGGCGCAGCCCCCGAGTGCTTCGAGTGCGGCCTATGATGGCTTAGACCTGTGCGGCGCAGCCCCCGAGTGTGTCGAGTGCGGCCGAGACGTTTTCGAGTCAGACCTGTGCGGCGCAGCCCCCGAGTGCTTCGAGTGCGGCCTAGGATGACTTAGACCTGTGCGGCGCAGCCCCCGAGTGCATCGAGTGGCGGCCGAGGAATTTCGGGTTGGACCTGTATGGTGCAGCCCCCGAGTGGTTCGGGTGGCGACCTAGGTTTTGACTTAGACCTGTATGGCGCAGCCCCCGAGTGGTTCGGGTGGCGGCCGAGAATTTTCGAGTTAGACCTGTACGGCGCAGCCCCCGAGTGGTTCGGGTGGCGACCTAGGTTTTGACTTTAGACCTGTACGGCGCAGCCCCCGAGTGGTTCGGGTGGCGGCCGAGGATTTTCGAGTTAGACCTGTATGGCGCAGCCCCCGAGTAGTTTGGGTGGCGACCTAGGTTTTGACTTAGACCTGTACAGCGCAGCCCCCGAGTGGTTCGGGTGGCGGCCGAGGATTTTCGAGGGGAACCTGTATGGCGCAGCCCCCGAGTGGTTCGGGTGGCGGCCTAGGTTTTGACTTAGACCTGTACAGCGCAGCCCCCGAGTGGTTCGGGTGGCGGCCGAGGATTTTTATTGCTTGACAGGAGAGAGCTTGTTCTTCGAATCACTTTATTGATATTTGCGAGCAGGCCGCCTCATTAAAACCCTTCCAGTCCCCTCAGGTACCCTGGCGAGGGAAAGAGTGCGTCTGAAACCTGCCGCTTCTTGACATGTACACTATTACAAATTGGGGTCGATCAGGCGTAGAAACGGCGCAGTTGCGCAACGTTCCACGGGTTGCTGCAGACTGTCCCCGTCTTCGAGTCCTTCAGGCGGTAAGCTCCGTCGCCGATTGCCTCTGTCACGATGTATGGACCCTCCCAAGGAGAGGCGAGTTTGTGCACCTTCTTCTGTTTGAGGCGGAGGACAAGATCGCCAGGGACAAACGCTCTGGGTCGCAGTCGCCGCCCGTGGTAGTTGCGTAGGTCTTGCTGATACACGGCTGTGCGGGTAAGGGCGATGTCGCGTGCTTCGTCCAAGGTGTCCATGTCGTTCTCGAGTGCTTCCTCTGCATCGGACTCGTCGTAGGCCACCACTCGGGGGGCGTCGAACTTGATGTCGCACGGCAGGACTGCTTCTGCGCCATAGACCATGAAGAATGGCGTGTACTGGGTAGATCTGTTTGGCGTGGTGCGCAGACTCCACAGCACGGATGGCAGCTCTTCGACCCAGGCGCCTGCGGCGCGCCTCAGTGGTACTCGTAGGCGCTTCTTTACGCCCTTGCAGACTAGGCCATTGGCTTTCTCGACTTGTCCGTTGGACTGCGGGTGCGAGACAGATGCGTAGTTGAGCTTGATGCCTTGATCAGAGCAGAAGTCCTTGAATTCTTCGGCTGTGAAGTTCGAGCCGTTGTCGGTGATGATGCTGTGCGGCACACCGAACCTGAAGATGATCGACCTGATGAAGTTAACTGCCGAGGAGGCAGTCGAACTTGTGATGGGCGCGGCTTCGATCCACTTCGTGAACTTGTCGACTGCCACCAGGAGATGAGTGTGTCCGCCCGGAGAAGACTTTTTGAGTGGACCCACCATGTCGAGCCCCCATTGAGCGAAGGGCCATGCGAGTGGTATGTTCTTCAGTGCTGATGCCGGTGCGTGCAGCTTGTTGGCGAACTCCTGGCAGCCGATGCATTTCCTCACGAGTTCTTCTGCGTCTTGCATTGCGGTGGGCCAGTAGAACCCTGCTCGTAGGGCTTTGGACACCAAGGCTCGACTGCTGGCGTGGTGTCCACAGATGCCGGCGTGGATCTCGAGTAAGATGGCTTGACCGTCGACTGGGTCGATGCACCTTTGGAGGACTCCTGAGATGCTTCGCTTGTAGAGTTCCCCGTTGATGACGGTGAAGCCCTTGGAGCGGCGGACGACGCGCTTGGCTTCGATTGGGTTCGTTGGCACCCTCTGATGTAGTATGTAGGCCAGGTACGGGCTTGTCCATGTGGGTTCGACCAGCATTACCTCCATGGGTTCCTTCTCCGTGCTGGGCGGGTTGGTGGTGCTCGTTGTCGGTGTAGAGGATCCCGGCGCAGGCCGGAGCTTGATGGAGCGTTGCTTGATGCACTCGAGGAAGACTCCGGGTGGCACCGGTGCTTTGTCTGAGCCTAGGTTAGCGAGGGTGTCGGCTTCCTCGTTGCTCTCGCGGCCGATGTGCCGCAGCTCGCAGCCGTCGAAGGTGCCTTCCAGCTGGTTGTATAGGTCCCTGTAGGCTATCATGTTGTCAGCGATGGCGTCACATTGCTTCATGGTTTGCTGCACGACAAGGTAGGAGTCTCCGTAGATCATGAGGTGAGTGGCGCCGCAGTTTTTGGCCATTCGCATGCCGTGGATTAGGGCCTCGTACTCTGCCTCGTTGTTGGAGGGTGTTGGGAAGTCCATCTGCAGTACATACTTCAGCTTGTCGCCTTTGGGTGAGGTGAGGACGACTCCCGCCCCTGCTGATCTGAATTTCTTGGACCCGTCGAAGTACATTGTCCATGCGTTGGACAAGTCGGGTATGTCTGGCAGCTGGGCCTCTATCCACTCTGTGGTGAATTCTGGAAGAACTTGGGCCTTGATTGCCTTCGGGTGCGCATACTTCAGCCCCCAGGGTCCCAACTCAACAACCCACTTGGCGACTCATCCTGTCGCGGCTTGGTTGGTGAGGATGTCGGAGAGCCCGGAGGAGATTACCACCGTGATGGAGTGCTCGGAGAAGTAGTGGACGACCTTCCTTGATGTCATGAAGACTCCGTAGGCTAGCTTCTAGTAGTGCAGGTACCGCTGTTTGGACAAGGTTAGCACCTCGCTGAGGAAGTAGACGGGCCGCTGAACAGGGTGACTGTGTCCTTCTTCTCCTCATTCAACTACGAGTACCGTGCTGACCACTCTGTTCGTGGCTGACACGTAGAGATACAGCGGCTCGTTCTCCAGTGGCGCCACCAGTACTGGGGGAGTCGTGAGGGTTTTCTTGAGCTTGTCGAACGCGTCTTGTGCTTCCTCTGTCCACTTGAATTTATCCGTCTTTTTCATCAGTTGGTAGAAAGGCAGGGCCTTTTCTCCCAACTTACTAATGAACCGGCTGAGAGCTGCGACTCGCCCGGCTAGGCGTTGCACTTCATGAAGCTTGGTCGGTGCTGGCATTGTGAGTATGTTTTGCACTTTCTCAGGGTTGGCTTCATTTCCTCTTGCAGAGACGACGTACCCGAGCAGTTCTCCGGCTGGCACGCCAAAAACACACTTGTCCGGATTCAGCTTGATCGGATACTCGTTGAGTGCGGCGAAGACTTTGCGGAGGTCAGCAATTAAACCGTCCTCCGTTCGAGTGGTGACAACTATGTCGTCGACGTAGACTTGGACGATCTGTCCTATCAGCTCCTTCAGGCAGGCTTGCATCATGCACTGGTATGTGGCTCTAGCGTTCTTCAACCCGAAGGGCATCATTTGGTAGCAGAACACACCATGGGGTGTGATGAATGTAGTTTTCTCTTCATCTTCGACTTTCATCCTGATCTGCTGGTACCCGAAGTAGGCGTCCAGGAAGGATAGGCGCGCGCAGCCTGCAGTCGAGTCGATGATCTGGTCTATCCGCGGGAGCGGGAAGTGGTCCTTGGGGCGGAACTTGTTAATGGCGGTGAAGTCGACGCACATGCGGAGTTTCTTCGTCTTCTTCTTCTCCACCAGGACCGGGTTCGCTACCCAGTCCGAGTCTTGGATCTCTCGGATGAATCCGGCGTGGAGCAGCCGGTCGATCTCCTTGCTGATGGCGTCTCGTTTGGGACCCGAAAAGCGTCGCATGGTCTGCTTGACGGGTCTGGCGTCCTTGTGGACGCGTAAAGAGTGCTCGGCGAGTTCCCTGGGTATGCCTGGCATGTCAGAAGGTTGCCAGGCGAAGATCTCCCAGTTCTCACGTATAAACTCGACGAGCGCGCCTTCCTATGCGATAGGCAAGCTTGTCGACACCTTGACTGTCTTACTTGCGTCCGTCGGGTGGACTTGGTGGGTTCTTGTGTCGTCGGTCGCATTGAAGGCGGAGCCCTTGGCTGGCTTCTTGCGTGGCGGGAAGATGGTTTTGTCGTTGTCGACTGCCATCACCGCAAGGTGCTCCTCCATTCCGAAGAACTCAGAGATCCTGCTGAACTCGCGGTCGCAGCTGTTGGAGCGGTCGAAGTCGCCGTGCACCGTGATGACGCCCTTGGGTCCAGGCATCTTGAGCATAAGGTAGGCGTAGTGAGGTATCGCCATGAATCTGGCAAAGGTTGGACGCCCGAGTATCGCATGGTACTGCGACTTCCAGTCGACTACCTCGAAGTTGATCGCCTCCCTCTGGAAGTTGTCGGGTGTGCCGAAGATGACATCGAGTGTGATTGTTCCCATGGGCGTGACTGCTTGCCCTGGTACAATGCCATGGAAGGTGTTATCCGATGGCATCAAGTTTGTTGTTGGCCTGTTCATCCTTCTGAGGGTGTCAGCGAAGATAATGTTGATGCCGCTGCCTCCGTCCATGAACACCTTTTTCAAGGTGTAATCCCCGATCAGAGCTTCGACTACCAGAGCGGCGTGCCCGGGTCGCGGTACCGCAGGCGGATGATCTGCTCTGGAGAACGTGATCGGTGTCTCTGACCCTCTCAGGTACTCGGGTACTGCAGGTGGACATGTGACAGCCTGGTAGACTTGGCGGGTGATGGTCTTCTGGGTCCTGTTTGAAGGGCGCCCCTTCTGTATCATGTTGAGCTGTCCGCGTGCCGCTGGATATGCGTCAGGGGCCTCTTGCTGCGGCTGCTGCTGCTGATAGAAAGCTCCCGCTGCATGTGCTGGATTAGCGACTGCAGGCGCGGGTGCGGGTGCTACTTGGAGAGCCAGCTGTGCTGGATTAGTGAATAAGTCAACCTTATCTTGTAAAGATGAAGATCCTCATCTGTCCACTTTTCAATGTGATAATCAATTGCTACCTTTGGATTCTTGAAGCCAATGTATCTCTCTTGAGTTGCGTTATGTGCCTTAGAAGCCATATGTTTGAAAAGGGATTTCTCTCCTATATTCCAATTGCTCCAACCATCAACAATAAATGTATCTGACCCAGTACCTTTCTTGAACAAGTAGCATATAAAGCAAAATGCGGAATCCTTCTTAATACTGTATTCAAGCCAGTCATGGTTATAAAGCCACACAAAATTGAACTGGCAGTCTCTTTTTCCAATCTTCTTTTTTGGAAAAACATGTGTATAAGGTTTGGATGGACCCTTAAGAATATATGCTCTTCGAACTGCATCTTGATCATTAACAGCATAACTTTGAATGGGATACCTTTCACCTAGATCATGCAGAAGGTTATTGATGTCATAAACCGGTGGTGGCTGCGTCGAGGGAGGCGGTGGCGGCGGCGGCGGAGGCGGTGGCATATGGACCACATTTTCTTCAATTACCCTCTCTTGCTCTTCCGTTAAAGTTTCATCTGGCAAAGGATTTGAAGCGGCGGCAGCCTTTTTTTCTGCGTGTTTTTGAAAAAGAGATGCGATGTTGCTGCTTCTCTTCATAACTAAAAAATTCAAAGAAAAAACACAAGCTGAGGACAACAATTAGTCGCACATATAACAATAATCATATGCAATGAACAGAAATCATAGACTACCCTACCGATCCCCAAAGTCAGCTACTTGCGTGTCAATGTGTGGTCTGTCTGACCGGCCGCCGGAGTCAGGTTGCTGATTCCCAGAGTCCGTGTGTCAACTGTCAAACAGAGTAGTACAGATAACAAATCAGTCACCTATTCCAAAATCCAAAATTAGCTCTCTGGCTGACGGCGAACGGACGGCTACCTTGCTGCAGCTTGCAGATGGACGTCGCCACGTCGGCCGTGGCGGCGTGGCCATGGCGGCGTGGCCGTGGCTGCTGGGCGCTTGAGAAACAGATCGATCGACAAGAATTGGTTCCGCGCGACCTGGTGCTAACTGCTCGACGCGATCGACGTGCGTGTTTCCTTTTTTTTCTATCGATAGCTTGATCCAGTCCCTAATTTCTGCGCAAGGCCGGCCATCTAATTTCTAGTAGTAGTACATATGTGGACTGGGCTGCAGGGTATGCCGCGGCCCACCCGGCATACCTTGTAGGTCCGCCACTGGTTCTTTTGTCCTTGAATGCAAGAGACTAGACCTTTCTCAAGTTGAGCCTTCAACCTATTGTTCTCCTTAATAAGAGATGCTTTGACACACAAAGAGTTAGTGGCACAAGCATTTGCATTTATATCCTTATTTTGTGAGATGTCAAGTGACTCCTTAAGAGCCTTGAGCTCACTTGAGAGTGCCTTGTGAGCTTTTTCAAGTTGCTCAAAGTCCTTAAGTAGTTCATTGTGACCATTATTAAGGTTATCATTCTCATCCATAAATTCCTTAAGAGTGCATAGTGCATGTTCACGATCACCTTTTATTTTGGATAATTCTCGGGTGGAGGTTTCCTCAATAGCATCCTTAAGACATAATGAATTATCTAGAGCTTCCTCAAGCTCCGCTATCCTATTAGCATCATCACGAGCGAAACTCTCAAGTTCACAAATTCTTTCTTCATGTTCTTCAATGAGACAATTAGCTTTACCAAGTTGAGTCATGAACGCATCAAAAGCAATTTTATTTTCACCTTCTAATTTACTAGCATTTTCATCTTCTAGAGTATCAACACAATTTAACAAAGATGGAGTAGATGAGATCGAAGGTTTGAGTGAAGGAGTCACCTTTGGGGAGGTACCCTTGGCCATAAGGCATTTGTGTTTGGTGGGACCCTCTTTGTCATTTGGGGAGGAGAAGAGAGAATTCAACGAAGAAGGAATAACCCCAATTGCCAAGGCGGCCATGCCCACTTGTCCTCCTTCATCTTCACTTTCTTCTCCTATGGATATATATTCTTGCTCATTAGTCACCATTGCCTTTTGAGGCACTCTCTTTATGAAGTTCTTGTTCTTTGGAACAAAGTTGGTTTTCTTGATGAGATGTCCACCATTCTCAATTCTACTCTTGTAGAGACAATCCACAACAAAGTGCTCACTATCTCCACAATTGAAGCAAGTTCTTGCTTTCTTCATACTTGAGCCTTCTCTTCCCTTGTTCTTTGTTGCATTTGATCTAAAGTCTCCTTTCTTCCACCAATTATGGTTGGCAAGAGCCAAGCATTCACTGTGTGACTTCCTCTTCTCCTTCTCGGAGGCCACATAGGTGGAAGCACCATCATCACTTGATTCCTCCTCATCTTGAGATGTTGCCTTCAAAGCAAGAGATACTCTCTTCATTCCATTCACACGAGCTACAACATCTTCCGAGGATTTCTTCATCATGTTCATGGTGACAAAGGTACCCAAAACATCATTGGGAGTTAGTTCCATGTAGTCCGCTCTTGATTGGACATTCATTACCATGTTCTCATTGTATGGTATCAAGGTTTGAATAAATTTTTCCTTGAACCAATCATCATCGCAATCCTTGAATCCAACATACTTCATGTCCACAACAAGAGCCTTGATTCTTCGATATACATCTTCTGGAACTTCTCCATCCTTCATGATGAAGTGATCAACTTGTCGTTGAAGAAGTGATTTCTTCGAGCGTTGCAAGCTCACATTGCCATCATACATGGCAAGTAGATAATCCCAAGCTTCTTTGGCATTTGGGAGAGACCGAATGTGCTCAACACCTTCATTGACCATTGCCTTCTCGAGCATGTGCATTGCTTGTGCATTGAGTTTTTCATCAATGATATCACTTGAACTCAGATTCTCAACATCCTTAGGATAGTACCCCTTCTCAATGATTATCCATATTTGCATTGAAGAGCTACACACATAAAACTTCATGGAAGCTTTCCAATTAGTAAAACGGGTCCTATCTACTAAAGGTGGATTACCAAGATTGTTTACATGTGGGTGTTGAACATTAGGAGCAATGTTATAAGTATGTCCAAACAAATTTGGTTCCCTAGCTTTGGTAGATTCTACTTCACCTTCTTTAGATGGATTTCTAGGGTTACCATTTTCATCTAGAGAAGCATTTTCATTTGCATTGCTAGATGCGGATGCAAGTTTACTTAGTAACTCCTCCAACCTATCCATCCTCTTTTCGGATTTCTCGGCCATGTCATGTATTTGACTTTTAATCAAATCCATCTCGGTGGGTTCCCCCATCCTCCTCTTTAGGCGGTGAAGCCTTTAATAAAGAGACGAGGCTCTGATACCAATTGAAAGGATCGATAAGGTTAACTAGAGGGGGGTGAATAGGTTAACTACAAATTTTACTTCTTTTTCTTTTAATTTGGTCTTGCTCAAATATGACTAATCTAGATTATGCAACTAGGTGAACAACCCTATATATTGAGCAAACTACAACTAGCACAAGATATATAATAGAGCAAGCTAGTAGCAATAAGTAAAGGTAAGTTGAGGAGTAACCGACAACATGACGCGCAGATTTATCCCGAAGTTCACTTCCCAAAGGAAGCTAGTCTTCGTTGGAGCGGCGCGGTGTTCACCAAAGTGAAACACCGAGTAGCCTTGAAATGGCACACCGTATCTCCTTTGTGTCTTACCACCGATGTGGCAAGGCACTTGTCACTATGTTGTCGTTGAGGTTGACAACTAGAACCTTACAAGGATGAAGCACACTCCACAAGTTGGAGGGTCTTCACCAAATGCATCGAGCCGCCAAGACTCGATGCCCGAGGCTGGGGCACACACCACAACTCAATTGGTGGCTCCCGGCAATGTCTTCGTAGCTCCCAAAGCTCCGAAGGACCACAACCTCTAGCGTTCCAAGAACACCAAGAGTAGCAAGCCCCCTCTCACAAATCAAGGGAGAAAACGAATCGGTTTGGTGGAAGTGTTGATCTAGGTCTTCTCTCTCAAATCCCCAAAGGGCTAACTGTTTGAGTGGCTAGAGAGAGAGATCTAGGTAGTTGAAGCTTTGCAACAATGGAGTCTTTCTTGTTCTGGTCGTGGTGCCTCTTGGGGAAGAAGAGACGTCCTTATATTGGTCCTCCAAAAACTAGCCATTTCTGCCCAAAACTAGTTGTTCGGAATATTCCGGATCCAGTCCGGACCGTCTGGAATAGATCCGGAATAATCCGGATCCATTTCGGATCATTCGGAATATTCCGGACCATTCCGAACAAAATCCGAAACCCTAACAGAGCCATTTTGAGGTCACCTCAGAATTTGTTCGGACTGGGTCCGGATTATTCCGGACCATCTGGAATATTCCGGACCAATCCGGATGAATTCCAAACCAACAAATCAAAGATTTTGCTTGCTCCGTCTTCTCTCGTCTTATCCCTTTTTGTATGATTCTCTTCCGTCTTGACTTATTAAATGTACCGATCATACTTAGCACACAATGAGATGTCAGTCATGTTGTTATCAAACACACAAAACTTACTTAGGTATGAGATGTCCTTTCACCCCCGTACCAAGCAAGGCTTTTAGACTTGTGAGAGTGGCTCCCATAGAGGAACGAGTACATTCCTCTTTCTCCTTTGTTTATCACTAGTCAATGTTTAACAGATTTCTCAGGTTCATTGTGTGAAGGAGATATTAATGATGTTGAATTTATATTTTGTGGGCTGGGAACCCTTGCCAACTCTTGTCAAATTTAAGTGAGCACGTAATCCATCCTCACCAGGTGAAAGATGGGAAATGACCTTGCTTGACACAGGATATAACGAATCTTCCTCACTACTTCCTCATGAGCTAAAAAACAGAGGCGCAAATTGGAGTATTTTGAAGTTTTAAAGGTAGCACATGACAAATTTACTTGGAATAGCACAAAATACCATGTATAGGTAGGTATGGTGGACACTGCTGGAAAGATATTTGGCTCAAGGAGTTCGGATGCACAGATATTTGGCTCAAGGAGTTCGGATGCACGAGCAACATTCCCGCTCAGTACAGAGTTTTTGGCTAGCAAAGATATAAAAGAAAATAAGCACCAGCAACCGGAACAAGAATGACTACGGAACATTCATTAAGCATAACCACAAAAACTCTACACTGTCTCCCTTGTTAACCAAACTTTCATTTGATGAAAACACTTGCCTATCGAACTTACAAGCATGATGAAACTTTATAAATTCAAGCTTCAATGGTAGTTCTTCACTAATGAGCCTTAATTTAAATAACCATCAAGTTTAAGAATTAATTAACTTAACATCTCAAAACAATTGATAAGTTTCAAGTTATTCAAACATGAAGATCTACACGATTATACAAGTTTTTCATCACACCACTACCACATGCACGTCATTTTTATCATTCCAAAAAATCAAGCAAGCTACCACAAACAACTCTCTAAACAAATATAAGTGAAGCAAAAGAGAGTCTAATAACAACAACTAACAGCTCTTAAAAATAAATAAGCGAAGCACAAGAGCTGATAAGAAAACAAAGCTAAGAATACTCAACAAAATATAAGCGAAGCACATGAGTATTCTAATGAAAAAGCGGAGCGTGTATCTCTCCCACACAAGATAGCAAGGATCCAACAAAGTACATGACCAGAAAACAAAATAATACAAACTGAGCAAAATAAAATGACGCTCCAAAAATAGCACATAATATGATAAGTGATAAAAACATAGTTTCAATGGAGACGACCTGATGGTTGTCGATAAAGAAGAGGGGATGCCTTGGGCATCCCCAAGCTTAGATGCTTGAGTATTCTTGAATGTTCAGGGGGATGCAATGGGGGCACCCCCAAGCTCGTGCTTTTGTCCTTCCTTCAACTTCGTTCATCATCTTCTCTCGTGGAACCTAAAAACTCGCTCCGTACAAAACTTTGCATAAACTGATAAGAGGGTTAGTCCCAATAAAACAAAACTCACTTTGGTTCCACTAAGACAAATTGCACAAACTTGATTTGACATTAGATAATGTTTACTAAGCCTCAAGGGTAGCACTCCATCCAAAAATACCACTAATGACGTCAATAAAAGAGGCAAACACAAATAAAGGCAGAATCTGTCAAAACAGGACAGTCTGTAAAGATCTATTTTTTAGAGGCAATTACGGGGATCAAATCAAAAAACTTAAACTAATGAAAGATAGATAAAATTATAAGTCTTTATGTCAAAAATTTCCAGAAAAAGATAATGTTCTAGGATTTTTGAATTTTCCTGCAACACGAGCTCAGAATCTGTTTCTGGACAGCAAAACAGAACTTTGCACTCTCTAAGCATTAGAGGCTAATTCTTGGCACACAAAAACTAAAAACAAGGATACAATGAAGTTGATACAGAAGCAACAACTCCATGACTCAAAAAGGTAAAAACAAACTGAAAGTAAAATTGGGTTGCCTCCCAACAAGCGATTTTCTTTAACGCCTTTTCGCTAGGCGCAATACCAAATATCAAGTCTTTTCAGAGGCCTTAGCAAAATCAAGAACATAGCTAGACCTTATGATTGATTCAAAAGGTAGCTTCATTCTCTTTCTAGGAAAGTGTTCCATCCCTTTCTAAGAGGAAACTGAAATCTTACGTTTCCCTCTTTCATATCAATAATAGCATCAACAGTTCTCAAAAACGGTCTCCCTAAGATAATAGGACAAGAAGCATTGCACACAATATGCATAACAATGAAATCAATGGGAACATAATTATTATTAACAACAATAAGAACATCATTAACTCTACCCAAACTTTTCTTTTTAGAGGAATTGGCAAGATGCACATATAAATGACATCCTTCCAAAGGTTTTAAATCAAGCATATCATAGAAACTTTTAGGCATAACAGAAACACTAGCACCAAGATCACACAAAGCATTGCAATCCAAGTCATTTATTTTCATCTTAATAGAGGGATCCCAACTATCTTGTAATTTTCTACGAATAGAGTTTTCAAGTTGGAACTTTTCTTCCCTAGCTTTGATAAGAGCATCGGTAATGTGTTTATTAAAAGCAATGTTTAACCTACTAGCATCCGGTGACTTAGCAAGTTTTTGTAGGAACTTTATGACTTCAGTAATATTATAATTATCAAAATAAATTTCATCATCTTTAAAGAGGCTAGGAGGATCATCGTTAGTAGTTTGGATAGTATAAACATTAACAATTTTACTATTTATTTTAGCAATTTCAGCTTCTTCTCTTTCTCTAGCACACCTAGAATGCAAACAAGATAACATCCTTTCATTCTCATTAATTTGGATAGAAATATCATTTAAAGATTCAGTAGGTTTGTCTTGAAGAGGAGTGGTTCTAATTTTTAAAATTTCAACATCATGAGCAAGATTCTCCACTTTAGAGACAAGACTATCTAGTTTTTCAAGTTTCTCTTCAACAGTTTTATTGAAAGCCCTTTGAGTGGTGATGAAATCCTTTAGGACATTCTCAAGATCAGTAGGCACACTTTTATTAGCATTATAAGAATTACCATAGGAATTACCATAAGAGTTGCCATTATTAGAAGGATAAGGTTTATAGTTGTTACCACCAAAATTATTTCGATAAGCATTATTGTTGAAATTATTTCTATTAAGGAAATTAACATCAACTTGATCCTTCTGTTGATCAATTAGTGAAGAAAGAGGCACATTATTAGGATCAATAGGGGACTGATTGGTAGCAAGCATAGACATAATCATATCGACCTTCTCATTCGAGGAGGAAATTTCCTCGACATAATTTACCTTCTTACCCGTTGAAGCTCTTTCGGTGTGCCATTGTGAATAATTTGTCATCATATCATCCAAGAGTTTAGTTGCTGCACCTAATGTGGTGGACATGAAGGTACCACCGGCGGCCGAATCCAACAAATTCCTTGAAGAAAAATTCAAACCTGCATAAAAAGTTTGGACAACCATCCAAGTAGTTAATCCATGCGTGGGACAATTTTTAACCATAGACTTCATTCTTTCCCAAGCTTGAGAAACATGTTCATTATCAAATTGTCTAAAGTTCATAATGTTACTCCTTAATTGTATAATTTTAGCAGGTGGATAATATTTCCCAATAAAAGCATCTTTGCATTTAGTCCAAGAATCAATGCTATTTCTAGGCAAAGACAATAACCATTCTTTAGCTCTCCCTCTCAAAGAGAAAGGGAAAAGTTTCAGTTTTATGATGTCACTTTCAACCTCTTTATATTTTTGCATATCACATAACTCAACAAAGTTACTTAAATGGGAGGCGGCATCATCAGTACTAGCACCAGAAAATTGCTCTTTCATAACAAGATTTAGCAAAGCAGGTTTAATTTCATAAGATTCCGCTTTAGTGGCGGGTGGAGCAATTGGAGAGCATATGAAATTATTATTATTAGTGCTAGTAAAGTCATACAACTTGCTATTTTCAGTAGAAGACATATTGAAAAAGCAAACTAACAAAACAGGAATAAAGACTACACTAATTTTTTGGGGTTTAAAAAAATTTAAATAAGTAAATAAGAAAAACAAGAAGTAAACTAAGCAAGAAAAAAAACAAAGTAAAGTGATTGGGCGTGCGAGACTCCCCTTGCTGCAGCTCCAAAGTCCCCGGCAACGGCGCCAGAAAACTGCTTGATAATGGATACTGACAAGCACTGGCAGAGTTGGGTGGTGCCCCAAGCGAAGGCGTGGATGTAGCTATTAGCAGTTTTCCCTTAGTACAGAACCAAGGTTTAATTGGACCAGTAGGACTTTGAAATCAACAATGAGGTGAATGTCGACGGTCTCTGGCACTTAACCATGACGAACGCGGACCTGCAAGAACTCTGTTCTCTTTATTTCTTTCCCCACCCACCCTCCCTCTTTTCCGGTAAGGAAGTGAAACGAGTTTTTCTCTTCTTTCCTAATTTTTTTCAAAATTAGTTTTTCACGTGTTCGGGGTTTTCCGTAGTACCTTAGATTGGAGGTATGCTTATGGTGAAAAGAAATGTTTCTTCGGTCACTTCGCCTTTGTGTTGAACCTTTCTTGCATATGCAATTCCACTACCCTTCACACACTTATTAGTTTTATGCTAATTTGTGCTACTTTTTGAACCGGTGCATAGTCAACTTTTGTCCCTTCTGTCCACCTCTTTACTCCAAATTTCGACCCTCTCCAAGTCATTAAAGTTGTTCCGGTGGTCGGCAATTTCCTGATGTTTTCCCGGAGGAGCTCCCAGGTATGCCACCTGACAGAGCTGTCGAATTTTTCATCGACCTTTGAACCAGGCTTTTGCAACAATCTCATGATCTTGGACATGAAGATCATCTTCGATCCGAGTATCTCGACCTTTTTATCTTCTTTTTGGAATCTCGGGGCGCGATTCCTTCGAGGGGGGCGAGTTGTAACATCCCAAAAGTAATCCCCTTTTTATTTTCTTGCTTGTTAAATTTAATTGCTGCATCATCATGACATCATCATGCCTTTTGTTGCATTTGTGGTTTTACAAAATTTCAAAATGAGTTAACTAGTTTTATCATCACATGTGACAACTCCTTTTAATTTGAAAACCAAAATAATAAAACTAATTTTATTTTGGACAAGAAATTAAATTGTTGTTTGAAATTGCTAAGTCACAAAAATAATTTGTGGGAAAAATAAAAACCCTATCCCTATTTTATTTTCCCTCTCTTTCTACTCTCTCTCTTTTATTCCTGGAAAAAGAAAAAAAAAGGAAAAACAAGAGCCAGGCCGAAGCCCAGCTCCCTCTCTCTTTCCCTCTCCTCTGCTTTCCCTCACGGACCGGCCCGCCAGCGGCCCACCTTCCCCAGCCCGGCATCGTCCTCCTCACCGTACGCATATCGCTCTCACCCTTTTAGCGCCATCGCCCCGACGCAATTTCTGTCGCCACTCCAGGCCACCTCGCCTCCGCTCCCCTGCCTATAAAGCGAGCACCGGCCGCACCACCTCTCCAAACCCTAGCCATCTTCCTCCCTTCCCTCGCGCCGCCGCCACCATCTCCTCTTCCCCTCCTTTCTCTGCCTCCATCGAGCCACACCACTAGCCGGAGGAGAACCACGGGGCCGCCATGGAGGAAGTCGCACCGGGGTAGCGCAGAATGTCGACGTCCTCGTCCACGCGGAGCTGGAGCCGAACGACTATGCCAAGGTCTTCTTCCCCTTCTTCCTCTTCTTCGTCTACGCTGCGGGAGCACACCACGGTCGCCGGCGTCCACCTCTGCCTGCACGTCGCCGTCATCCACCTCGCCCGATCTGCTCTCTCCGACCCTTGGTGAGCACACCGCCGCCAGGCTATCCCTCTCTTCCTCTCCCTCATGCTCTGGACGTCGCCTTCGTGCGCCCGTCATCGTCGTAGCCGTAGCCGAACCCGCCTTGGTCGAGCACGAGCTCGTGCTGCTCCTGCACGCACGCCTCCGGTCGAAGCACACACCCACACGCACGTCTTCTGCACAGCCTGCACATGCACTTCACTCCCCCCCACTCGCGTAGATCGCCGCCGATCCTTGGTCATCGCCGGCCACTTGCTCGACTGCCATCGGTGCCGGTCTCTGAAGTCTGAACCTTGTGTTCAAAAATTCAGTTAACAGCTACGCATCTAGCACTTAGGCCATCGTGCCCCTCTTCTGTCAAGATTCCGCGCATAGCCCAGATGGTCTTGTTCCCTGCACCGCTTCGATCGATCCCGGGATCGAGCCCCCTTCAGGCAGAATAAAATCCCACCTTTTTTATCCTTGCATCTGTCGCTGACAGGTGGGGCAGTTGGACCCACCTATCATCCTCTATGTGTAGATCTCACTCTGGTGCAAATAAATCTCAGATCCAGATCTGGAACTTTTTGCAGAAAACCCCAGAATTCGAAATTCTTTTGCAAATAGGCCCCTGCTTTTGTTTTCTGTCCTGTTTTTCTAATAATTAAACAATGGTTATGCCTTTGGTAAAAATTGCAACTAAAATATGTTTTCAAATCAGAAAATTGAAAAGTAACAAATATGAATTTTGTTAGTTTTTCGGAATTAAATTAAATGGCTAAAATAAATAAATCTTTTGCTAACTAATTAATCTTGAAAAATTCATAACTTTTGTTCTACTTATCCAAAAATTATGATTTTTTATATCAATCTGTAACTGAAAATGTAATATACATGTTTATAATTTTTTCATGCATTTAATAAACATTTTAACTTTCGGGACAAATAGAAAATCCATTAATTGGACTTTAAAAATGCTTTAATTGCATTAGATGTTTATAATATCGCAATAAGCCACTTTAGCTTTTCCTAATAAAATGTTTAGCACCTTAATTGCTGCATAATTAAAATGCTCATGTCATCATCCTTGTTTGAATGCATTTGTATTGATTTTCCTTTTTGTTATGTTTGGGGTTACCGTAGACGACGACGTTGCTGAGTACCCCGACACCTCCAAGGATCTAGCCCAGTACCAGGCTACTGAGCAACAAGGCAAGCAGCCCCACCCCAACTTTCTCATGTGATGCCTATTCCTGTCTTGCATGCTTTAGGACTTCTGTTCTGTTGTGTCTTACGTTTCCTAATAGAAAGCCTGATAGAAGTCCAGTTATTCCTGATATGCCTGCCTATATCATATGCTTGTTTTCCAGTTACTATCTACTAGCATGCTTAGGAGTTGATTGTGGTCTATCACATGTTTAGCTGGTATATCTTAAAGAATTGAAGACTTGCTATGTGGGAATCACAGTTAATATATTAGTGATAAGGCACCGACGGAAGGCCAATTATGGTGATTTGTTCTGCTAGTGTCGCCTAGGAAAAACCGTTCTTTTCCGCTTATCCAAGAATGAGCGCCCTACCCACACGTGGGAAGACTTATGGAACTCCCCTCAACTTAGTACCGGATCTGCTATATTGGTTAGGGAGCCACAAGTAGTTCGGGTGTTTACCATTTGGAGCATACGCATAAGCATGTTACTGAAGATGAGAGGTTACAACTTGGGGGGCGCATACAGGTTTGCGGGATGGGCGTTAATCGCATGTGGAAGGAGGGCAATCGTATGAGTGTTCCTCCCGAAGCCGTTCACGCAACGTTTGGGCCTGCAAAGGAGTTTCGGCCGGGCTCCCCACATGGATCAGTCTCAGATAGGTGGCTCTCTATCCAATGTAGTAGTGATGGGGAAGTCGTGTTGAGATACCTAAAGGCCTCTGTGGCATGTGGTTGATTGAGCATGTATGGCTACATTTGGGCACCCCTACAGGGTTAAATCTTTTCGAAAAGCCGAGTTCGCGGTTATGGACGACTTGGGTAATGTGCTGGCTAAAAAGATCATAAATATCACCATACCTCTTAAATAGCTAATTTGACTAGTAAATAGCTTTATTCGAATAATAAACCTGATAAAATTTGATCAATGTGTGAGTGTCCGGACTTCTTCCTTGTGGGTATATGATACGATGGAGTTGTCTCAGGACGGGTATTGTTTGGTGAGTAGTTTAGCCCAGTAGCGCAAGCGCTCTCTTTCCTCTTTCTAATTAGACGCAAGTTGTAGCGTGTCTTCTGTAGTTGTTAGGTGCTGCTGCTGCAAGTCCACATACAGCCCCTTTTCAACCCCAATGCATATGCACCGTACTTCTTTTACCCTTGTGCGTAAGACTTGCTGAGTACCCCTGTACTCATACCATCGGGTGTCCGGTGCCCGTGTTTTCACCGATGCAGGAGCGACAGCAGAGTTCGACGATCCAGATGGTGGCTACTACGTAGAGTTCGACGCTGACTACGATGAGTAGATCGAGATCCTAGGCAGCAGCCCGAGACCACCGTGGGTAGGTCCTCTTTTATTTTCTGGCCTATGGCCGTTGATGTAGTCTGTACTCAGACGAGTGTTTGCTTCCGTTGTATTCGGGACGTATGATCCCCTGTGACGTAATAAAAGTATTTGAACTATGTTTATTTATCTTTTCGTGTCGTACTTGTGCATGTGATGTAATCCAATTGTGGTTCTACTTGGCGAATTGTTCAATTCCGCTAAGTGGGGCTTACAACTCGCCACTCGCACAACCAGGATGCACCGCCGCGGGCCAGGTTACCAGCCGACGGAGGAGGACCACGAGTGACGCCGCCGCCTTGACGTGGCTTCATTGTTCTGGTGCCAACGTTCGAACGAGCGACGCCGGATCCAGGGGATCCGGATTGCAGAGGCTAGGGCTGCGGGTACGCAACCACCACGAGTTGCTCCGTCCTCCACCCCCGCAGGACGACCATCGTCCCATGACGTGGAGGAGGCGGAGCAGCTCATGCGCGCCTACCTCCCTCTGCCCGCCGACCGTCGCCTACCGGACGGCTGGCTGGTCAACATCGACAACGTCCCGGTTGCGCCGCCCCTCACCGGCCAGGCGAGGCTGGACTACATCCGGGTGATGTGGGACTCGGACGTCGCTGACGCAGCGACGGAGGAGGAGCGGAGCCGCGTGCCTCCGTTCAACGCGTCGGCGCCCTACTGGGACTACATCGTGCGATCCGAGCACGCCCGCCGCCTCCATAGCTTCACCACCACCAGCCGCACTGACGACGAGCCGGCTCCCGTGGAGTTGTCCGATGACGAGGAGGCAGCACCACCTCCGACCTACGCCGGTCGTTAATATCGATAACGGATAGACTTAGGGCTTTCAGGATTCTAGGCAAGCAGTGGTTTCTCCACAAACTGCGTCGGTCATTAATATCGACGTAGCCAGAGATTTCAACCCTGTTTGCCTAGAGACTCATCTATGCATTGGTGATGAGCACTTCACTTTATAAGTGAGCAGTAGCTCGATCAGTGCACTGGGAAAGCCTCCGAGTCTGGTTTCAATCCATGGAAGGAAAGGCCGGTGAGCGTCGCCGGCCTCATCGTCCATGGGTTGACACATAGCGATCGTTGCCCGCCCAAAACGGCCACTTGACCAAAAGGGGTGATCCCAAAGCTCCTGGCCGGGGTTAGGGTTAAGTCTTAGATCGCATGTATTCAAATTTATATTTAAAAAAATTGTATCGAAGTTTGTATTTGAATCATATCAATTGTATCGAAGTTTGTATTTGAATCGAAAATTGTATCGAAGTTTGTATTTGAATCGAAAATTGTATCAAAAATTTTATATTTCAATGAAAAAGTGTGTTCGGTGTCTGGCCGTTTAGGGGGTGCCGGTGGGGGAGGGAAAAATAGTTCGGACCCACCTGTCGGAATAACTGAATATCCCTCGGTAAATCTAAATCTATGAGCACAACTAAGTGAGCACACAAGTCTATGACCCACCTGTCAGAATCAATCCAACGTTACGACCGTTTAATCAACCTGTATTGGTGACCTATATCCTAAATATAGGACACTAATATCTGGTTAATCCTCTTTTTCAACTTATAAAAGAATTGAAAATCATTTCATTTTTCCAACCTTGATATCTCACGGCCTTCTTTTTCGAGCCCAGATTAATCATCCTTTTCAACTTATAAAAAATAGATAATCATGTACTTGGTAAATCTAAATCTATAAGCACAACTAAGTGAGCACACGAGTCTATGACCCACCTGTCGGAATCAATCCAACATTATGACCGATTAATCAACCATGTCGTGTGCTGGCTATTTTGGCCGTCAGAAATATCGCGCAGTAGATATTTCTTAGAACGATGTCACATTTTCACCATTCCGATGAAAAGTTTCGCACAGGAGTTATTTGCCACACTGAATCTTCTGAATTTCCCATTTCTTTTCCCTTCTTTCAACCTTTATTCATACAATTTCAAGCTTACAAACTCCTACTACACCCAGCCAGTGCGATTACCATACAATTTCTCCTAAATTCCTCCTACAAATTCCTCCCAAATTCATGATATTCTCAATTTCAACATTACACCCACTGCGACTAACATACCACCTACAAATGCCCAAATACAAATGGGAATTTGTGCTTGATATTCGAGCTTCCTAATCTTCTGATTCAATCTCCTTAGCTCGTCAGCAACCTCTGTATCAACGCGTGCTCCGCCCTCCGTCTCTTCTTTCGGAGCTCGCGTTGTGGTCGGGTCAAGGATCAAATGGATTGCTCAAGGATGCCGATCCATGAAATTTGTGAAATTGCCCCGATTCTTACCCCAATCGCGGTGGTCCACACGTAGAACGGACGATTCTTGTTCTTCGGTGTCTGCGATATCCTCCGACCAACGTCCATCCGGCACTGCGGACAGACGAAGATCAGCATCTCCGTGCGCGCCGGGATCTCCGTCCGCGAGGTGGCGCGGGAGCTAGAAAAGACATGGAGCTCGATTCGCGAATGCCCGGAGCCGAAGGGAAACTCACCGCGTCCGCGCACATCACCAGTAGCTGTAGCACACGGCCACGCCCTACCACCATCGGCGGCGCTCCCCATTGACGCCGCCCTCTCGGTCGCCAGCGCCCGGCTCCTAGCTGCCAACCTCTATGCCCGGTTCCTAGCTCGCCGCCCACCTCTGCGCGTGGCCGCCTCCAACCCCGCTTCGCTGATTCTTGCTCCCCGCTGCGAGCTCTGGGGGCGCCGTACGCCGCTTTTATCACAGACGCGGCGCCGGCAACGGTCGACGGGCTGCCATCAGTGTGTGCCCATTTGCTCAGTTTTGCCCTTAGGAACGGTCGACAGGGGGGTCCCACAAGCAGTGGCTACAAGCCCGAGTCAACTACCTTGACCAGACGGAGACGGCAAGATTCACGGAATAAGTTCTTGCGCACAGACTAGGGGTAAAACTGAGGACGTTTCGCAACTGAGGGCAAAACTGAGCACATCGACACAACTGATGGCAGAAGGATAATTTGCCCTATTGATTATGTATGAGTTTTGAATGAAAACATGTGAAACGGAAACTTGACTAGGGGACCCACTTATGAAAATTGTTTCACAAATTTTGGAATATAACGTTATGAAATTCATCACTGATAACATGCCACACGGCAGCCTCACATGTGTCCGCCCCTCATCATGATGTCAGCAACCTAGGCTGTGGCGTCATCAAACGATGTTGACGGATCTTGCTGTGATGAAAAAATTGTCGCAGAAGACTATGACGTCAGAACGGCGACAATGACACCAACAAACGGCGCTAACGGCCGTGTGCCACATGTCACCGACCGCGACAGTCAAAAAATGTCAAAGACGAGTTGGGCCTTAGATGGGCCAGTCTGGACGCTCGCGGCATTTTGAAAATATAGCGATGTTTCTCTGGGTCAAGAAAAACGTCATTGATTCGTTTGTGACACTTGATTAGTGACTTTTTTCCCGTCGTGTAAAGCGTCACAGATGGCTCCTAGCGACGGTTTTGAAAGGTCGCTGATCACCAAATTTTTAGTAGTTTTACAAGATCATAAACATGAAACACGAGGTAGAGAGACAACCATCTACCTACTGCCATGGACCCGTAATCTGAGGTGGAACTACTCACGCATCATCTCGGCGGAAGATATGGCGATGTACAGCCCTCCGGGACATATCTCCCCTTCGGCAGCGTGCCGGGAATAGATTCAGAATCTCACTGAATTAGGTTTCGAGGTGGCGGCAGCTTCGGGATGGAGTTTGTGGAAAATAATCGCCGCCCCGATAAAGTTAGGGTTATTAGGTATTTATGGGCGTCGAGGGGGCCAAGGCGACCTCCAGGGGCAGGGGTGGACCCCACCCGCGGGTCCTTATGGGGCCGCGGCCAGGGGTCGCCCCTGGCCCCTGGGTGGCCCCCAGGCTGCCCTTTGGTCTCTGACGTCATCTTGTCGAATAAAAATTTCTCGTAAATTTTCGTCCAATTCCGAAAATATTTACAGAAGTAGATTTCCTGAAATAGAAAACAACAAAAACAAGGAACTAGGACTGGACATCTTATTAATAGGTTAGTCCAATAAAATGCCCTAAAATAATATAATAAGATAGTGAAAACATGTAACAATGGCATATAACTAGCATGGATCAATCAAAAATTATAGATACGTTTGACACGTATCAGGGCCGATGCCCACCCTTGTGGATAAGGTCGGGGGAGGGGCGGCTAGGGCATGGGGGTCAGGTGGGCCTTTGGGCTACCAGCCAGGCCTCCCTTGATCGGCACACCCCTCATGGGGGCTGCCACCTCTCCTCCTCCCCTTTAGTCCCACCTTGGAGGTTTAGTACTAGGGGTGCCCTCCTCTCACCCTATATAAAGAAGTGCACATTGGAGAAATTAATTACAACATAAATTAATACTCCCTCCGTTCCAGTTTAGACGATTTTAAATAGATGGATCTAGACGTAAAATATGGTTCCGCGAAGAACTGCGCACGAGTCAACTCCACCACAACACGCGGTCGTGCTGCGGGATTCTAGATCCAACAGATATGCTTCCGCAACCTCTGCTGGATCGGGAGTCGTCATCGATCACCGTAAGTGTGTGAGTCCACGGAGGCACTGCCATTTGTGGTGCCAGTCGTTGTGCGGGGATCGTCAAGACCTTGAGGTCGGCAACATCGCGACTTCATCAACCGCGTTTGAATCCCGCTTTCGGTCTACGAGCGTACCGTACGTCACCGAGACCTTACGGTAACAGCATCTTTACTAATAGATAGATCGGGGCATCCGGAGTTGCGCTAGTTAGGAAAAATTATTGTTTTCTGCTGCGAACCCCAACATAAACTCCGCAGCCTAGTCCCTGTAGGTGGGCACGAGTTGGACACGCGCACAGCGAGGGATATATCCGTTGCGGCGGCCCGGCCAGCCGACGCTCCACAAGAGACATTGCTCCTCGGCAGATGTCCACTTGGGTAAAAGTCAGAGAAAGGGCAAATGGGACATTTTAACTGCAATGTTGGTTTACATAATTTGTATTTTTTGAATCAAAGTTAAATATTATAAATTTGCCCCGAAAAAGACCCTTCGAGCTATGTTTCGAATCAAGCCATGGAGAGGACTGGCAAAATAACAGGCTGCCGTCTTTTTGGTTTTGTGGGTCCGGATTGACGGCCGTTAGCGTGCCAAGCACGCGGTATTTTTTTCCCGGAGATGGAGGGCGCGCGCCTAGTGGCGGCGTGACGGCGAGGCTACAAAACGTAACCGTCTCCAACCGACGACGCCGAGGCTCAAATTTTCTCCAAATCCCCTCCAAAATTCTCCCCAAATCCCCTCCAACCCTCAGGCTCAAATTCTCCCAAATCCGTTCCAATCCCCTCCAATCGGAACATGGACGTCGAGGACGAGGAGATGACGCCGTCGTCGTCCCTCCCGCAGGAGCTAACGGAGTCGGAGATCCTCTCCCGCCTGCCCGTCAAGTCCCTGCTGCGGTTCAGGTGCGTGTGCAAGCCCTGGCGCAACACCATCTCCGACGACCCCGCGTTCGCTGAGGCTCATACCCGCCGGCATCGCCGGCAGGAGAGGAGGCCCTCTTCCCTACTCATCGCTCCATACATCAGAAGAGTCGATACCGTGGGTGATTCCGTGGAGGAGTTCGCCACCCCGGGGCTCTGGCTGTGGGAGGAGAAGCAGCGGGAGGATGGCGTCGCCAACCTCGTGTACGACATGCCTTGGGTCACCGCAGAGGATCAGGCGCAGAGGAGGCACGGGATCGCGCACTGCAACGGGTTCGTCATGCTTGCCGACGCCGAGGGTACCGTGCGCGTGCTCAACCCGGCCACGGGGCGCAGCCTGACGCTGCCGCAGAGCCCAAACACTAGCGATGCCCACAGGGCGTTCGGCTTCGGACGCGACCTTCGCTCCGACGCGTACAAGGTCGCCCACTTCTTCGTGCGTGACACAGGAAGACGGGGAATGGAGGTGCTCACAATCGGCGGCGAAGGCAGTAGCTGGATCGAGACACAAGCGGAGCCGCCATACCCGTTCCTGGTGGATCGGACAGCCATATTCTTCAAGGGTTCTCTGGTATGGACAGTTGATCCTACGGCCCCGCAATTCAATTTGTCTGCCTGCTTGTCCGCTTCAACCTGGAGGACGAGTCCTTCACCGTCATGGACGCCCCAGGATGGTACCCCAGCCTTCAGGAGTCCAATCTTGCCGAGATTGACGAACAGCTTGCCCTGGTTCGTCTCAACTGCGACAAGGCAGAGATCTGGGTCTGTGATGACAACGACTACGGTTGTGGCTACACTTTCAACAACCCATGGTGGGTTCGAAGACGTGTAATTGATTTCTCATCCTCTGTCCTTCCAGTAGCTGAGTTCCACGATGGGATGGTGTTCCTAGACACCTCAGATAAGCTTCACTGTGACACTAGTCAGGGATGTAAGCTCATCCTTGACCTCACTTCCCTCAAGTATCGCACGGACACTGGCACTTCAAGGCTGAAGTTCGATGGCTTCGATATCCTCGCGTACAGTCCTACGCTTGCTTCCTTATAGACCAGAGCTCTTGCTAATGTCATCGGCGGATCCATTGGAACGGCAAGTAACTTTTGTATAGCCTTCTCTAGTGTTGGGATCATTTTTGGTATGCTCCGATATAGAGTCCTACGCTTGCTACGATATAGACCGGAGCTCTTGCTTATGTCATCGGCGGATCCATTGGAACGGCAAGTAACTTTTGTATAGCCTTCTCTAGTGTTGGGATCATTTTTGGTATGCTCCGACTGTTAGAAAGCTCCAGTTGATGTGGTGATGCCTGGTGTCTTCGTTGCCCTGTTCTGGTTCTCTGATAGTGGTGGTGAAGTTGGTCATGAACCCTGTTAATTTCGACTTGATGAACTGATGTGGTGGTGAAATTGGTCATGAACCTTGTTGATTTCGGCTTGATGAACTGCTTTGGTGATGAGATCTGCCATGAGCCCTGTTCATTTCGACATGATGAACGGCTTTTGGTGATGAAATCTGTCATGAACCCTCTTGATTTCGTCTATATGAACTGCTGATGGGGGCATGCGTCATGTAAATCAACGTGTTCATCTCAAGACAGTGAATTCTTACAGGACCTAGTTGCTTACAAACTCTGAATTTTTTTTTATGTAACTCAGGTACACATATGTACATTTGCGTTTTTTTACGCTGCAATGACAAACAAATGGTTGGCACGTGCACACGGTGTGTAAAACTAAACACGACTGCATGTTACACACGGAAGTAGAGCAGATAACTCTGCTTTGCAAGTTGGCAAATATGGATAGAATGTCAGTGTTTAGTGCTTTTGGACCAGCGATTTCTGGAAAACCTGAGGATATTCCAGCACTGTCACTGTGAGTTGTTTAACGACAGCAACCTACTGAAACTGAAGTAGAGATGGGCTGGTCAGGTTGCTATAAACTGATAGCAATTCATGCGGGTTTCCCCAAGAACAAAGCACCAATTTGCCGTTACCTAATACATACCCATAAAGTAATGAAGGCTCTAAGAATTCATGTCGAGTTTATTAACATGGAACATAGGACAATGCTGATATAGAAATGCAGAGCCCTTAAATTAAACACAATTGTGCGATCTTTTTTCTAGTACGAAAAGCGAAGAGCTTGTATATGAATGGCGCATCCGTACGAGCCACCAGCACAAACATTTTCTTTATGTAAGCCAACTTTGTATTCCTTATTTTGTACAAAGAAATTTGTTGAAACCTGCTCTAGTGATGAAATGAGATCAAAGAGACAACATATGCGCAATGATGCCCAATTATGAACAGTAGTTAGTTCTACTACATACTCTCATCAGAACTATTTACGGAGTACATTCTAGATAAAAAGCTGGCTAATTGCTCAACTAGGTCTCCCTAATTAGTCAACCAAGTACATTGTCAAGTTGAGCTAACGGTTTGCCTAAACAAACGACTTGACTAGTTATCTAAATAGCGCCGCATAGATCAGAAAGTGTCTTTGGATAAAAACTTGAAAAAATATTTAAAAGTTTTCAAAAATATTGAAAATAATCTTGTATGTACGCAATGATGTATCCCACAACCATGCGAAATATTAACTTCAAATATTTTGTATTCCAGGCTACACAAAAATGACAAATTTGATAGAATTTAGATATCTAAAAATGTATATACTCAGATCTAGTGCTGGCCATGGGCAGCCCGGCCCGACCGACCCGGCCCAAAAAAGCCCGAGTAGGCCTGACCCGACGATGCCATCGGGCCGGGCCCCGGTCTGAATTTTGAGCCCGACGGTCGGGCCGGGCCGAGCTTACACGAAACACGTATTTTGCTACGGTCGGGCCGGACCGGTCGGGCTTTTTCAAGCTTTGTCAGGCTTGGTCCCGATTTCTACGGCCCGACAGTTAGGTCGGGCCGGGCTCGAGCCTAATTTTTCTATGTCAGGCTTTTTCTATGCCCGGCCCGAGAAATGGCTAGGTATACTCAGATCCATATTTTTTGTTCAGAATGGATTTTGTTGAGAATTTTTGTTCAGAATGAATTTTTGTTGAGAATTTTGGTTCACAATTTTTGTTCAGAATGGATTTTTCCCAGAATTTCGACTTGATGAACTGATGTGGTGGTGAAATTGGTCATGAAGATAATGATGACACAATAAACAAAACCCAAACACTTCCTCCTCCTCCCGCACGCTCCTGCGACGCGCCGCCCCGGCCGGCGCAGCCACCAAATCCGCCGCCCCGCTTGCTGGATCTGCCATGGCCGGCGCTGTCCAGGTTGAGCTTGGCTCCCCTTCGTGCCCTCCTGGTTTCGAGGTCCCAAGGTTTGGTTCGGCTCTGCCCACTTCGACCCCTGCAGATCTGACGCCGCCGCGTGGAGAGCCAAGCTCCTGGTCATCCGCGGTGCCGGACAGCCAGCCGCCGGCCATCCCCTCATGCTTGGTCGCGCCTCCACCTCAGCAGCGGCGCGTCAGGTTCGGTGCGGAGCAGGCTTTCATCCCGGGATCTGACAATGCGCTTCCTGCAACTTCACTTTTCAATGCCGCCTTCAACGTCGAGCTCCCCCCTCCACGACCCTGGCCTTCAACGCCACTCCCTCTGCGTCCCAGCCTGCTCTGGCCATTGACTGGTGTGCGCGGCCCGTGCACCAGCTGCAGCACGCCGTGGTGGGGGGCGACGGGAATGCCCCCTTCTCGCCCTGGCAAGTCGTCCGGCCAAGGCATTGGTGGCGCAAGAATGACATGCATCGGCCCCCCTCGACGCGACATTCAAGCTTCCTCAACCATCGCCGGCCTGCTTCCGCTTTGCTCAGCTTCAAGGCATGCCAGAATTTGATCTGCTACAAGTGCTTCGAGAAGGGCCACTTCTCGTATGAGTGCAGAAATCGTGAGAAGTGCTCCTTCTGCCGCGTCTCGGGGCACCGTGCTCGGGGCTACCCCATCCGCTTGGCCTCTCTCGAGCAGAGACGACGTCAGGAGTGGGAGATGCGGGACCGCCGGGAGAAATGGCCACTGCGCGAACAGCGGAGACGCGATGACAACGACAAAGACAGAGGTCAGCGCCGCCACGACGACATCGCCAGGAGGGGCCGCTCTGAGGGCAGATCCGGGGCTTAGCGGCTGTTCCGCAGCCCCTCGCGCCAGGGGCACTACAGAGACATCGTCCGCGGGCGTGATGACTTTGAAAGAAGGGAGGTTGGCGGCCGTGATGTCAGGCGGCCGCGGGAACGCCACGGCAACGACGAAGACAGGGACCAACGACGCCGCGACGTCAACGACTTGCGGCGCCGCGCTGACGACCGCCATCGGCGGCTTCGCAGTCGCTCTCGCCAAGAGCGCCATGATCACATTGAGAGACAACGAACTGACCGTGAGGAGTTCTATGGCACGCGCCGGCCTACCTTTTATGCCCCCGACGCCTCGCCACCTCGCCAGCGTGGACGTGTGTCAAATGCTTCGCCGGCGCGCACCATCCTGCCTCCTCCCCCTGCTCACACGCCGCCCGCAGCCACGGTGGCGGCTGCACGACAGCGTGCACGTGACACGCCCTCCAGGACTCCGATCGCCCGTCTTCGCCGTGATGCCTGCGGCAAGCTTGTGTGGCGTCGTGTCGAGAAGAGCCAAGATGTGTTGGCGGCCGAAGCCGTGACGCTAACTCTGCCACCGCCCGATCGAGCTCCGGGTTTCGACGTTGCTGATGCTGGCAGTGAACCGGTCACGCCGCTGTACGCCCCTCTCAGCTCGCAGACAAGGAGCATGGCACCTGGGACGGAGAGTGATGATAATGAGAGCAATGAAGACGAGGGGGAGGAAACGCAACTCTTCACCAAGATGTCGACGCCGCCGTTGCCTTCCCCTCCCTCTCCGCGTCCTCTGCCACCAACCAACAGGCGGAAGTCTCTAGCGCCAGGGGCGCTGGGCTTCTCCATCAACCGCTGCAGCACTAGGCTCATCCCTCTGAGCTCGCGGGCGAGGAGCGTGTCACCCGTGGAGGCTGACGAGGGAGCAGAGGGCCCGAAGCTCTTCACCAAGCTGACAGCTCCGCTGCTGCCCTCCCCTCCGCCCCCTCGACCAAGGCCGCCGACCAACCGGCGCAACACCCTGGCGTCTGGGGCTCCAGGCGTCTCCATCACGCGATGCAGCACCAGGCTCAAGAACAAGAACAACTCCACCCCAGTCGCAACCATGGCGGAGCAGCTGCTGTGCAGGTGGCTGGGCATTGCACATGAAGGGGACGACGTCACCGAGCAGGCTATTGCCAAACTCAAGGAGCTATTTCGTGGCGAGCTACCGCCCATGGCGATCGAGGCTCTGCGAGCCCTCTTCAGGCTTGACTGCGACATTGCCACAGCGGTCGAAGACGCTCTGATCCTGCATGCCAGGGCAGGTGGAGTGGACCTGGTGCAGCAAGCTGCAGCTTGATGTCGTCGCATCGCCGCGTAGTCTAGTGAGCTAGTTTGTTGCCTATGTTAGAACAACCTTCGAGCCTGATCTCAGCTGATCTTGCAGCTGTGTTGGTTACTTTTTGTCTGAATTTGATCCATCCTGTTTGGTCCAGACGTGTTGAGCTGGCTACTACCTGCCAGGGCGATCTGCTAGAAAGACCATCGCCTGTTGGCCCTCCTACTATGCAAATCAGTTTTTATTTTCAATATTGCTTCAGTTATGCATCCTGTGAAGAGAGTCTGTCTCTTTTGCTGTGGTCTTCTGGGTTGACGACTTCATTTATTCAGCGCTGGAGGTCGATGATGCTCTGCTGTCCTCTCCCTGAGTTCCAATTGTTTTCCAGATGTTAGACATCCTCATGAGCATCTTAGACTGGAATGTTCGCGGACTAAACGATCCGGACAGGCAACTTGATGTGCACGAAACCATCGCTTCCTCTTCATGTGTCATTGCCTGCCTCCAAGAATCAAAACTGAGCAACATCAACCCTTTCACTGTGGCTTTCATCGGTGGCCATCGTCTTAAGCATTTTGAGCAGAGACCCGCTGTGGGTACGAGAGGAGGAATTTTGATCCTTTGGGATGATAATCATGTGCAAACTTCAGACAAGACCATGGGTGAATTCTGCTTGTCGATCATTGTCAAAATGATTGAATCTGGCGTGACCTTCAAATTAACAGTGGTGTATGGGCCATCAACAAATGCAAGAAAGGATGAATTTTTTGCGGAGTTACTTTCTCACAAGCCGGTTGATGGGACAAAATGGCTAGTCACTGGAGACTTTAATCAAATCTACCGAGCGCAAGACAAGAACAAACCAAATGCCAACAGAGGACGCATCTGACGGTTCCGAGCTACCCTCCACTCATGTGAGCTCAAAGAGATTAAACTGCAAAATAGAAAATTTACATGGAGCAACGAACGGAACAGCCCCACCATGAGCAAACTTGATGGCTTTTATTGCAACACAGATTGGGATTTGCACTTTGACACTCATGTTCTCAATGCCCTCTCGTCCTCCTTATCGGACCATTGCCCGCTTCTACTTGCAAGCAACCGGGGTCCCAAAACGACAAGGAGGTTCAAATTTGAGAACTTTTGGGTTACGATGCCGGGGTTCAAGGAGGTGGCCGAGAAGGCTTGGAAAGAGCCGGTTGATCACGTGGAGCCATGCCAAATTCTCTTTGCAAAGCTCAAGAAAACAGGATACAGATTGCAACTATGGAGCAAATCACTTTTTTCAAATGCCAAGATTCAACTTGCCATGGCACTTGAGATCATCCTTCGTTTTGACATTGCTATGGAGTCAAGAGAGCTATCTACTACCGAGAGAGATATAAGAGCAAGACTCAAGCGCAGGGTGCTGTGGGCCCCGGACTAGCCGCCCGAAATACCCTTGTGCCTACATTAGCGATCCCATGATCAGTGTGTCGCTGAGCACAATCAAACTGGTAATCAAAGAACATCCATAAATACCGAAGGAATTTACTTACTTGATTGAAGTCATACTCTTCAATAGGTACTTGCAGCGAAAGTCACCAAACAACGTGGAGCCCAAGTCATTCGCCTTAACCCTACATGCAACTGACTGGGAAGCGCCCTAGTTCGCAGTGACGTCATTTCCGTCTCCTTCTTCAAGCTGCTCTTCCTTAAAATCTGGCTAAGACAATAGCCAGGGACGAAACCAATATGAGTACATTTGATTGTACTCGCAAACTACCCCCCCCCCCCCCCCCCGAATGAGAATGCACTACACTTTTTATAGTTTGAGTAAAACTTTGTTTGCTTTGAAAACTCTATCCTTATTGAAAAGAGAAGGATAGACTTTTGTTTAATAAAACTTTGTCTGAAAACTCTATAACTTTTGTTGAAGAAAAATAAGAGAAATTTTTCATAACTTTTCACAATCCTTGTATGTTTTTCAAAACATCTATAGCCTTTGTTAAAGAAAACGAAAAGAAGGCTTTTAGATCTTTTTCCCATAAAACTGTCTTTGTAAGGAGTTTCTTTTTTAAAACGTTTTTTCCCGAAAATAGATGTTTGTTGAAAAAAGGTAAGAAGTCCCTTTTTAAAAACGTTTTTCCCGGAAAATCACCATTTTGTTTATTTCTCCAAAACTCCTCCTTTTCCCCGTCCATGTCTCATCATGGTCCATTTATCTCCAACAACTCATACCACTCCATTGGGTATAGTTGGGTAACATCACCTCCACATTTGTTTCCTTTAACTTACAACTTTTCCAAAACTTTGCACATAGGTCCGAGCAGTTCGTTCCAGCTGTCCATATTCGAGGACTCGGCTATTCGAATAGTTTTACACTCTGCAGAGGTTGCACACTTTACCCACACCATCCGGTAAACTCACCGTGTCAGCCACGTCCCGCCATACAAGTTGTATGCGAAGTTGAGTAACCGATCATAACCTTTCGCTATGTCCATGCTAGTACAAAGTTCCTCTCAATGGGTTTATCATCCCCGGCACACCGTGTGGATCCAACATATCCTTTTTAACAACACGTCCTTTCATCAAACTTGGACTCCACACTGCCACGACGGCAAACCCACAGTAATCACCCGGTATGATACGCATACACTTTTATTAATCGGTTTGAGGGTCCTTGGACCCTTAGGAGGAGTTTGAGGCACCTCATACTAACATGGACAAACTACGAGTTAAGCCCCGTGCCCATATGTGGGGTAATGTGGTCGCACAGGTTATTGGCTGTTCAGTAAGTACAAGGACTCAATGTGCATTTTTCATAAACATCACCATTCACCATTTCTCCACTCCAACACCGATCTCACGGCATTCCACATTTATCCAAGTACTTCCAAAGGAGTTTTGAGTAAACAATATTTTTCTTTTCCCATCCTATAGTTTGAAAAAGAATTTTCCACCCAATACCTCCATATAGGGTGTTAAAATAATATACTTGTATTTTGGAAAGGTTTTTCAAAATCATAGCTTTAGTGGCTAAAACCACTTAAGTCATTTATGCTCTTTATAGGTAAAACAGGTAAATCAAAATAGATGTATCTAAATGCAAGCTCAGAGAAGTAGCTTGCCTGTTTTCAGCATAATGTCCCTGGACTTCTCCTCACTGATCAAAGAAATAAACTCTGATTCGTCTCCAATAAATCCTTCCCAAGGATCACTCCGATAGCGTTTATATCTAGCGTCGCAAAAAGGAAGAACGCAATTCAACATACAGTAGGACACTCCAACAACAAACATCAAGCAGCACTAACAAACAACAATCATGAGAGAAGACTATTATTTAACAAACAAGTTTGGCAATCACCAACACTACTCATGTTTAAAAATTATGATTAAAGTCGTGATTAAGCATCTTTATTTAAACAGGAAATACTTTAGACAAAAGTTAAGCTACCAACTCTTTGCTGTAATTCAAAATATCTCACCAATCCAAGGTAGAGACATTAACAAGATACTCGAGCTAATACTCAACTTAAATACAACCAAGTATAACAAGCAAGGCAATTATATTAATCAAACAAAAATAATCTAATCATCAATTAAACCAGCAATACCTACCATTACTAAACTACTAAATCAAGCATCACAACCACTCTCAAGCATCACACATAGCTACGGCACTCACAAAGCAACACAATTTGATTTCAATTTAATTTAATTAACTATTATTTAATTAGGTCTCAAATATGGCAAGAACTAGTGGTGCATGTTTAATTGCATAACTTAATTCTGTTCATCACAAAAATGTGAACTAAAATTCTACTGATAGCTATTGAGGTGTAGAAGCTAACCAAATTGGATTTAATTCAATTGAGGTCATTAAACTCCCTATATAAATGTTTTTATCCAGAAGGTTAGTTTTCTTGTTTTTGCTACAACTCAAGTTAATGTTAATCAAAAATTAAATCTTTTTAGGGGTGATTAGTATTTCTTAAATGTGATCCAACAGAATTGGTTCTAACTTATTTGGATTGACCATTATTGATTTAAGAATGTTTTGGTCCAGAAATGCTCTCTGGATTACCACGGATGCCAATTAATTAATAATGACTAATTAATTCTACAAAAATTAGGGATGCTAAGGGATCACGGTACCAAGCTAACAAAATTGGTTTGGGATTATTTGTATTAATAGAGTATCAGAAACAAACAAGTTTAGATTTTATACCTCCTGTGGAATTTTGAATATCATTATTTATGTGTTTATCTAAATGGGGTGAAACCATTTTAGTGAGTTAGAGAATTTCATAAGCTTTCCAGAACATGTTCATTTACTTAATTTGGATTCCTAAATCTCGAGATATTAATTTTCAAGGTCTTGATAAATTTTCTGGCCGAGAAATACCTTTTTAAGTTTAACAACTTAACTGAGTTGACATTTTCTACTGACTTAACCACAACAGCAAATGGTACCAAAATAACCTTTCTGAGTTTTTCAGTTAAAACTAACACATTTGTCATTTTTATTTCAAATGGTAGACTTGTCCAACAAGGAGCATGGCCTGCATCTATGTGAAGATGGCATGTTATACTAGCTACAATATTTTAGTTTGATATTTTTAGGCCTCTGGTTAAATGGGGATTTGCATGGGAAGGTGGCTACCTTCTGTTATTTCATGTGGAGCAATTATTGCTTAGCCATGTTCCTTAGATGATATCTTTTATATAGAATTTAATTTTGGGGGTCACAACACTTGTTAATGGCAGTGTACTAACCATACTAACATGACATGCTAAGACAAACTCCTAGATAAATTTAGATTAATTGCTATGATCAGATCAATAACCTAAGCAGTAATCTGTTTTCAGAAGTTTCTGAAAACAGACAGAACATAGCTACTTTGCCTCATCTTTCCATTGAGCTAAAATAATTATTTTGGAAATCTAAATCATGCCTGTGAATCTATGAAACTAGCTCTTTCCAACCATGCAAATATTTCAAATTTTGGTGGGTCAGATTCTCAGAAAATGTATGCAAAGTTGGCTACTCTTTAACTGTTTCCAGCACTTAGCAGTTTCTCAGGATTTCAAAAACGGCGGGAGCAAACTGTGGCCGTTGATCTGGAGATCGACGGCGCACAGCCGTCCTCGACCTCCCGACGGGGCAGAGAACAGGGAGAGAGAGCGGCCGGGGATCTACCTGCCGGCGGTGAGGGGCTGCGGGGTGGCTTGGGGTCGACGGAGGGTGGTCGGGGCCGCTACTAGGTGGCGGTGGCGTCGCCGGAGATGCACCACAGCGGCGGCACGGCGTCGGCGGCCGTGCAGCTCGGGTCGAGCTCGAGCTCCTCTTCTGCTGCCCTGCGGCTTCTAGGTGAGGGAGAGGGAGTGGTGGAGGTGGTGTGGTGCTGGGTAGAGCCCAGGGGTGGGCTTTTTATAGGCGGGGGAGCTCGGGTTCGTGGCCGGCAAGGGAGAGGTGCGGCCATGCCGCGGGCGGCATGCGGGCGTGCTTGGTTGGCGTCGTGCGGCGCGAGGGAGGCACGGGCGCGTGCCAAGGGGGTAGAGGGGTGGCGTGGGCGCGTGCTGGTGGTCGGGCGCGCCTCGGGCGGGTGTGTGTCGGCCGGGGTGGTTGCGGTGCAGTGCGTGCACGCAGGGTGCTCGACAGTGGGTCGGCCGGCAGAGCACCGGCAAATGCGGGCAGGGGAGGGGGTCCTGGTGCAAGGGGCTGCCATGGGGAGTCTCAGGGGGACACGGGCAAGCTCCTGGACGTGCTGGTTCCTGCCCTTGCTGTGGTTTGGGGACAAGTGGGTGTGGGGGTGGCATGTCCATGGCATGGCATGCTTAGAGCAACTCCAGCCGTCCCCCCACTTGCTCGACTGCCATCGGTGCCGGTCTCTGAAGTCTGAACCTTGTGTTCAAAATTCAGTTAACAGCTACGCATCTAGCACTTAGGCCATCGTGCCCCTCTTCTGTCAAGATTCCGCGCATAGCCCAGATGGTCTTGTTCCCTGCACCGCTTCGATCGATCACGGGATCGAGCCCCCTTCAGGCAGAATAAAATCCCACCTTTTTTATCCTTGCATCTGTCGCTGACAGGTGGGGCAGTTGGACCCACCTATCATCCTCTATGTGTAGATCTCACTCTGGTGCAAATAAATCTCAGATCCAGATCTGGAACTTTTTGCAGAAAACCCCAGAATTCGAAATTCTTTTGCAAATAGGCCCCTGCTTTTGTTTTCTGTCCTGTTTTTCTAATAATTAAACAATGGTTATGCCTTTGGTAAAAAATTGCAACTAAAATATGTTTTCAAATCAGAAAATTGAAAAGTAACAAATATGAATTTTGTTAGTTTTTCGGAATTAAATTAAATGGCTAAAATAAATAAATCTTTTGCTAACTAATTAATCTTGAAAAATTCATAACTTTTGTTCTACTTATCCAAAAATTATGATTTTTTATATCAATCTGTAACTGAAAATGTAATATACATGTTTATAATTTTTTCATGCATTTAATAAACATTTTAACTTTCGGGACAAATAGAAAATCCATTAATTGGACTTTAAAAATGCTTTAATTGCATTAGATGTTTATAATATCGCAATAAGCCACTTTAGCTTTTCCTAATAAATTTTTTAGCACCTTAATTGCTGCATAATTAAAATGCTCATGTCATCATGCTTGTTCGAATGCATTTGTATTGATTTTCCTTTTGTTATGTTTGGGGTTACCATAGACGACGACGTTGCTGAGTACCCCGACACCTCCAAGGATCTAGCCCAGTACCAGGCTACTGAGCAACAAGGCAAGCAGCCCCACCCCAACTTTCTCATGTGATGCCTATTCCTGTCTTGCATGCTTTAGGACTTCTGTTCTGTTGTGTCTTACGTTTCCTAATAGAAAGCCTGATAGAAGTCCAGTTATTCCTGATATGCCTGCCTATATCATATGCTTGTTTTCCAGTTACTATCTACTAGCATGCTTAGGAGTTGATTGTGGTCTATCACATGTTTAGCTGGTATATCTTAAAGAATTGAAGACTTGCTATGTGGGAATCACAGTTAATATATTAGTGATAAGGCACCGACGGAAGGCCAATTATGGTGATTTGTTCTGCTAGTGTCGCCTAGGAAAAACCGTTCTTTTCCGCTTATCCAAGAATGAGCGCCCTACCCACACGTGGGAAGACTTATGAACTCCCCTCAACTTAGTGCCGGATCTGCTATATTGGTTAGGGAGCCACAAGTAGTTCGGGTGTTTACCATTTGGAGCATACGCATAAGCATGTTACTGAAGATGAGAGGTTACAACTTGGGGGGCGCATACAGGTTTGCGGGATGGGCGTTAATCGCATGTGGAAGGAGGGCAATTGTATGAGTGTTCCTCCCGAAGCCGTTCATGCAACATTTGGGCCTGCAAAGGAGTTTCGGCCGGGCTCCCCACATGGATCAGTCTCAGATAGGTGGCTCTCTATCCAATGTAGTAGTGATGGGGAAGGTCGTGTTGAGATACCTAAAGGCCTCTGTGGCATGTGGTTGATTGAGCATGTATGGCTACATTTGGGCACCCCTACAGGGTTAAATCTTTTCGAAAAGCCGAGTCCGCGGTTATGGACGACTTGGGTAATGTGCTGGCTAAAAAGATCATAGATATCACCATACCTCTTAAATAGCTAATTTGACTAGTAAATAGCTTTATTCGAATAATAAACCTGATAAAATTTGATCAATGTGTGAGTGTCCAGACTTCTTCCTTGTGGGTATATGATACGATGGAGTTGTCTCAGGACGGGTATTGCTTGGTGAGTAGTTTAGCCCAGTAGCGCAAGCGCTCTCTTTCCTCTTTCTAATTAGACGCAAGTTGTAGCGTGTCTTCTGTAGTTGTTAGGTGCTGCTGCTGCAAGTCCACATACAGCCCCTTTTCAACCCCAATGCATGTGCACCGTACTTCTTTTACCCTTGCGCGTAAGACTTGCTGAGTACCCCTGTACTCATACCATCGGGTGTCCGGTGCCCGTGTTTTCACCGATGCAGGAGCGACAACAGAGTTCGACGATCCAGATGGTGGCTACTACGTAGAGTTCGACGCTGACTACGATGAGTAGATCGAGATCCTAGGCAGCAGCCCGAGACCACTGTGGGCAGGTCCTCTTTTATTTTCTGGCCTATGGCCGTTGATGTAGTCTGTACTCAGACGAGTGTTTGCTTCCGTTGTATTCGGGACGTATGATCCCCTGTGACGTAATAAAAGTATTTGAACTATGTTTATTTATCTTTTCGTGTCGTACTTGTGCATGTGATGTAATCCAATTGTGGTTCTACTTGGCGAATTGTTCAATTCCGCTAAGTGGGGCTTACAACTCGCCACTCGCACAACCAGGATGCACCGCCGCGGGCCAGGTTACCAGCCGACGGAGGAGGACCACGAGTGACGCCGCCGCCTTGACGTGGCTTCATTGTTCTGGTGCCAACGTTCGAACGAGCGACGCCGGATCCAGGGGATCCGGATTGCAGAGGCTAGGGCTACGGGTACGCAACCACCACGAGTTGCTCCGTCCTCCACCCCCGCAGGACGACCATCGTCCCATGACGTGGAGGAGGCGGAGCAGCTCATGCGCGCCTACCTCCCTCTGCCCGCCGACCGTCGCCTACCGGACGGCTGGCTGGTCAACATCGACAACGTCCCGGTTGCGCCGCCCCTCACCGGCCAGGCGAGGCTGGACTACATCCGGGTGATGTGGGACTCGGACGTCTCTGACGCAGCGACGGAGGAGGAGCGGAGCCGCGTGCCTCCGTTCAACGCGTCGGCGCCCTACTGGGACTACATCGTGCGATTCGAGCACGCCCGCCGCCTCCATAGCTTCACCACCACCAGCCGCACTGACGACGAGCCGGCTCCCGTGGAGTTGTCCGATGACGAGGAGGCAGCACCACCTCCGACCTACGCCGGTCGTTAATATCGATAACGGATAGACTTAGGGCTTTCAGGATTCTAGGCAAGCAGTGGTTTCTCCACAAACTGCGTCGGTCATTAATATCGACGTAGCCAGAGATTTCAACCCTGTTTGCCTAGAGACTCATCTATGCATTGGTGATGAGCACTTCACTTTATAAGTGAGCAGTAGCTCGATCAGTGCACTGGGAAAGCCTCCGAGTCTGGTTTCAATCCATGGAAGGCAAGGCCGGTGAGCGTCGCCGGCCTCGTCGTCCATGGGTTGACACCTAGCGATCGTTGCCCGCCCAAAACGGCCACTTGACCAAAAGGGGTGATCCCAAAGCTCCTGGCCGGGGTTAGGGTTAAGGCTTAGATCGCATGTATTCAAATTTATATTTAAAAAAATTGTATCGAAGTTTGTATTTGAATCATATCAATTGTATCGAAGTTTGTATTTGAATCGAAAATTGTATCGAAGTTTGTATTTGAATCGAAAATTGTATCAAAAATTTTATATTTCAACGAAAAACTGTGTTCGGTGTCCGGCCGTTTAGGGGGTGCCGGTGGGGGAGGGAAAAATAGTTCGGACCCACCTGTCGGAATAACTGAATATCCCTCGGTAAATCTAAATCTATGAGCACAACTAAGTGAGCACACAAGTCTATGACCCACCTGTCAGAATCAATCCAACGTTACGACCGTTTAATCAACCAGTATTGGTGACCTATATCCTAAATATAGGACACTAATATCTGGTTAATCCTCTTTTTCAACTTATAAAAGAATTGAAAATCATTTCATTTTTCCAACCTTGATATCTCACGGCCTTCTTTTTCGAGCCCAGATTAATCATCCTTTTCAACTTATAAAAAATAGATAATCATGTACTTGGTAAATCTAAATCTATAAGCACAACTAAGTGAGCACACGAGTCTATGACCCACCTGTCGGAATCAATCCAACATTATGACCGATTAATCAACCATGTCGTGTGCTGGCTATTTTGGCCGTCAGAAATATCGCGCAGTAGATATTTCTTAGAACGATGTCACATTTTTCACCATTCCGATGAAAAGTTTCGCACAGGAGTTATTTGCCACACTGAATCTTCTGAATTTCCCATTTCTTTTCCCTTCTTTCAACCTTTATTCATACAATTTCAAGCTTACAAACTCCTACTACACCCAGCCAGTGCGATTACCATACAATTTCTCCTAAATTCCTCCTACAAATTCCTCCCAAATTCATGATATTCTCAATTTCAACATTACACCCACTGCGACTAACATACCACCTACAAATGCCCAAATACAAATGGGAATTTGTGCTTGATATTCGAGCTTCCTAATCTTCTGATTCAATCTCCTTAGCTCGTCAGCAACCTCTGTATCAACGCGTGCTCCGCCCTCCGTCTCTTCTTCCGGAGCTCGCGTTGTGGTCGGGTCAAGGATCAAATGGATTGCTCAAGGATGCCGATCCATGAAATTTGTGAAATTGCCCCAATTCTTACCCCAATCGCGGTGGTGCACACGTAGAACGGACGATTCTTGTTCTTCGGTGTCTGCGATATCCTCCGACCAACGTCCATCCGGCACTGCGGACAGACGAAGATCAGCATCTCCGTGCGCGCCGGGATCTCCGTCCGCGAGGTGGCGCGGGAGCTAGAAAAGACATGGAGCTCGATTCGCGAATGCCCGGAGCCGAAGGGAAACTCACCGCGTCCGCGCACATCACCAGTAGCTGTAGCACACGGCCACGCCCTACCACCATCGGCGGCGCTCCTCGTCGACGCCGCCCTCTCGGTCGCCAGCGCCCGGCTCCTAGCTGCCAACCTCTATGCCCGGTTCCTAGCTCACCGCCCACCTCTGCGCGTGGCCGCCTCCAACCCCGCTTCGCTGATTCTTGCTCCCCGCTGCGAGCTCTGGGGGCGCCGTATGCCGCTTTTATCACAGACGCGGCGCCGGCAACGGTCGACGGGCTGCCATCAGTGTGTGCCCATTTGCTCAGTTTTGCCCTCAGGAACGGTCGACAGGGGGGTCCCACAAGCAGTGGCTACAAGCCCGAGTCAACTACCTTGACCAGACGGAGACGGCAAGATTCACGGAATAAGTCCTTGCGCACAGACTAGGGGTAAAACTGAGGACGTTTCGCAACTGAGGGCAAAACTGAGCACATCGACACAACTGATGGCAGAAGGATAATTTGCCCTATTGATTATGTATGAGTTTTGAATGAAAACATGTGAAACGGAAACTTGACTAGGGGACCCACTTATGAAAATTGTTTCACAAATTTTGGAATATAACGTTATGAAATTCATCACTGATAACATGCCACACGGCAGCCTCACATGTGTCCGCCCCTCATCATGATGTCAGCAACCTAGGCTGTGGCGTCATCAAACGATGTTGACGGATCTTGCTGTGATGAAAAAATTGTCGCAGAAGACTATGACGTCAGAATGGCGACAATGACATCAGCAAACACCGCTAACGGCCGTGTGCCATGTGTCACCGTACGCGACATTCAAAAAACGTCACAGACGAGTTGGGCCTTAGATGGGCCGGTCCAGACGCTCGCGACGTTTTGAAAATATTGCGACGTTTCTCCGGGTCAACAAAAACGTCATTGATTCGTTTGTGACACTTGATTAGTGACTTTTTTCCCGTCGTGTAAAGCGTCACAGATGGCTCCTAGCGACGGTTTTGAAAGGTCGCTGATCACCAAATTTTTAGTAGTTTTACAAGATCATAAACATGAAACACGAGGTAGAGAGACAACCATCTACCTACTGCCATGGACCCGTAATCTGAGGTGGAACTACTCACGCATCATCTCGGCGGAAGATATGGCGATGTACAGCCCTCCGGGACATATCTCCCCTTCGGCAGCGTGCCGGGAATAGATTCAGAATCTCACTGAATTAGGTTTCGAGGTGGCGGCAGCTTCGGGATGGAGTTTGTGGAAAATAATCGCCGCCTCGATAAAATTAGGGTTATGAGGTATTTATGGGCGATGAGGGGGGCCAAGGCGACCTCCAGGGGGCAGGGGTGGGCCCCACCCGCGGGTCCTTATGGGACTGCGGCCAGGGGTCGCCCCTGGCCCCTGGGTGGCCCCCAGCCCGCCCTTTGGTCTCTGACGTCATCTTGTCGAATAAAATTTTCTCGTAAATTTTCGTCCAATTCCGAAAATATTTACAGAAGTAGATTTCCTGAAATAGAAAACAACAAAAACAAGGAACTAGGACTGGACATCTTATTAATAGGTTAGTCCAATAAAATGCCCTAAAATAATATAATAAGATAGTGAAAACATGTAACAATGGCATATAACTAGCATGGATCAATCAAAAATTATAGATACGTTTGACACGTATCAGGGCCGATGCCCACCCTTGTGGATAAGGTCGGGGGAGGGGCGGCTAGGGCATGGGGGTCAGGTGGGCCTTTGGGCTACCAGCCAGGCCTCCCTTGATCGGCACACCCCTCATGGGGGCTGCCACCTCTCCTCCTCCCCTTTAGTCCCACCTTGGAGGTTTAGTACTAGGGGTGCCCTCCTCTCACCCTATATAAAGAAGTGCACATTGGAGAAATTAATTACAACATAAATTAATACTCCCTCCGTTCCAGTTTAGACGATTTTAAATAGATGGATCTAGACGTAAAATATGGTTCCGCGAAGAACTGCGCACGAGTCAACTCCACCACAACACGCGGTCGTGCTGCGGGATTCTAGATCCAACAGATATGCTTCCGCAACCTCTGCTGGATCGGGAGTCGTCATCGATCACCGTAAGTGTGTGAGTCCACGGAGGCACTGCCATTTGTGGTGCCAGTCGTTGTGCGGGGATCGTCAAGACCTTGAGGTCGGCAACATCGCGACTTCATCAACCGCGTTTGAATCCCGCTTTCGGTCTACGAGCGTACCGTACGTCACCGAGACCTTACGGTAACAGCATCTTTACTAATAGATAGATCGGGGCATCCGGAGTTGCGCTAGTTAGGAAAAATTATTGTTTTCTGCTGCGAACCCCAACATAAACTCCGCAGCCTAGTCCCTGTAGGTGGGCACGAGTTGGACACGCGCACAGCGAGGGATATATCCGTTGCGGCGGCCCGGCCAGCCGACGCTCCACAAGAGACATTGCTCCTCGGCAGATGTCCACTTGGGTAAAAGTCAGAGAAAGGGCAAATGGGACATTTTAACTGCAATGTTGGTTTACATAATTTGTATTTTTTGAATCAAAGTTAAATATTATAAATTTGCCCCGAAAAAGACCCTTCGAGCTATGTTTCGAATCAAGCCATGGAGAGGACTGGCAAAATAACAGGCTGCCGTCTTTTTGGTTTTGTGGGTCCGGATTGACGGCCGTTAGCGTGCCAAGCACGCGGTATTTTTTTCCCGGAGATGGAGGGCGCGCGCCTAGTGGCGGCGTGACGGCGAGGCTACAAAACGTAACCGTCTCCAACCGACGACGCCGAGGCTCAAATTTTCTCCAAATCCCCTCCAAAATTCTCCCCAAATCCCCTCCAACCCTCAGGCTCAAATTCTCCCAAATCCGTTCCAATCCCCTCCAATCGGAACATGGACGTCGAGGACGAGGAGATGACGCCGTCGTCGTCCCTCCCGCAGGAGCTAACGGAGTCGGAGATCCTCTCCCGCCTGCCCGTCAAGTCCCTGCTGCGGTTCAGGTGCGTGTGCAAGCCCTGGCGCAACACCATCTCCGACGACCCCGCGTTCGCTGAGGCTCATACCCGCCGGCATCGCCGGCAGGAGAGGAGGCCCTCTTCCCTACTCATCGCTCCATACATCAGAAGAGTCGATACCGTGGGTGATTCCGTGGAGGAGTTCGCCACCCCGGGGCTCTGGCTGTGGGAGGAGAAGCAGCGGGAGGATGGCGTCGCCAACCTCGTGTACGACATGCCTTGGGTCACCGCAGAGGATCAGGCGCAGAGGAGGCACGGGATCGCGCACTGCAACGGGTTCGTCATGCTTGCCGACGCCGAGGGTACCGTGCGCGTGCTCAACCCGGCCACGGGGCGCAGCCTGACGCTGCCGCAGAGCCCAAACACTAGCGATGCCCACAGGGCGTTCGGCTTCGGACGCGACCTTCGCTCCGACGCGTACAAGGTCGCCCACTTCTTCGTGCGTGACACAGGAAGACGGGGAATGGAGGTGCTCACAATCGGCGGCGAAGGCAGTAGCTGGATCGAGACACAAGCGGAGCCGCCATACCCGTTCCTGGTGGATCGGACAGCCATATTCTTCAAGGGTTCTCTGGTATGGACAGTTGATCCTACGGCCCCGCAATTCAATTTGTCTGCCTGCTTTGTCCGCTTCAACCTGGAGGACGAGTCCTTCACCGTCATGGACGCCCCAGGATGGTACCCCAGCCTTCAGGAGTCCAATCTTGCCGAGATTGACGAACAGCTTGCCCTGGTTCGTCTCAACTGCGACAAGGCAGAGATCTGGGTCTGTGATGACAACGACTACGGTTGTGGCTACACTTTCAACAACCCATGGTGGGTTCGAAGACGTGTAATTGATTTCTCATCCTCTGTCCTTCCAGTAGCTGAGTTCCACGATGGGATGGTGTTCCTAGACACCTCAGATAAGCTTCACTGTGACACTAGTCAGGGATGTAAGCTCATCCTTGACCTCACTTCCCTCAAGTATCGCACGGACACTGGCACTTCAAGGCTGAAGTTCGATGGCTTCGATATCCTCGCGTACAGTCCTACGCTTGCTTCCTTATAGACCAGAGCTCTTGCTAATGTCATCGGCGGATCCATTGGAACGGCAAGTAACTTTTGTATAGCCTTCTCTAGTGTTGGGATCATTTTTGGTATGCTCCGATATAGAGTCCTACGCTTGCTACGATATAGACCGGAGCTCTTGCTTATGTCATCGGCGGATCCATTGGAACGGCAAGTAACTTTTGTATAGCCTTCTCTAGTGTTGGGATCATTTTTGGTATGCTCCGACTGTTAGAAAGCTCCAGTTGATGTGGTGATGCCTGGTGTCTTCGTTGCCCTGTTCTGGTTCTCTGATAGTGGTGGTGAAGTTGGTCATGAACCCTGTTAATTTCGACTTGATGAACTGATGTGGTGGTGAAATTGGTCATGAACCTTGTTGATTTCGGCTTGATGAACTGCTTTGGTGATGAGATCTGCCATGAGCCCTGTTCATTTCGACATGATGAACGGCTTTTGGTGATGAAATCTGTCATGAACCCTCTTGATTTCGTCTATATGAACTGCTGATGGGGGCATGCGTCATGTAAATCAACGTGTTCATCTCAAGACAGTGAATTCTTACAGGACCTAGTTGCTTACAAACTCTGAATTTTTTTTTATGTAACTCAGGTACACATATGTACATTTGCGTTTTTTTACGCTGCAATGACAAACAAATGGTTGGCACGTGCACACGGTGTGTAAAACTAAACACGACTGCATGTTACACACGGAAGTAGAGCAGATAACTCTGCTTTGCAAGTTGGCAAATATGGATAGAATGTCAGTGTTTAGTGCTTTTGGACCAGCGATTTCTGGAAAACCTGAGGATATTCCAGCACTGTCACTGTGAGTTGTTTAACGACAGCAACCTACTGAAACTGAAGTAGAGATGGGCTGGTCAGGTTGCTATAAACTGATAGCAATTCATGCGGGTTTCCCCAAGAACAAAGCACCAATTTGCCGTTACCTAATACATACCCATAAAGTAATGAAGGCTCTAAGAATTCATGTCGAGTTTATTAACATGGAACATAGGACAATGCTGATATAGAAATGCAGAGCCCTTAAATTAAACACAATTGTGCGATCTTTTTTCTAGTACGAAAAGCGAAGATCTTGTATATGAATGGCGCATCAGTGCTGAATACTCGCAATTTATATAAAACAATTGTAAACAAATTGTATGCTTTTAGCCAATAAGTCTGACTGGCTTCAGCTTATAAGTCTCATTGGCTACAACTTATTTGGAACCTGTTAAGCACACAACAGTTCAACATGTTTGGTCTAGCTACAGCTGCAAGAAGCCATCAACCAAAGATGAAAAATAAGCTACATGAGAATAAATAGTGAGATATGAAGTACCACAGCACTTAAAGCCAATAATTCCTGGTCCTCTCACATTTGTGTGTCTCCCCAGCAATTATTCAAAGAATAACATATGCCTAAAAATTATAGAGATCTCTTGATCGGTAGAATGATGTTCAATATAGTTTTAGATAAACAATTAATATAGATGTTTCACCATGCAGCCCGATGAACTAAAGCAAATTAACATGCACTGTAGTTTTGGATACCGTAATGCTAATGAGCATCGTCGTTGTGCTGGGGGCATACGTCTGGAGCACCTGAAGCCATGATTAGCGTCTGGCCAACGGCTGCAGCCTGGGCATCCTGATCTCAATTAGAAAAAGTCTCAATTTTTCAGCTAGTAAAATCTAAGTCGCGTATATGGCACAAAACTACATCTGCGCACTTCTACAAATGGCTACTTATGTCCAAAGTGTGGATTGGCTACCAAAAATTTGAACAAATATTGACTTACCTTCATCAATTTTCTGTACCAATCTACAGGTCACATCCGTGTGATACAGAAAATGCCATAAGCACAACAAATCGAACAAAAAACTACAATGCCAAAAACACGTAGATGGGGTAATTCAAATGTAGATCAACCGGATGTTTTTTCTAAGATCGGATAAAGTAAACTCAAGTCAATACTGTCAGACCATGTCGTCAAGGAGCAGGATGACGTCGAGCTGGGGACGGGTGGCCGGCGGGATCCAGTCGTCGAGGAGCAGGAATACATACATCTGGGGATGGGCGGCCGGCGGGACTGCCGCCGAGGAGCAGGAAGACGTACAGCTGGCCAGCTGGGGACGGGCGGCCGACAGGACCCTATCGTCGATGAGCAGGAAGACGTATAGCTAAGGACGTGCGGCCGATGTGTGCAGGGCAGCTGGGGATCTGATGGAGGTCGGCAGGGGTGCAAGTCAAGCCGGCAGGCTCGCGTCCAACGCGGCGGCGGGGGTGTTAAGGGTTGTGTGCAGGTCGGCGGATGGTGCAGGGGATGTGACGGCGGCCGGCAGGGCGAGGGTCACAGCGAAGCCAGGCAGCCTCATGTCCATGACGGCGGCGCCGTGAAGGGTCGTGTGCAGGGGGCGAGAAGGGTCGATCGTGTGCAAGGCTGCGGACGGAGTCGAGGGAATTACTGCAAGGTTGAGGAACTGCTTTGCGAAGATTGCGCTAGCACTAATTCGGTTTCCAACTTTCCATCGCTAGCCAAGGAGGCGGGCGACTGCCGATGTAAATTGCTAAACACAATTTTAGCTGAGAGATAGTATAGCATTGACCGTTAGATCAAATTAAGTGGGCAGATCCCGTGGTGTCAATTAGGTTGTATTGTCGATGTACGTTTTCCGGGTGGTTCTAGGAAAGATCATGTTTGTTTTTTAATAGTAAGTAGAGATGGTATAAGCTTTCCTTTCTAGCAACAAGAAATTCCCATTTAGGCCTTGTTCGACAGCAGGGTTTTGTAGTGTTTTTGGGTGTATTTTCCCTAGTGTTTTGGGTGAAACACTTCTCACACCCAAAACACTCCAAACCCTCCCAATCCCCTTCTCCATCAAAACCCTCCACCAACTCTAGTTGTTTGGTACAAGTGTTTTGCAAAGAGGTGTTTTTTCACACCTAGTGCACACAATTACAAAATTGACATGTTTTGGTCATCAATAAAAATCTGATATTTTTTAACAGCATGTAAGCACACAGTTTATCAACAAAAACCTAATATTTTCTCACAGCACACAGTTTAAGCAATTCATAACATTAAGTAACAATAACTCATGCTTCCCAAGTTTATCCCAGGTTATTACAACACAATTTGATAAAAATTCATCGAATGCTTCTCACGAACATTATTTTGCTTCTCAGGTTTATCCCAGATTATTTGACAAGATGTTCACATAAACAAGAAGAAAGAAGCTTGCATCACGAAGATCATTGCAGCAACAATGTAGACATATGATTGTAGCAAGAAGATCATCGTAGCATGAAATTTGCTTCATGACAAGTTATTTCTGCAAACAATGTAGACATATGTTATTAAAGCAATAAGATCATTGCAGCAACAATGTAAACATGGCTGTTTGGAATTGCTTTCTCGAGTCGCAAGGAGCACATACAGATAATCTGCTCTAATGCATGCACTTTGTTCACCTCACATACAAACAGTATTACAGTGAATCAATCTTACAAAGAGTCAACTACTGAAGTTGTTGTTAATTAGTCTCTGCTAGTACCATGTGGTATCTGAAACAATTACCATTTGTTTGTTTCATTTGCGCTGCAACATTCATTCATTCGAGACGGACAAACAAGTAGTCAGTAAAGCAAAGAATCGTCAGTGAATAATCTGGATCACGTTTGGTAGCTAGCTAGCTATTTGCAACATAGGGAAAATAATTGGAACCGCAGCAGGAGCTATTCTACCTCTTGCACAACAAACAGAGCATCATGTTATTAAAGCAATAAGATCATGGTTGTTTTGTCTAATATGCTGACAACAACAGCTGCAATTTCTTGCATCATAGTTGACAAAGGGCATGAACAAACAGTTGTAAATATCACAATGTAAATATCAAAGCATTAGCTTACCTTAAGGTAGCTTGGCTATCTGGACACGAAGCCATTTGATAGCTGTTCCATCATTATCAGCGACAAGGTTGACAAAGATCTCACGGTTGTCTGCATTTTTGAAAACCTCCAAAGCCGGGATCTTGTCGTCAGCTGTGACACCATCGACCTTCTTCAAGGCATCCATGCATCTGCTGATTGTGAACTCCTGTGCAGATTCCTTTTCAGCTTCCTTTTCTTTGATGTGTCAGATAGAAGTGTAGTGCACCCCGACTATAACCGGAGGTTCGGGTAGCTACAAGGATACAAAAAGGAAATAATTCAGTACAAGATGGATACTGCTCTATTTTCATGAATCTCAGCGAGGTACACATGTATGTAAAGTTATGAACAGAAAAATGGATTCTGAAAATACTGCTACAAGCAGTGCAAGTTTAGGTTCAGGTTTAAGCACTGCAAGCAATACTCCTACTAAAATAATCGAGCAATGAGTACCCTCGAGTAGCAGTAGCAACTCCAATAAAAAATGTTCAAAATGAACCGCTACACAAGCACAAGAAAGCTACTGCTAGCACTGAAACACTAGGAGCTACTGAAAGTGCATGGTTGATCCCATGCATGGTTTTGGTAATTAATGACAATCTCTATGGACTAATGTTTGTATTAAGCTATATTTGTAGGTGTGTCCATATGATTTGCTTGATCTCCATATGTTGGAATCAAGGCTAAGGGAAGAAGAAAAGTTTGTGTTGATCAAGGCTTTGTGCGGGTTGATCATCACTCAAGGCCAAGTGAAGATATGCCGAAGTGGTGCTTCTCCCATCTTGGTTTATGGAGGAGCAACAAGTGAAACTTCACCGAGCAAAGCGCAATGAAGAAAGGTGGTGCGTCTTGAGGAGTTGAAGATCGTCTTCATCGACCTCAAGTGGGTTTTTGCGCAAGGCAAAGGTATGATCTTGATAGGTTTTCTATTTTACCGGTCTCATGTTGTTTAGTGAGAGACCGGGCTATAGGATAGTTAACCGTACTATCAAGAGGGGCTCTCGACCGAATATCGTGATCGTATCATCGTAGAGAGCACAAACCTTTGCATCCATGCAATCATCTTTATTGGTTCTTATTTGTCTCTTATCGTGGTGTGGTCTTGGTGCTTGTCGTGCTTGTCATGACAAGGCTAAGGTCACCGAAAACGGTTTTCATATGCGTTCCCTATTGCGTTTTCGGTATTGGAGATTTTGCCGGTTTATCCGTGCGGGAGATTTCTCTCTTCCATTTCTTTGCAAAATCTCCATTGCTTGTTTTCCATTTTCAAAGGTAGCATTTGTTGTCCTCTTTCCAACAAAATTGGTTTTATTTCATTCGGACGTCAATTGCAAAAGTTATAGAATTTCCGGTTTATCTCTTCTACGAGAGGTCAAACCCTCTCCTTATGTTTTCCTCCTCACATGATAGACTATGATGTGTATATGCATGATCTTGTAGGGCTTGTGATTATCTTTTCGAAACAATCCCAAGATCATAGAAAACGGAGTCTTGATGAGCATCTTATTGCGTTTGTGATATTGGAGGTTTTTCCGGGTTGTCTCTTCTAAAAGAGGTCAAACTCTCTCTTCATGATTGCCTTCTCACATGATGGACAATGATGTTTCTCTGCATGATCTTGTAGAGCTCTTCATTGCGATTCCAATGAGCCCAAGATCATCGAAAACGGAGTCCGGATGATTAAGTTATGATTTTTCTCGTACCGGGTGTCCTGCAGTTTTTTGCCCAGCGGTAGTACCGTACCGGTACCGCCCGGGTACCGCCGGGGGTCCAGTACCGCGCGCGTTTGAGCGCCCGAAATCACCCGGGGCGGTAGTACCGCTGGCCCAGCGGTAGTACCCCTCCTGGGCGCGATTTTGACCATACCGGTAAGTTTTTGGGTGACCTATTTAAGGGGCCTTCTTCCCCAACAGGCCCCTAACTTCTTGAGCTCATTTTTCCCTCTCTCTCCTCCATTGTTGCACTTTTTGTGAGCTTGATTCCTCCACTTCCCTCCAATGATTCTTGCCCATCTTTAGGGAAACAAGAGAGGAGATCTAGATCTACCATTCCACCAATCAAATCCTCCTCTAAGTGAGGGGAACTTAGTGGATCTAGATTTAGGGTTGCTTTGTGTTCTTCCCTTTGTTCTTCCTCTAAAATCCCTCCATAGCATTAGTTGCTTTGATTGGGTGCATTGTGTACCCTAGACGGTTGGAGGTGCCGCGAAGACTTCGAGTTGTGAAGCTTCGGCACGAGTTTGGGAGCCCCCAATTGAGTTGTGGGTGTGTGTGCCCCAAGAGAAGTTGTAAAGGGCTCCGGAATCCGCCCCGAAGGATTCCGATAGTGGAAGGTGAACCAATCCCTTGGGTGAGGTTCATCGGAGAATAGGGTGAGGCCTTTGTGGCATCTTGAGTAGGCCTCTTGTGGCGAGCTCACACCCCTCCAACGAGACGTACTCCCTTAACAAGGAGGAACTCGGGAATACATACTCGTCTCCGCGTGCCTCGGTTATCTCTATACCCGAGCTTTTACTTATGCACTTTACTTTGTGATAGCCTTCGTGCTTGAAGTTTATATCTTGCTATCCCTTGTTACTTGCTTTGCTTAGCATAAGTTGTTGGTGCACATAGGTGAGCCTAATAATTAGGTTGTTGGCTTGTTAATTTAAACACCTAGTTTTATTCCGCAATTATCGAGCCCTTAAATAGAAAAAGTATAAATCGCCTATTCACCCCCCCCCCCTCTAGGCGACATCCGGGACATCGTTTGTTCTTTCAATTGGTATCAGAGCCTTGTCTCTCTTGTTTGGCTTTACCGCCTAGAGAGTAAAGATGTCGTCTAGGGATTTAGTGCACAATTCCTTGTTTAGATTTAATGGCACAAATTTTAATGCTTGGAAAACTCATATGCTTAATCACTTACGGGTCTTGGACCCCAATATAGAGCGTATCCTAGATATAGGTTTTTCTCCTCCAAAGGACTACGCAAGTACGACTTTAGAGGATGAGAAAAACTTATATCTAGATGCTCTAGCATCTAACGAGTTTTGCAAGTTTGTGAGTGTAGTATTTTTCGAGTCAATCATGCCTCTCCGGATGCTCATGATCTTTGGACCAAGCTACAAGACAAATATGGAGTGTCCAACATTATTGAGGATGATTGTTATCCCTCCACCTCCGGCCGTGACGAGTTCTCGTCTTCATCTAATTCACCAAAATGTGGTAAGCCACAATCCAATGTAATGGTGAGTAGTGATAGGTTTTGCAACCTTGATAGTGAGCTCATTATTGATGATCATTTATCTCTGTCTTTGGACCTAAACACTCGTAGCACTATAAATGATTTACATGCTAGTGTTGATAGTCCTTGCATATCATCAAAAATTTGCTTGGATGAATCTCTTTATGATATGCTTGCTTTATCTTGTTGCCATGATGAAAATGCTTGTGTTCCCTCTAACTCTTGCATTAATAATAATGTAGAGGAAACCCAATTTGCTATGCAACAAGATTTGAACTTGAGTAGTTCAAAAATCAATTATTCTTCATCTTTCACCTCTCATTGTCTCATGGCTAAATCTTCTTCTAGTAATGACAATGATGATAATAATGATAATGATAATAATGATGAAGAAGTTGATATGGAAAAAATTAATGCCCTTCTTCAAAATAAAGGTCTAATGATTCTTAAAGCCCTTCCTAGTAATGAAAGTGCCCAAGCTAACCTCTTTGAAATCATGAGCACTCTTATTGAGCGTGGGGAAACTATGAGGCCTTGGAAGCAAGCCTTGAAGAAAAGGGTAAGATCGAAAGAGATGATGCTATGGAGAAAGCATCGTTAGAAGATGCTCTTGAGGAAGAGCAAGAGACTCGTGCTTCTCTAGAGGAGAAACTAGAATCTATCGAGGAGTCTCATAATGATATAATTGCTAAAATCATTAAAGAACGTGACCATGATCATGCTAAATATAAAGTCACGAAAAATGAAAATGCTAGATTAAATGATGAGCTTGCTAAGCTTTCTTCTTCTATTCCTAATGCTAATGATGCTTGTGCTACTAACTCCACTTCTTGTGAAGCATCTATTATGAAGGAGAATGTTGAGCTAAGGGCTCAACTTGAGTTGCTAACTAGCAAGTATAGGGAGTTGGAAGAAAATCATAAAAAGCTATCTAGCTCCAATGATGATCTTCTAGCATCCTATGCTTGTCTTAAGTTAGCTCATGAGGCCATCACTACAAAGGTAACATCAAGTGAGCCTCATGTGGATAATAGCACAACTATAACAAAAATGCTAAAATGCCATGTGCTAGTCCTAGTAGTTCATCGACTAAAAATGTTGATACATCATGTGATGAATTACTTGCTTTACCTTGTTGCTCTAACAATGATGCATCTACCTCCTCTAGTACTTGTGTTGTCACTAACCATGTAGAGAAAAGAGGAGAGCTCAAGGCCCAAGCCACTTCTATGAAGAAAGGCTTGGAAAAGCGTCATGAAGGGAAGCGTGCACTTGACAACATGTTGAGTGTGCAACAATCCCCAAATGACAAGAGTGGACTTGTATTCAACTCCAACATCAAGAACAAGTCCAAGGTTGAGAAGAAGAAGGGCCAAGTTCAAATCAAGAATCCGGCCAACATCATTTGCTTCAAGTGCAAGCTTGAAGGGCACCATGTTCGGGATTGCCCAATGAAGAAGAAGATGCCTCTTAGTGAGAAGCAACTAGGGAAGCGGCCTCTTGCTCAATCTCGTACTCAACCACGAGTTGAACAAAGGCCACCTCCCAAGAAGACTCAAGTTATTGCTCCTCAAGTTGAGGAGCCTATTAAGAAGAAGAAGAGTCGGTGTTGCTACCTTTGCCGTGGCAAAGGTCATTTTGCTTCTTCATGCACTAACGGTACCCCATCCAACCCTATCATAATTAATGATGTTTATTCTCTTGGGAAGGATAGAGTTGGCAATGTGTTTGCCAAGTATATGGGAGCTCAAAGTGGTGGCAAGAAAAGCACCATTTGGGTTCCCAAACCTATTGTGACTAACCTCTTAGGACCCAACTCGGTTGGGGACCAACAAGCTCAAACTTGATCAATAGGTGTTTGTGGAGGACATTGGTGACTTGGCTACTTTTGAAGAATTAAGGGATCTTCATGGTTTTAATTTATCAAGCCAAGTCAATTGGATTCTCACATATCTATCTCATATCCAATGTTTCCTCCTTGCGGTAACTTGCACTTAATCATTTATATACATTGAAAGTTGCTTGCTCCCTTGCATGTGTTAGTTTTTTTCCTAGCATGTGCTTGTATATGATATGCTCCTTTCCTACTTGTCTTGTTATTCAAGGTTAAGTTTGATAGTTGTATATCATGTATTTGTAACTTTGTGTTGAGCCTTTTTGGATCTTGTGTTGATTTTAATTGGCTCTTTGAGATATTAATGGACTATCCCATTTTGGGGGAGTGATGTGCTTTGTGCACCTCACAAACCTAAAAATGTATGTACATGAAGCACACCACCTAGTATTGATATTTCATATTATCTAGTTACTATGTGGTATGTCATATTCATGAGAAATTCAAATTCTACATGTCCATTAATTTCTCTAGTTGGTTTTTCTTTGCCTCTTGTTTAAAAATAAAATGTTTTATCACATTATGGGGGAGTAATAAGCTATGTGCATACTACAAATCCATAAAAATGTGAACATTTGAGGTTTGCCACTTAGATTTGATATTGTACATTATCCATTTCCTATGTGGCATGTTTTCTCAAACAAGTTCCAATTTCCTTTTTGTTATCCTTTGGCTCTTGTTTGCTTGGGCTTGCTTGGTGTGGTTTTTCTCTAATATGCATTTCCATATATTATGTGAGAAACCATTTGTTTCCTTTTATTCTAACCATGGCTTGCCGGTTGGTTCGAATAATTGAAACTACCAACAACCCTCTTTAAAAATGGTGTCTTAATTCCTATCTTTTGCCATTTGCTAGTTTGTGGTGAAGTTGGTCTTGTACATCGTTCCTTTATACCACCGAGAAATTTCTCCATATACTCCTTGTCCATGACAAGTGATACTAGTAATTGTGGTGGATTTTGTAGACCATCTTCACATTGCTCTTGCGTTGATTTGCTTTATCTATTACCTTCCTTGCCTTTTGAATGGATCCTATCTTTCAATCGGTAGTGTTTAGTGTTTTAGATAAAATATGGAGAGTAATGATCCCTTGTGCATGCATTTTGTATTCAAATGCAAATATCTAAGATAATGCATTAATCTTGGGGGAGTATTCATTTTTATTTAGAACACTATTCTATCTTTCAATTTTTGATCCTTTCAATTGGCATTTGATTTTTCATCTTGTGTTGGTACCTTCAATTGGTATTAATTGGGATTTAATATCTCCTCCTTAGATATTTGTTCCAACTGATATTTATTGTGGGAGTCTTGATACCTTTTTGTTTTAATCTTCTTTACTTGATTTCGGTCAAGTATCATCCTCTTCTTGGTATCTTTTCTCCTAGTTGTTATTTTTGTTTTAATTGGTATCTTATTTTCAATTGGTGTCTTATCGATCATTTGTTGTGTTGATTCGATTCCTTTTGATATCACACTTCATGTGTTGATGTGTTTTGGAATCAATCATTTGTTGATTTGATTTTTCCTCAATCATGTGTTGATTTGGATTTTGATATAATTTGGACAACCTTTTTGTGTCACACCTTGGTGTGCTCTCTTCTTGGTTTACTTGGTGTATTTGTCCAAATTGTATCTCGTTTGGTTCTTGAAAGATTTTGTATGTATTTCCTTTAACTTTTATATTATATGGCATGCTTGTCTTTCTAGTTCCAATATATAGGGGATACTCCACCGAATCCTAAATCGGCTAAGATGTGCATGAAATTCAATTTCATATCTATATGCACATATTTATGTGGAGTGTTTCCTATATATTGTAGTCTATCTAACTACTATGTGACCCAATGAGTTTGGGAACCATTTTGTACTCTAATTGTGTTTTAGGTACAATGGAGATGCATTGGATGCTTGCCTCATTCATAAGGAAGGTGTTCTCACCGTGTGATTGTCGGAGTCAAGCTTTGATGACAAACCAACTCTCATCATCTTCATCTTCAATGCATCTCGGTAACAAGTATCTATCCCATGCATACCTTTCTAGTATTCAACCTTGTGTAGGTTGCCTCTTGGCATGAAAGCTTTTATATGCAATTGTTGTGGTTTTGGCCTATTTCCTTCACTTAATATATCTTTGTGATATGTGCGATGAATTTGTAAAAACCTTTTCTTCAATTGATATTATTTGTTTGTGATACTTGCTGCCTAGATCAAAGCATCTTCACTATCTCTTGTTCCCTTAGTGATATGTGTGATGCATTTGATATATTTGAAGTTCATTTATATACAATGAGATAAATTTGAGCTATGTGCTATGCTTTTAAGCAACAATCTCATTTGTATATTTATGACTTCCTTTTGGATACCTTGTTATCTTTTTCCCGGACCATTTCGTATGTATATGTTTCTTTGCGGATGTATATCTTCAATGGTTTGTCTAATAAGAAACCTATACATGTGAGAGAGGTCATCTTTTAGTTGGTATACTATTTCTTTTGAGCCACCTTGTTTTTTATCTATAATTCTTTGGTGGCTCCAAGTTTAGCTCATGAGTGCTTGTCTTATGTTTATTGGTTTCCTTACACACTCATGTTTTTGTTGGAGATCTTTGACTTCATGGCTACCATGGTGAGCATGTTGATTTTTATTGGCTAAATGTTCTCACTAGCTTTTGGCATTTTCAATTGGTTTTAGTTTCCAATTGGTATCCCTAAGCATGTGAACATAATTCTTTTAAAAGATCTTTGTATCTCGGTTGGGCCTATCATTTGTTGAATCTTTGAAAATTGGTATCTTCTTATGGCTCGACCACATCTTTGGTGCAAGTGCTATGATTTGCTTTTTGCATTATGCACTCTTGTACTTGTTGAGTGTTCTAGATGATTTTGGGGGAGTGAGGATTCCATATTTATGCACTCCTCCATAGTGCATAAACATTGGGGAGCTTCTCCAGTTTTATTTAGAACTCTCGCTTTGGATCTTTTTGTTTGCTTTTCTCCTTTGTGGAGATGTTTAAAATGAACTCATTTCTTTGCAATCTTTTGATCCTCAATATAATTTGATTTCCTCTAGTTCTCGTTAAAAGGGATTGTCATCACTTTTATGGAGGAACTCATATTATATTGGCTCTCTAAATTTTTCTTCCCATTTCGGCAATCGATGCCAATGGGGGAGAAGTTTAGAGGGTTTAAGGGAATTTGGGTTTTATGCTTTTGTTGCATTTGCCTTTAATGCGCTTTGCATCCTTACTTGTTTTTCATGCAAGGATGCTTTATTCGTTATATAAACCCTCTTAAAAAGGGATTGTCATCAATTACCAAAATGGGGGAGATTGAAAGTGCATGGTTGATCCCATGCATGGTTTTGGTAATTAATGACAATCTCTATGGACTAATGTTTGTATTAAGCTATATTTGTAGGTGTGTCCATATGCTTTGCTTGATCTCCATATGTTGGAATCAAGGCTAAGGGAAGAAGAAAAGTTTTTGTTGATCAAGGCTTTGTGCGGGTTGATCATCACTCAAGGCCAAGTGAAGATATGCCGAAGTGGTGCTTCTCCCATCTTGGTTTATGGAGGAGCAACAAGTGAAACTTCACCGAGCAAAGCGCAATGAAGAAAGGTGGTGCGTCTTGAGGAGTTGAAGATCGTCTTCATCGACCTCAAGTGGGTTTTTGCGCAAGGCAAAGGTATGATCTTGATAGGTTTTCTATTTTACCGGTCTCATGTTGTTTAGTGAGAGACCGGGTTATAGGATAGTTAACCGTACTATCAAGAGGGGCTCTCGACCGAATATCGTGATCGTATCATCGTAGAGAGCACAAACCTTTGCATCCATGCAATCATCTTTATTGGTTCTTATTTGTCTCTTATCGTGGTGTGGTCTTGGTGCTTGTCGTGCTTGTCATGACAAGGCTAAGGTCACCGAAAACGGTTTTCATATGCGTTCCCTATTGCGTTTTCGGCATTGGAGATTTTGCCGGTTTATCCGTGCGGGAGATTTCTCTCTTCCATTTCTTTGCAAAACTTCCATTGCTTGTTTTCCATTTTCAAAGGTAGCATTTGTCGTCCTCTTTCCAACAAAATTGGTTTTATTTCATTCGGACGTCAATTGCAAAAGTTATAGAATTTCCGGTTTATCTCTTCTACGAGAGGTCAAACCCTCTCCTTATGTTTTCCTCCTCACATGATAGACCATGATGTGTATATGCATGATCTTGTAGGGCTTGTGATTATCTTCGAAACAAGACCAAGATCATAGAAAACGGAGTCTTGATGAACATCTTATTGCATTTGTGATATTGGAGGTTTTTCCGGGTTGTCTCTTCTAAAAGAGGTCAAACTCTCTCTTCATGATTGCCTCCTCACATGATGGACAATGATGTTTCTCTGCATGATCTTGTAGAGCTCTTCGTTGCGATTCCAACGAGCCCAAGATCATCGAAAACGGAGTCCGGATGATTAAGTTATGATTTTTCTCGTACCGGGTGTCCTGCAGTTTTTTGCCCAGCGGTAGTACCGTACCGGTACCGCCCGGGTACCGCCGGGAGCCCGAAATCACCCGGGGCGGTAGTACCGCTGGCCCAGCGGTAGTACCGCTCCTGGGCGCGATTTTGACCATAACGGTAAGTTTTTGGGTGACCTATTTAAGGGGCCTTCTTCCCCAACAGGCCCCTAACTTCTTGAGCTCGTTTTTCCCTCTCTCTCCTCCATTGTTGCACTTTTTGTGAGCTTGATTCCTCCACTTCCCTCCAATGATTCTTGCCCATCTTTAGGGAAACAAGAGAGGAGATCTAGATCTACCATTCCACCAATCAAATCCTCCTCTAAGTGAGGGGAACTTAGTGGATCTAGATTTAGGGTTGCTTTGTGTTCTTCCCTTTGTTCTTCCTCTAAAATCCCTCATAGCATTAGTTGCTTTGGTTGGATTTCGGAGTGAAGGACTTGACCACTTTGTGTGCTCTTGCCTTTTGCATTTGTTGCATTGGGTTGCTCTCCCTATGGTGATACGTGAAGATCGACGTTGAGAAGCTTGTTACTCTTGGGTGCATTGTGTTCCCAAGAGCTTGTTGCCTCTTGGGTGCATTGTGTACCCTAGACGGTTGGAGGTGCCGCGAAGACTTCGAGTTGTGAAGCTTCGGCACGAGTTTGGGAGCCCCCAATTGAGTTGTGGGTGTGTGTGCCCCAAGAGAAGTTGTAAAGGGCTCCGGAATCCGCCCCGAAGGATTCCGATAGTGGAAGGTGAACCAATCCCTTGGGTGAGGTTCATCGGAGAATAGGGTGAGGCCTTTGTGGCATCTTGAGTAGGCCTCTTGTGGCGAGCTCACACCCCTCCAACGAGACGTACTCCCTTAACAAGGAGGAACTCGGGAATACATACTCGTCTCCGCGTGCCTCGGTTATCTCTATACCCGAGCTTTTATTTATGCACTTTACTTTGTGATAGCCTTCGTGCTTGAAGTTTATATCTTGCTATCCCTTGTTGCTTGCTTTGCTTAGCATAAGTTGTTGGTGCACATAGGTGAGCCTAATAATTAGGTTGTTGGCTTGTTAATTTAAACACATAGTTTTATTCCGCTATTATCAAACCCCTAATTAGAAAAAAGTGTAAATCGCCTATTCACCCCCCCCCCCCCTCTAGGCGACATCCGGGACATCGTTTGTTCTTTCAGCTACTGCCAACAAAGCCACTGCACTGCTACTTCCAGTAGCTCTCTTTCGAAAAACACTAGTGTAGCAGGACTTGTTATATAAAGATACTAGCTAGGCTTTAATTCTCGGCATGCAAAGCAAGGCTAAGCTGAGGCTTTGATTCAGTATGTGCATACAAAATTGATTTTTAGTTAGCAAGTCAGTGCTGAATGAACCAAGTCACAGATAAAAACATACAGCTTGCTGAAACAAATTCAACAATGTTCAGAAAAAAGTGTCGCTGCCAAATAAAATATGTGAGAACATGCTAGGCAAAACTCCAGCTGATATAAAGACCATGCCAACCATGGATGGACTTCTATGATAGCAGCGACTAGACTACACAGCTTCTACTACCAGCTGTGCTAGTACATCATCAAGAAGAGATCTAGGACAAGCTGTGCTAGTACAGCTTCTAATGCGAGTTGCTTGTGCTCCTTTGTCAACAAATACATAATCTGTAATTAAGGTTGTGTCCTTTGTCAACAAACCAGCTAACAAGCGATTGCTATTGTACAATTCTACAGGAGATGGAACTAACTAATTAACAGATGATCTATGAACTATACTCCCGATTCGTGTTAACTGAATCTGAAGACACAATACTGTCATGCGAGTCACAAATTCATGGGAGCATCCAACCAGATCAACACCTCAAATAACAAGAATCACACCAACGCATCCAAGATCCCCACCATCTGGGCAAGAATCCATACAAAAGAGGAAGGGAGGCCGCCTAAACCTAGGCCAGATCGAGAGAGGACGGGACGAGGCTTACCTGATAGAAGTCGTAGGCGGCGGCCGCCACGGAGAAGGAGAGCTGCGGCGGCGGGAGCGTCGTCGGCGGCAGGGGCGAAGAACTCGTTGGAGTTGCGAGGGACGGAGGCGCCAGGAGCGGAGAGAGCGAGGGAGCCTTCGGCGACGGCGGACGGGACGAGCAGCGACGAGCACGGAGGATCGACGGCAACGAAGGGCGACGAGCACGGGGGGCGAGGGACGAGCGACGGCGCCGCCAGAGACACGCCAAAACGCGACTGCCCCCTCGCGCCTCGATTTCACTCGAACCCGACGGGTTTCCACGGGGTTTTCCGGGCTCAGCCCTACGAAACCCGGCCTGCCGAACAACGCTGGAGTGTTTTGTGGTGTATTCAGATGGGCCGGGAAATTACACCGAAAAACCGGTCCAAACTCGTGTGCCGAACAAGGCCTTACGTGTACATGGAGACCAAATCAAACACGTACTCACACGTCCGTACGCGAAAAGGAAACACACCCCGTAACGGTTTTTTCTAGCGCAAGTCTCACGCGACCTACGGCGCCTATAAGGCCTTGTTTACTTCAAGAGTTTTCTAGTGGATGGGAAGAGTGGGGATGGGAGGGGATTTGGTGAACACCCAATCCCCACAAATACTCTTCCCCTACAATACACTAGCATGGACTAGAGTTTTTGTTTTGGGCAAAAATAAGATGGTTGGTGGGGGATATCTAGGGATTATCCCCTCTAATCCCCTAAAATACACTAGAAGTAAACAAACTAGTGGGGATTTTTGGGGACCCGGGATAATCCCCTCCAATCCCCTAAAATACACTAGAAGTAAACAAGGCCTAAATACGCAGCGATTGGTGCACGGCTAACTCGTCTAATCCGATCGCGATCTACTACTTCCATCGTCGTCGGCGACCGACTTTGAATTCCGATCTCGCGTAGCTCGAGCTGCTGCAATGGAGACGCACTTTAACTTCATGGAGACGACGTGCGCNCACAACATAACAGGAGCATATGCACCCGGGAGCCAAAATGCCTCTCCCAATTTGCTCGTTAGCTTCTTTGAGTATGGATTTTTAAAATTTTGGAGCATTGATTCCTCTAGAAATTGCTTCTATGTTGATTATTCTAATTACTGAATCCCGTACGAATTTGTTTAAGATAAACATTGCAGAAGCATGCATTGTGGGCTACTATGAGGCTTGCAATTGCTAGCAGTTCATGTCATGGATTGGATGCTACTATTATGTAGAAAAGAAGCAGATACATATGGTTATTGCTACTGCATCTTGAATCTTGATAAACCTTGTGACACGTACTGATCTGCAATGTAAGCACTGACCTGCAATGTAGGTCATAGGCTTGACATACATCACTTTGACACATATGCCATAGGTTGAGTACACTAACCTATCATTTGGACAACATTTTTAGCTAGGTTCATCACGCTAATCTCGGCAATTGCTATGGCAACCGACCAAAAGGAGACAGTGCCATGTATAAAGGCCATTGCAACCATGGGAGGGAGTACATAAGAGTGCACCCCTTCGAGCCTGAGCCTGTAGCTGCATGCCACCATTACACTGAAAAATAAGACAGATAGATGAAACTATAGATAAAAATGAGGGTTTTGTTCTCTTGGCCCCATTAAATGGCAACCGGACCTAAGAAACGTATGGAGCATCACCATGGCCATTTCTTCAGCGAACCGGGCAAAAGCAGGATAAAACTAAGCCAACTTGGAATGAACAATTGGCATGTCGACGACACATTCCATCCACACTAGGAACCTACAGGACCCGAATGACACTGGATATAACTGAACTGTAAGAAATTCATAGCAGAATACAGTCACGAGGCTAAAAGTGATCAAACATGGGTTTGGGCTTCAACGGACATACTAGTTGCCGCATCTACTGTCATGCTAACTGTAGAATTCTAGAGAGATTTGCGTCACACTTGATTTCACTGATCTCGTTGGGGTTAAATACCCCAACATGTACAGAGGAGCACCAATGGGTTTACATAATGTTACCTAGTATATAAAACTTGAAGAGTGGCATCAGAAGCAGATCATGGCAGCTTGGACAGAAGGCAAGCGGCACCATGCATACAGATTCATGGATGCAGAACCTGCTTATTTACGAGGGATAATATCAACACTGGCTTCGACAGAAGGATACTTCGCGAACATGTTGTATAGCTTTGTGCACCAATCATCATGTGGCGTGATCTGATCTGGCAGCCTCACGGTCACTCTTCTAAGCATCCTCGCGTCTCTAAACACCAGCTTCAAGAAATCAAACTCATGATCCTCCCCTCCGAACCCTTCGATTTCCAGCTTTTCAAGACTTGGCAAGAAGATAGGTTCCTTTCTCCAGTTCCAGGGCCCATCACATCGGCAATTTGCTTGGCACGATACTCTTACCTACAAACAAATGCGATTCACATCAATGTAGCATTCTAGATTTCTAGATGGTGCATGTACGAGTGAGACCCATTAGCTAGAACACTTTTGTTTGTTGATGATATAATCTTTTGTTCACACAAGGATCATATATATATTCCAACCCAACTGGTATAGCACAAGGTATAGATTACCTCTGATGATATCCTCAGGATGATCCTAAGGCTTCGTGTAGCCTTACCAATGTTATGCATCCTAAGGAGACGGGACACAAATGATCCAAACGCATGCCCCTTTGTTGTGAGATGTAGCTCCAAACCAGAGAAGTTGGCAATCATATGTTTCGATATCTCCTCCGCAAATCTGTTATCTCCATCTAGTAAACCAAATGAATGCTGCAAAAAGAACAATTCGGCGTGATAAGTTTAATCTAGCTAGTCGGCGAATCCGGTGAACTGAACCGGTGGACACGAGACATACTCTGGCACAAGACATGTGCAGGGATAGGACATTGATGCGAGGGCGCTGCCGCTGCGAGCACGCGTCGTCGTCTTCTCCGGTGTGGTCGGTGTCGGAGCAACCAACCCAGTGTCTGGTTCCCTCCGTTGTCTCTAACCTCACCTCCAAGAGGTCCCAGAGACCAATCCCGTGAGCCAGGCGGGCGTACGAGCACCGCCACGAGACCTTCTCCACCACTGGCACCGAGATGGAAACCGAGAGGTCGCGGCCGGCATGGAAGGACATGGTCAATCGCTCGAGCACGGGTGTCTGGACGACGATATGCCGTGTCATCAAGCTGATTCTCCTGTCCACGACGAGCTCCTGCAGCGAGAAGGACTGGACGGTGAATTCGGCGCCGGCGAGCTCGCCGGCGGTCACTGTGAGCACGCGCAGGCGCGGGCAGAGGGGGATCACGGAGTCGAGGTTGAGGTCGAAGCCGGAGATGGAGAGGCTCTCGAGCGCGGGGAACCCGGTGCTCTCCCACGAGTGGGCCAGGCAGAGGAGTTGCGGCGCGCGCAGGTCGATGGAGGTGGCGCGGTGGAAGCTGGGCAGGTCCACGAAATCGTCTGCCGGCGAGAGCGGCAGGTTCGGTGGGAGCGCGAAGCGGAGCTGCGCCGGAGACAGCCTCGCCGCTTCGCGAAGCACCGAGGAGACGGTTCCGAAAGGGGGCATGGGCCGGACCTGCCCGGGGACGGCGATGTCGAGGAGGCGCACCCCGGGGCGGGCGGCGCGGCGGAGCGCGTCCTCGAGCGATCCGAGCGGGACGTCGCGTAGGGTGACGTCGACCTCCGGGAGGCGTGAGTAGAGGCCGCGCCAGCGGCGGGAGAGGAGGGTGGTGCGCGCGGCGGCGCTGGCGTAGCCGAGCTGGGAGAGGACCTGGAGAAGGAGATCGTTCGAGAGGTTGCTGATGCGGTCGGCGGGGGCTCCGGCTGTGCCTGGCTGGGGCTGGGGACGGAAGACATGGCTTGCTCCGGTCTCGTCCATGGCTAGGTTGGGAAGAACAATGCGATTGATTGAGATTGGCTTTGGGGACGAAAGCAAACACTTGAGGGGAGGGGAAGACGAACCAGAAGCGGCAACGAAACCGAGTTTTGGTCGATTACCATCGGCCACGTCGAAAAATAATAGACTACCGCAGTAGATATCACGGAAAGTGTTGTTGCCTATCTCTTCAATTTAAAATGTTAAATAAAAATACAAAGCTCAAAATAAATCTGAAAATATTCTGGACAAAGCCAATAATGATATATCCTACGAGCATGGAAAATTGCAATGCTAAATTATTTGTAATGTAGGCCACATAAAAATAACAAATCCGGTAACATTTAGAGATTTGAAAATGTTCCTACCCAGAACCACATTGTTATTTTTGTGTAGCTCAGAATACTAAAATATTTCAAATTGATATTTTGCAAGTGTGTGGGATGCATTCAGATTTTTTTATTTTCTTTTTGAAACCCATAAATACGAATTTTGATTTTTTTTTTAAAAATACTAGGAGCACGAAATCTCCACCCATATCACGACAACATAAAGACATATACCAGTTTTATCTATCTTGAGAAGGTTCTGAAATTAAGCTTAGGCTCGAATGCCGTCGTTGTCGTCCGATCTCGGTCGCGTGGTACATCTTACCTACATCGCTCTCTCTCCCTTTCGTTTTTAGTTTGTCTGTGATGAGGCGGCTACGTCGTTCCGGCCCCTCCTCCCCGTGCTTGTGCCACCAACGATCTGTGAGGAGTCGATCCGAACGAGGTGGTTGTGGAAACTTGCACCTCACCTTGTTGTAGGGTAGGTACTTGGCACTATCAATCTAGGTCCATGGCCATTTGGAGTAGCACAAGGAGTGGAGATCAATGGATCTAGTCGTCGGTAGTACAAGATCCAGTATGTTTTGACGATAGAGAAACGAAAGAAGAAACATAGGAGATAGAAAATACAAGTCAAAGCCATCCATAACCCGGGAGTTGTAGGTGCGAAGCGCTTGATCTTGTGCCCTTCCGCGTGGTTGATGCTAGAAGGTGGACAAAGTCTAAAAGAATCTCCAGCGGCGCCCCCCAATAATGTTTCCGACACCCTCGAAGTGTTGCCCGCTATGGGGGCGTCGGACGCGTGTCCCCGTGAATTGGGACAGTTGTCGCAGCGGTGCCCTCGAAATGGCCGGTCCTATTCATTTGTTTTGCTATTTTTTTCTTTTTGAATATTTTCTAATATGGGCTATGAACACACAGTTAATAAAAATCACCTGGTTAATAGTGACAAAATTGAAGTCTCGACCACCAAATATCATGGTCAGCCACCAAGTCCGGCCACAACATAATAATAATCGTCGAAATGTCGACAAAATACATAAAAACAATCTTTCTTCTTCATGATGCGATTACGATCTTGAGAAAACCAAGCCTGCTGATTTGGCTCTATGTTGCTCGTGTTGGTGTTTATGATCTTCCGCTCCTCGGCCATTTGCTTTCGCTTCATAGCCATTTGATCTAATTGCACTTTTATCTTTTCAGCTTCGATCTTTGTTGGTTCGAGCTTAAACATCTCGTTTTGCACCTCAAAGAAAGGTCGTCCACCTTTCATCAATCATTTGGTCTCTCAAATCATTGCGATCCGAGAATGATGAGACCTCCTTCATAAAATCGGCAAACTATTCTTGCAGTGAGCAAGATGATGTCACCTTCCTTGGGGCCTTTGCTTTCTTATTCTAGGTTGGGCGTTCCAAGCCTGCCGACAACATCGGCCTTCTTCTAAATCGACGATCTCACAAATGCTGCTTGGATCGCTGTCGTGGGGATACCTTCCGGGTACCCCACGGTGGTGGTACCTGGGTCACGCCAAGGGAAGCCCATTGAAGCCCATGAAGTGTACCGTGTGGCCCAAGTAGCTGGTTAGGCCTCCTTATCTTGTAATGTGCGATCCGCACCGTCCACCCGAGACCTGGCCCTGTGATATAAAGGCCAGGAGGGTGCGCCATCTAAAAAGGCAAGCAGCAAGCAAACTCTAGCGAGATTGCATCTCGCCATTGTAGCCACCTCGATAATACCAGACAAGCAGGAGTAGGTCTTTACCTCACCTCGAGGGGCCGAACCTGGGTAAACTCGCCCCCTGTTAGCCGTCACAGCCACCAACGTTCATACTCTCTCCCCCTCAATCAACCCGGGGTACACAACCTTGGGATTTGCCGAGTCCACTGCTCGTCAATCGCCGCCCCTAGTCGTCGCCACATGACGCTTCAAATAGTTCCGAAGGGTTGCCCACCTTTGACAATCTTGAGGTTTTGACCAAAAATGCATCAAACTAAGACTATGGTTCTTGTTGCAAATTTGTACTCTAGAATATGTTGCGACTAAGAGAAAATGGCACATGTAAATACATAACAATTAGGCATGCCAAATTGAACACAGTTTGAGCATTTTACTCGATTGTTTTGAGTTTGCCAAACTCATTTATTTGGATAATTTGATCATAACAGCCATGAATTTGTTGCACATCTTGTAAGGTGCTCAACCAGCGTGACATAGTAGTCTTGTTGCGATCCATTACCATTTTTGTCGTGTGGATGGTATCGTGTTCGTTTATCGAATTCATGGTGGATCCTTTGCCAATATGTTCCACGATTTTGTCGTGTGCCGGTAATAGGGTCAAAGCTTAGTAGCTTATTGTCATCTAAGACTGATCAAACCTCGGGTTAGATGGTTAGTAGGGTGGCTGTATTCCCATCTCATCAGGGATCAAACCCCATATTTGACACATCCATGTTTTAAAGTCGAAATATTCTTTCAATGAGAGTCAATCGTCCAATGTGTTTATAAAAAGAGCCTCTGCATCACGTAGACATGTGCGTTGTCGCTCGTTACTCATGAAATTTAAGAGATTAATTCTACAATTAAGTTAATAAATGTGGCAGTCATTATAGGATGCAAGGTTCCAACTTACTCGTCTATTTATTTAGACAGTTTTGATCAGTTGGATCAGATTTAACTTGTGTATTTATGTGGGCATAAATGTCCATTAATCATCCTCTAGACTATTCTTGGCTCCCATTCCTAAAAATAAATAAATCCCAACAAGTTCCAATAAGCAAAGCGATTCAACGCAGATTTTAAAACGGAAAGAAACGGAACGAGGCGTGTCGACCGGAGAGGACTCGGCCGTGGCAGCCACCTCGGCCTCGTCGTCGCCTCCTCCTCCTCCGCCGCCGCCGCCTCCTCGCCCCTGCCTCTAGGGCTTCAGCCTTGCCTCCCAGGCCCAGGAAATGGATGCCCCAACCGGCCTCCACAAGCTGCGGGGCCCGTCGCCCATCGTGTGGGCCATGCGCACCCGCGTCACCCCGCCGCCGCGGCTCGCCGAGCCGATCCCCCGCCCCGTCTATCCTCCTCCTCTCCCGCCGCAGGCGCCGCTGCCGCCCATGCCGGAGAGGCGGCGCCGTGGACGCCCCCGGAAGTACGACAGCCTCCCGCCGCCGCCAACGCCGCCGCCGCCGGGGTTCGCGCCCTTGCCGGCCGCGCGGCCGACTGTGGCCGCCCCCGCCCAGGGTGAGCCTTCTCGCGCTGATACCTGGTCATGGATTCCTATTCTGGCGTCTGCTGAAATCTTCGCGTGTTGCGGTGGACAGGGAAAGGGAAGTTGGATGGGCTCCAGCCGCACGTGCTCACCATTGCTGCGGGAGAGGTATGCTTCAACTGGTTTCTGTCTGTTCTGTTCATGTAGTGATGCTCGTAGAATCAGGAATCTTATAAAGGAAGGGTTGATTCAATCAGATGAGTACAACTTTTGATCAAATTCCATTACAACTCCTGAAATAAAAATGTTACGGTGTCGCAGCAAGATTGTGTGCCACGGGCTTTATAGATAGACTGTCTGGATTCTCCTCAATGGAGAATGAATTATTGTTGAAATCCTCGAATGTGCACCTTCCCATGGAAATGTTGAGTGTTGTGTATGGCATTACTGTCTACTGATTGCTCTAGTGGTAGTTTACTCTCTCTTGTATTGTCAATAACCTTGGCATGGTTACCACAAACTCACAGTTTGCTTGCAAATTGAAATGCTATCTGTTTGCGGTATAGGACCTTGGTTGCAATCTCAGATTTTCAGGAAGGGCTTATCGTTATTGTCGCTTCGATGTAAAGTTGCAAACGAGGCCAGTGCTTACTGTTTGATGTAGTGATGCAAATGAATCTATTAGCAGAACCAAACACTGATGGCAAGAGGGGTGAATGTGTAATATGCTAAAGTCGATAATCAACTGCAGTGGAACTGATTTTTATTTAATTGGATGTGAATTATGTAGGTATTACGTCATATCTCTAAAAGGAAAGAAAAGCTAAACTTTCAAACTTAGTCAAGAGAAAAGGCGGACACTTGGCTTTATCCACAAAGAGGTCATTGTTGACAGAACATGTGTTGGCCTTCGACCATGGGTTTCCCTGTGCTGTGGTCTGTGGACTCCCCCGAATGAACCTGTTTCTGTATATACGCGATAGAGATGTCCTACAGCTTGTTGGATAGACCTTATAACAGACGACGATGATTGTTTACCTCACATATTCTCTCCTCTAAAATGTGGCAAGAAATTTTATTATCTGAAAATGATTCTGCAGGATATTATATCGAGGCTCAAGGCGGTCTTGCAGTTGCATTCGAAGGCAATCTGTGTTCTTTCAGCTCTTGGAGCTGTTAAGGAAGCTTTTCTACTCCAGCCATCCGGTGTCATTTTAAATCACAAGGTTTTACTTAGTTCATCAAGATTTAATATTCTTGTCATTACAATTATACAACTTCAGAAAATGTTGGTATGAGTGTTTTTTTTTTTACAAATAATCGTCACGGTGTTAAATAAACTGAAGAAGCCTTGTGGGGGATGTTTTAGTTTCTGTCTTAGTTATATGTGATTGCAGAGGCCCATGTTTCCGAGTGAGTGCAGTTCTTTGATCAGCTTTGTTTTTCCAATGAAAATTATTGTCAAATAACTCTTAATTCCCTTTCTGCAGGGTCCTTTAGAAATCATCCGGTTGTCTGGATCCATTTTGACACCTAATGACCATCGATGTCTACGTGTAACCCTTGCTACTGTCAATAGTTTTGTGATCAGTGGCATCATAGCTGGACCTCTCATAGCTGAAACACCCGTCCAGGTATCTAAGGATTTAGAATGTGTAAAACTTCTCAATTCGTCACTGCGAACAGTTATTGACTAAGTGTTATCTTTCTTGTTTATAGAATATAACAAATTGCAATCTCCTATTTCAGTCCTTTGTTCTGTGCCTACATGAAAGATGCAGGTGATAACAGGAGTCCATAGTTTATCAAGTTAATTTACTTGTTTCAGGCAATTCTTGGAAGCTTTCACAATGCTGTGTTTTGGCCAAACAACGCACCTAGGGCCGCTGTCGCATGTAATCCTAATACTCAAGGTACCGCTGGAAATGGCAGCACTCTAACTCTACCCGGCGAGAGCCCCAATCCAGAATCTGCACCTTGTACTCCAGTGGAACGTAATGGATCAAGCGAGATCAATGTCAAACCTACGCTTGGAGTGGTTAATCCAGAATATGTGGCTTGTACTTCGGCGGAACAGAATGGACCAAGTGAGATCGATGTCAAGCCTTTTCTCGGAGTGAATGACTCAGTCGGCGATATATCTACCTCGCAAGGTGGCACAGAAGAAGTTCGTGGATTAGATAGTTGAGCTACTGTGATTCCCATGTAACTCTGAGCTGTAGCTTTAGTCCAGAAGCAGTATTTTATAGAGTGAACATTCAACATTGTATCCTTGGTTTTTTCCTGTTGATAATTATGTTGGCAGCGGTGTGTGGCTTGAGTGTTCTGCCCTTCTCATACTGCGCATGACCGATGCTGCAAGAGGTGGCACGGTGCCTTTGAGTTGTGATGATGTAGGAAGTAGCAGAGTTATCCAGTGTCGTTCTTCTCCGGTAGTACAAGGGTGTTTGACTGAGAAGCAGCTGCAAATTGGAATCTCTTTTGTTCTGCCAAAAACTGGGCATGTTTGGGCTTGCTTTTTCTCAAGATAAAATGTTAGTCACAGTTCACAGTGAACGATCTACCGTTCCCGTCATTCTTCTGCCGACAGAACCGTCTGATCTGATGATGAACATCAGTGTGTGGCCTGGAGCCTCAAGCATTTGCCAATTAGTAGTAGCAGGCCATGTAGTTCCACCTGAGCTTGTCAATATCATACAGCTGCAAAAGCACAAGTACTTTTCAAGCAGTGTTCTCAGATCGGGCAAGCCTGAAGATGATAACTCCATTCCTGCATCTTCAAGTTACTATCTTTGAGACCACGTCTGTTCTGTGAATAAAAGGACATTGGGTGGCAGTGCGTGCATATGAAGAATCTTCATGGTGACATCTACTGTATGCATGATCCTCGAGGCCAGTACAATAAACAAACTATTGCTCTCGTCTCTTGGAGAATGAAACCAGTGGCACATCGGATAAGAAGAACCAGAAAATAGATATATGGAATTAACTAGGGAGGACAGACAGATTAGCGAGAAGAACAAGATGATGACCGGTCAGACATATGGAATCTCACAGCAATTGAGACAAGACCGGTCAAAGGTAGGAGTAGGACAGCTTAGTAGTATATCGTGCAATGCTAGCTGGAAGCTGCAGAGATAATCTGATGGCTCAATAGTGTGGCAGCAGGAGGAAGTGTATACAGATCTGTCCCATGCGGCCCTGCCCAGAGATTCAGAGCGTTTGATGTCCAGCAATGTCTGCTGCGCTGCACATGCGTCCATGTGATGTGATCAGCGGCCTTCACCAGCAAGATCGAGAACGAGGCCTCCGTAATGTAGACACTGTCATCAAGCTCAACGATCAGATAAGCTGTTCTTCCAGATGATCACAACAATGTGACAGGATGATAAATTCTGGATGTAAAAGTAGACGATTCCATAGCGCTGGTGGAGGAGGAAAAATATAATTCACATTTTTCAGGATGATGAAACAGAAGAGAATTAACACAGCAAACCGATCATGAAACCAGACGCAAACAAGTCTGAATCACTAAATTCCTCACACGATTCCGCATATGATTCACTTTTCATTTCACTGCCATGAGCAGAACATAATTAACACAAACTATCCTGAAACCAAACTCGAGCAACTCTGAACCACATTAGACTTAATATGATGGTTAGACACCGACACCAAATAACAGACACTACTAGAACGCAACTGGGTGTTGCACACCGCCATTGTGCCGAATGTTACATATCAATCTACCATTATCATCAGCAACCACCCTTCAATGAGTTTTCTGCTAAACAGCACCAACTAAGCAAGACAACCCTAAACATTTAATTAACACAACAAGAGAACCATTAACCATCAGTAGCTTCAGTCGATTTCGCAGTGGGGATCATCAGCTAGTCCTGGAGATCGGCCTCCTCCTCCTCATCCTCGTACTCGCCCTCCTCGTCGGCGGTGGCGTCCTGGTACTGCTGGTACTCCGACACGAGGTCGTTCATGTTGCTCTCGGCCTCGGTGAACTCCATCTCATCCATGCCCTCACCCGTGTACCAGTGCAGGAAGGCCTTCCTGCGGAACATGGCCGTGAACTGCTCGCTCACCCTGCGGAACATCTCCTGGATGGAGGTGGAGTTGCCGATGAAGGTGGACGCCATCTTGAGGCCTGTGGGCGGGATGTCGCACACCGTGGACTTGACGTTGTTGGGGATCCACTCCACGAAGTAGGACGAGTTCTTGTTCTGCACGTTCAGCATCTGCTCGTCCACCTCCTTGGTGCTCATCTTGCCCCGGAACATGGCGGACGCCGTCAGGTAGCGGCCGTGGCGCGGGTCGGCCGCGCACATCATGTTCTTGGAGTCCCACATCTGCTGGGTCAGCTCAGGGCACGGTGAGGGAGCGATACTGCTGGCTGCCGCGGGAGGTGAGCGGCGCGAAGCCGACCATGAAGAAGTGGAGGCGCGGGAACGGGATGAGGTTGACGGCGAGCTTGCGGAGGTCGGAGTTGAGCTGCCCGGGGAAGCGCAGGCAGCAGGTGACGCCGCTCATGGTCGCCGAGATGAGGTGGTTCAGGTCACCAACTGTTCGACCACATTCGACATCGCACACATCAGCAATTCGTTCGAGAAATGATCAACAAAAACAGAGCCAATTCGATTGGATCTGTGCTTACAGCTTGGGGTGGTGAGCTTGAGGGTGCGGAAGCAGATGTCGTAGAGGGCCTCGTTGTCGAGCACCATGCACTCGTCGGCGTTCTCCACGAGCTGGTGCACGGAGAGCGTGGCGTTGTAGGGCTCGACGACGGTGTCGGAGACCTTGGGCGAGGGGAAGACGGAGAAGGTGAGCATCATCCGGTCCGGGTACTCCTCCCGGATCTTGGAGATGAGCAGCGTGCCCATGCCCGACCCCGTGCCGCCGCCCAGCGAGTGGCACACCTGGAACCCTGCCCGCACAGATCCTCCCTCGGTCAGCAACCCATTTCTTCCAGATCTGACTAACTAAGCAGAGGAGGAGCGAGGGAGCAGGCACGGACCTTGGAGGCAGTCGCAGTTCTCGGCCTCCTTGCGGACGACGTCGAGGACGGAGTCGATGAGCTCGGCGCCCTCGGTGTAGTGTCCCTTGGCCCAGTTGTTCCCGGCGCCGGACTGGCCGAAGACGAAGTTGTCGGGGCGGAAGATGTTGCCGTAGGGCCCCGAGCGGAGGGAGTCCATGGTGCCGGGCTCGAGGTCCAGTAGGACCGCGCGGGGCACGAAGCGGCCGCAGGAGGCCTCGTTGTAGTAGACGTTGACGCGCTCGAGCTGGAGGTCGGAGTCGCCGCAGTAGCGGCCCGTGGCGTCGATGCCGTGCTCCGCGCACACCACCTCCCAGAACTTGGCCCCGATCTGGTTCCCGCACTGCCCGGCCTGGATGTGCAGGATCTCCCTCATCTTCGACGGCGCGCGGGTGTGCTGATGCCGGCGACGGCGACGGTGGGGTTGCGGTGGAGAGCGGATTTGGGAATTGGGGAGGCTCGGTGGGAGGGGATGGCGTTAGTGGAATGTTAGGGTTTGGTGGGGTGGGATTTATAGAGGTGCGGGGTTGCGGGGATGACGGCGTTAGTCGAGTGTTAGTTTGTGGTGGGAGACGGAAAGGAGGCGAGGGAGTTCGAATTTTGAATTTTTTGGGGAGAAGAAATCTGGTGTTGGGGAGTGATCCTTCGAGTTTCCGTCGGCGGCGGCCAGCCTGGACCCAGCAACGGTTACTACGACTTCGGTGGAGCAATGTGGGTTTTTTTTAGCTTTGCCTCTCAAGGAAACTTGCTTGTGAATTTCGGAGAAAAGAAGCACCGGCATTGCATGGTTTACTCACTAGCTCTACATGTGCATACAAAATTAATGGTTTACATATTTACATTATACAATCTCTGTTTCTAAATATAATATGTTTTATCTTTTTTATTTTTTTTATTCGGATATACCTAGACACGTTTTAGTGTGATGGTACGCTCATTTTAATCCGTATGTAGTCCAAGTTACAATTTCTAAAACATCTTATAATTTTCCTGATTGTCGTGTTTTTCTTGCACACTTAAACGAAAAAGGTTTTGGCTAGATTAGCATATGTATCCGTAGGTTAGTCCCCAAAAAAATTATTCAGGAAAACTGTAATTATTTTTTGCTTATTAGTGGTTGATTGGACTTGATGGATTCTCTCACGCAAAAAATTCTAGCCGCGACGTGCTTATTAATGATATTGTATCAATCATGTGCCCTCAATCTATGCATTAACTACGATTAAGGAAAATGTATATACTTTGAACATATTGAGTACTTTTAGTATTGCGAATAATAAAATCATACACAAAGAAGTCGCGACGTGCACTGCCATTTTGGAGAAAAACTATTCGAATGACTCAGAGTAGATGGAAATAGGGAATACATGCACATAAATACCAACACACTTCTAGCTGATCATATCACTGGAGAGTCATTCATTGGCCGTTGTCTGTTGTAGCACATAAAATTTGGGCTACCGTGGGATAGAGTCATAGAGTGTCGCAGCCAAGATCATTTATTGTCGCCATGCTTCCCAAGAACCCTTTTCATTCAATGTATTTTTTTACTTTATCATAACACATTATATCTGATTATTACTATAAGTATACAAGATTACACATATAATTTTTGTTGATACCTTTTTCTTGTTATACCCATCACAATTAACCACATAACCGCATTACTACTCCGACCTTCATAAAAATATAAATTCTATAATTTCTCAAGAAATATGTTCTGATAGGGTATTTTGATTGGTATTGTAATGCATCAACATTTTTCTATAAAATGACAAAAAGTTATACATCTTGTAGTTTGGAAGGGTTGTGAATAAATTCTAATATTAAGTTTTAGTTGTGCTACAATTCAAGTGTCTTATCATTGGGACTACAATGTGGTATAAGTGTATTTTTGTATATATGGTTCGGGAAATTAACAATATTTGTTCTGTGAACAAAACTAATTCTAAACCGAGGGAAATTAGACAAAATCACATTACTAGGTTGATCAACATTCGAGGTAATTAAATATATTGTGGTATTAATGTCTATTCAAACTTATTTTTTATATTTTAAAATATCTTTAGAGAGTTCATGAACATATGAGCCTAAGTAGTATCGAGATATCTAATTGTAGAGAACAATAGTTTAGCTCTGTCTAAATAAACTTAGAAAGATGGCATGAGATGCCTGATTGTAGCAATTATGTTGCGGTTTGAGGGGCATTTATGACCAACGGAGACACGAAGAGGGCTAAGTCGAATTACCTGTCATGACTTCTCACGGTGCGGTAGTTTAGAAGATTTTAACTAAAGCACCGGAGGACTTATACCATTCCCTTGGCAATCGAATGAGCATGACCGTTCTTCTGAAGCAATGGCAATCAAAATATACGAGATTAATTCGTTTGTTTTTCTGCTGGAAAATCTCCCAATTTTTACCCTGCACTCATCGCTAGTATATTTTCTACTACTCAGGTATCAAGCACTAGTATAAATTAACGTAAACTGTTAGATCAGCTAAAATTAAAGACCTATAGATAACCGGGGTACGGTAAAAGTCCTCCCATGCAGAGATGACTATCCTCCCCAACGAAGCTATGACAATCAAAGTATAAGAGATTTGTTTCTTTTTCTGCTGGAAAACCTTCCAATTTTTACCCTGCATTCATCACTAGTATATATCAAGCACTAGTGTAAATTAACACAAACCGTTAGATCCGCTAAAATTTACAACCTATCGGTAAAAGTCCTCCCATGAAGATGACTGTCTTCTCCAACAAAATGTACCGTAGTTATTATCCGTCGTGTGTGCTAGTCTCTTCTCTACTACTTAAAAAGAAAGTTAGGTTCCTCAATCTGCCTCTACCGCGTTCTGCCTCTCCTTTCGTCACGCGTCCAGCCTCGATTTCGTCCGTCACGAAATTTACGCGTTGCCTTTCATCGTGCCCCCTCCTCCATCCTTCGCTCTGGCCCTACGTTAGCAATAACTAACTTGCCTCTCCGCTCGATTTGTTTCCGTGATTGCCTACAATTGTGAACTGTTGTTTCTGACTTTCTGGTCGATCTCTCCCACTCCCATCTCACCCCGACCACATGCATCTCCCTCAGTAGCGCCGGCGACCCCCGTACATCTCTCTTCCTATTACTCATGGCCGGCACCAAGCTCTCCCGCAGGCACCGCGCTGGGCGCCTGGACCCCAAACCTCCCATCTTCATGATCGTAACATCTAAGGTATAGACGCCAGCCGAGGATCTTGCAGCGGCAGAGATCAAGCACAAGGAAGCCGACTACATGGATGTGCTCCCCGTACAACTGCGCGGTGTGGAGCAGCGCATGGGCAGGTGGTCCTCAGGAGCTAGGCCTATTTCGCTTTCCCCCTCACCGGCATGGAGCTCTGCACCGCAACCCGCGAGGGCCGAGGAGGATACAGGTGAGAGTGGCGCGGTTTACACCTCTGTTTTTTTGCGGGGCGTTTACAACCTCTTTCATGTTCTCCTCTAGAAGCAGCTCCTACCCTTTTGTATCCCTTATCAGCTCTGTGGTGACGGTCCGTATGGAGATTCCTACGGGCGTGCGATGCGACCATCGTTGGTTCTGTGCCTCTGTGGTCAACGGCTGGTACATGTTGAGATTCATGTAGGCGTTAGTGTCGCAGGTTGCCAGGAGCCTAGGAGCTTGCATCCGAAGTGCACGCCGGATCTCCCAATGGTATGCTCCGAGACTTCCTTAATCTCCAGCCTGTTTAAGTGTATGTCACACCATTATGTTTGTTTCTTTTCTGAAAGTTAAATGTAGTTCACTGGTACGCTTATTTCTTACGACAGACCAACAATAAGATTGAGCACTTCATCTCTCCAAATTGTTATCTCAGATCAAGGCTTTCAATGAAATAGCTAGACAGGAAAGAGTACAGCACCATGGTCAAGCGGTTTGAATGTCTTCTGTAATGAAGAGGCTAAGTTTGCAAGACTAGAGATATCCTTCTTTCTTGTACTACATAATTTCTTTTTCTGTTCGCTTTCATTGTTTTGTTGATAAGATTGAGTACAATGAAACGTTTTTCTCCTGAATGTATAGTTGTATTAGTTAGGGAACGATGCAGCAAGGGGCACACGAAATTGACATGAGTTGACGAAATAAAATGAAACACACATTTTATTATTATTTTATATGCATGTGAAATCCTGAATATGTTGTCTGAGAGAGACGAATGATAATATGTGCATTGACTGCATTCTATTTGCATACTTACTTATTTTCTATCTCGGCGTCGGGTTCCCGCTTCTTCTCTACATGATCCATTCGGGGATCTCAAGGCTGCTGGCGACCCCTACTGCATGTTGTTCGTCGGGCACCTCTCCCGCCTCACCGACGACGAGACGCTCTGGAAGGTTTGCTTGTCTCTGTTGTGCCTCCGTGCTGGGATGTTGCTGTACTTGTATCAACTGTATAATGTTTTAAAGTTCTTTTTCCTATTTGTTTTCCGCTACATTCTAGGTATATCTGAAATCTATAAGAACACTATTGCAGGATGCACACCATTCCATCATTGATGTCAGTGAAGTGATTGTAGACTACTACATGCAGCAGCTTATGCCTGGATCTGGATGGATACCGAAGAGGCTAGGTATGTTCCCTGCTGGCAAAGAGGCTAGGTATGTTCCCTGCTGGACAATAATGTAGAACTCAGACAGAGTCCTTGAGAGGATCTTCATACTAATTTGGATGATCCTTTTATAGGTGGAGGATTTGGAGGAAAGAAAAAATCTGGCTTAAAGCATTTTTCTCTCCAACACAAGTTAATGGGGAGGATTTCCTCTTCCCAGAGATGCATACAAAAATTAATGTAGAAGTCAAGCGAATTGTGTGAATGAGCATCAGCGTTTCTGAATTTTCAGTCTACATAGCTTTGACCCTTTTTCACTCTCAGGAAAGTTGAGTGCTATGGCAATGAATAAAGGGGCGCGGATGCTGCACTCCACCTGCCGCTCCGGGTCCGTGGACCTCGAGGTCCAATTGAAAGGTCCGTTGTCTTCGGCCCTATTGAGATTCGAATTTGTGTCGTGTTCAGAACTCCTGATGTGGTTAAATCATGAAGAAACAGCAAATCACAATTTCATGACCAGTGTTGAGTAAATAAACAATTTCATGACCAGCTCAAGGTTATTTTCGTATCCATCCCATTGCCATTGGTGACTGTTAATCGTACTTGTCAATCAAACACTTGAGTACATTGCTAAAATTGGTGTGCTTATTATAGAAAAATCCGTTAGCTGAGCAGTTTAAACTATAGTATGACTATCGGAACGGCTATGGCCATAGTTGGAAAAATACTGGAGCGAGTAAACACAAAGGAAGGGAGGGAGAACAATGTGACATGGAAGTGTGTCCTTCTGATTGCAGTGGTGAAAAGCATGACACGTATCACTTTTCTGGTTGACGTTAAAAAATGTTGATTGACATATTTATTTGCATATCCTTCACATCGCCGGCATTATTAACATGTATTTTATTTACATGCAAGGCTAGACAATAAATTTGAGAACCTGTAGCAAAGCACGGGCATTTAGCTAGTTGTATACTAAATTGTTGTCCTTTGTTTACGAAGCGGAAGCCTATGCTGCCAGCAAAGATAGTGGAGGCGGCGACACGTATGCTCTGACGAAATCCAATGAAGTAATTGTCATGTATCCCGCACTAACCATCTATCCCAAAAGTCCGAACTGATGGAAAGACTAGTGCAATACATATATACTGTAACACCCCCTCTCACGTGTGACTCGGGGAGGAAGAGGCCACACGTGCAACCGCAGCCGCCCCGACGGCGCGCAGGTCTCAGAGGTATGGCGCAACAGGCTCATACTTGGACACAAGGGGGGCTACCCGCAATTTTTATTAAATTGCGCAAACCAGGACTCGAACTCAAGACCTGAGGCTCTGATACCATGTCAGATACCTCTACCAACCAACTATCCCAAAAGACCGATCTGATAGGAAGTGGTGGTATAATATACTTAACACACTTCACAACATGGTTAGTGCGGGATACATGACATGGTATCAGAGCCTAAGGTCTCAGGTTCGAGTCCTACCCCCGGCGTTTTTCTCCCAATTATTTCTCCGCTCGAAAGAGGGCTGGAGGGGAGCTTTTAGCCACCGATGTTCCGGTGTGCTCTTCTTCTATTCACGTGTTGACTTTCTCTTCTCCCGTCACACGTGAGAGGGGGTGTTGTGAAGTGTGTTAAGTATATTATACCACCACTTCCTATCAGATCGGTCTTTTGGGATAGTTGGTTGGTAGAGGTATCTAACAGTAATGAACCCAACAAGGTTGTGTGCATCGAGCGTAGACGAGGTAGCCGCACCATGAGTCACACGATCGACCTGGAATGCATGCACACATCCGTTCACAGATGCTCATCTGTTGCACACAAGTTAGAAAAAACGAGCACCCGAGCGTTCGGTGGGTGCAATGCAGTCCAGACGTGGTGCCGCATGTGCAACCCTGCTGTTTCGAGCTTTGCTCGCCAGCCTCTTTCCCCTCCTATCCATTTCTACAGTGCAAGAGAGGCGACCGGGAGGGCGAACTCGTTTTCCACCGGTGATTCGCCGCCCTCCTCTTCCCCGTCGGCCTCGGTGCCGTCGGAGAGGGGTGGGGGGGTGAATCGCCGGGTGGATCTGTGTACAGCTAGGGTAGTTTTCTCTGGTTTGTCTAGGTTGCGGGGTGGTGCGGGCTTCATGCCGGTGCCGTCGTCGCTAGGTTTCTCTCCTTGGTCGCTGTTTCGGCATCGCCGGCGTGGCCAGGGAGCTAGTATGTCGGGGCAGGATTGCTGTGGCGACGACGGGGATCTTGCTGTCGACTTTTGCTTCCCCTCTTCGTCCTCGTCACGCCGGCGTCTTCTCCAGCGCCGTCGGGAAGATGGGGGATGGTGTACAGGAGCTGCGGCCGTCGATCTTGGCATGGCGGCGGGCTGCCTGGATGTGCGGTCCGTGCTGGGCTGGTGGAAGCTGGCAGGCAGATTGGGTGCTGTCCCGCGACCTCGTCGTCGGGTGGATCTCGATCTGGAGGATGAAGATAAGCTCGGGGTTGTTCCCCGACCCACGTTCCACAGCGACAGGTGGGTATCGTTGATACTCTTTCTGGTGGTTCATAATGCCGTCATGGCGATGGAGCTCCTTCGTCTTCGGGCGCGTTGGCTGCCGCCGTTCTTCTCGGTGCTGCTGGTCGGCGCCGGCGTGGAGCGACGGCTTCGTCTTGGTGGTGCAGCAAACCCTAGGGGCTTCTCTGTTATTTTGTCTTCTTTCAAGGGTTTTCCTGTTCGTACGGGCCTACGGATCCTTTGTGGCCATATCTCTATGTGTGTACGTATTCTGTACTGTATTTGTCTTTGAATTAATATATGTATGCATTTAAAAAAAACAGCCAGTTCACCCTGACTCTGACAACATTCGTTCACGATCAGCATCATTGATCCGTTAATATGGGATCGCCCACGAGGGTCTAGGGCCGACATAGTCGATCAAGAAACCAGAACAGATCATTACCTAGCTAGCTAGCTAGCTAGCTACGGACCCGTCGATCGGTTTACCGTACTACGGAGTACGTCGATAACATATCAGGTGAGATGGGAACTACGTAGTTGTGAGCCGATCGATCGACCTGGCCCAATGCCCCACCATCCTTTTTTCCTCAAATTTGGCCGAGCTTGGGACTAAAAAATGAAGATTTTTGTTAGGCCGGGCTGGTCCCACATTTTCTATCATCGAGTTTTTCACACCTTAGCTCGAGATATTAGCTATGGCCAATAACAATGCTAAAAAAAGTATGGCTGATACTTAGCAGGGAACCTAAAAAATAGTATAGTTAGGCAAGAGTGCGCTGTTTCTCCATGGAGCATTGATGTTTACACATTTTTATTGAGAATGTTTGGGTAGGTGTATTAAGGCCGATACTAAACAAGGAACCTATAAAATATACATATGTCCCCTTAAAAAAAATTGAGTTATACCCTCCCTTAAAGGGATACTGGCATGGGGAGGGGGGCATAGGCCCCCATATCAACTTTTTGTACGGGTTGTAGTTCCTTGCACCTAGTAGTCGAGTTGTGTTGCAATGTCGCAAAACTCATGGACACATAATGCATCATGAAGGACGACATTGTTGAGAAAGGAATTATTCGAGTAGATGACGCTAGCGAATGGGCAGCTGGCTCGAGCCTTTGAGCTCGCAGCCAAAGAAGACTTTGGAGTCATCTGACCCGCTGCGCTGCGATGTTGTGAAGGTGTCGTAGCTCTTTGCCACGGAGTCCAACATGCAATCCTACAGTTCAATTGAAAACATTAAGACACATACATTTGCGAGTGTGCTCAGAGAAATAGTAAAAGGATGATAAAATCTACATTACCTTGTACAAAGACTGTCCGCTCCCACAAATGAAACGATTTTCTCCGTGAATGTGGCATTAGTAACACATATGTGCCCCGTGGTAGTCAAAGTGTGTATCCTGAAAACCTAGGACGTTGTACCTGCATCTAACTGTTTTCTCGGCAGCGAGCAGTAGTGCCACCGTTGCATTTTTGTCTCTCTTGATATCGGTGAAGGCACGAAATTCTGCATAGCCAAGCATCACATGATTAAATAGTCCTTTTAATGTGTGTCTGACGGGTCACCATTTATGTTCATTCGCACATGTCACTTAACTAACCTATAGCTACATTTTGAACGTACTCAGCCACCTAGAGATTTCACTCTAGAAGTATTGCCTGGTGGGCTTTCTATTGTTATGGTGAAACTAAGGATATGTGAGTGAGAGTATTTTGGTTCAGTTACTGTCTGTATAACACTTGGTTGATGTTGTGGACTAAATACTTCACTGAACAACTAGGGTATAATCACACAGAGTTATGAATGTGTACAATGAATTTCAGGGTGCTCAAGATGGTTGGGATAATTCGAGGATGCAAATTGCAAATGGAGGCACAAGAACAAAATGTTGCTTTGACAGTCATGGTGGCCAAGCTACAGGTGCCACCAGAATTCCCGGTCGTTTGGTTCCAAGTGAGGATAGTAGTTGATTTGTCCGTACTGATCAGTGGGGCGAACGTCTTGGTGACGTCCACCGTGACATTTCACTCCATTGCATATGTTTGGCCCAACATCATGGGATGACTGTTTTTTCTTTTTCTTTGTTTGCTCCGTCGATACTATTCTTCCTCTTCAAGTTGTGTACATGCATAATCGCTAAGTTCTATCTAAAGCTCGACCTAGGTTCTTTTTACTCTTATAGCGCCTTCTCCTCCTGAGGGTTGTACTCCATGGCTCATTTGAGTTGTACTCATTTGATAAGATGAGACGAGCTTATAAGGGGGGCATAGCCCCCCCCCCCCCCCCACACACACACACACACATTGCATGATACCTCAAGGGTAGGTGTCAAAACCATGTCAGTCTCATCGATAAATAATGGACCTACAAATTGGAATTGAAGCTAACGACCAACATCGCCGAAGTGGGCAGTAGTGCTGGCCAGACAATATGGGGTTATGCATGCTTGACATGTTGCAGTTCATGAGAGTGTTTTGGTTCACCAAGCCCGACATGGAGTTGACCATATGTTTATTCCCGTTACTAGTTTTCATTGAACACGGTCGTGTCCATCGTCACAATTTGCCTCAGAGTCGTAGTCCAGTCCTTGCTGGTGATCTAGACTCCCACTACCAACTGAGATTAAAAAATACGGAATCCAGTATTAATTTATTAACCTTCTATTACCACAAATCCTTCCTTGTTACATGAGAGAAAAAGGTCAACTTCTTGATGGCCTGAGCCTACACGTGATATTTTCGATCCAAAGGTCCGAGCTTCTCAGACCAATGTATATTCAAAAGAGAAATCTAAGTTTTACTACCAGTCACAAGCTTTATGTTCGGCGCAGTACTCATACTGGAAAGAAAAGAACCTGAGATTTTTTATCAAAGAAGGAGGCTCTATCTAAGTCATCGTATATAAGGGAAGAAGCCCGCCCCTGATCGAAGCTCCATTTTATAGGATCTCCCAGTCGTCAAAAAGGCCGTTCCTTCTTTTTAAAGACCAATCATTTATTTTATTTGGAGATAATGGAAGAAATGGCGAGCTATTTAAGAAGCTATTTAAGAAATGTGAATTCTCATTGTTTCGATGATTCTCAATGGAAGATCGGGGCGTTTTTGACCAAAAAATCCGTTCAAGAAAGAAGAAGATCCATTTTGGGCAAGAAGAAGAGAGGTGGGAGGTAGACTCACTAAGCCATTCGGGCTAGACATACTCCATAAATCCCTGGTTTTTGCCTTCGGTTAGCAACTCGTCTAAGTTTAAGATCGTATTCCATCTTCGTAAGGACATAGAAAGGGGTTTCGGTAGTGACTGTCCTATCAATAGACCGAATGGTCATCAGTTGCCCTCACGGCTTAACGCCGTTTTTGAGCTCCATCACATGCTTAAGAAGGACTTGCCGCGGAGCCAAGGCCTATTTATGAGCCAGACCTAGAAGATCACTTAGTCATATCTGCCTCGTAGCGGGTCAGCCTTTCTATGCCTCTTTCTTTTTCTTGGAGCTGGGCCACGCAGTGCAACCCGCCACAGCCAGCTCCATCCGGTTTCAGCGATCGGTTAGGAAGACAATGCCACTCCAAATTCGTCGATCGAATCGGGCGCCCCGGAACGTCGAATGAAAGTGGTCTTTCTACAACCCTATTTATATGATAGGCCCGGCCCCTTTCCCCCTATCCCTCCCTTATGTTGCTGAGACATGCGCCTAAGGAGAAATTGCCACCGAAGTGAGCCGAGGAGCCGAGTGACGTGCTAGCGCTACTACTTGATTGAGTGCCAGCACGTAGCTGTGCTTTCATCAAGAATTTCACCATTTGGAGCCGGTGCCTTTCGAAGCACTTTCACGTGTGAACCGAAGTCGTCTTGCCGAACTCAAGACCCACGGAGACCTACCTATAGTGACGTCAAAGTACCAGTGAGCATGGAGGTTTGGTTAGGCTTGGTCAACGAACTCATACTAATGCAAGGACTAAGGAAGAAAAAGCACCTACTGTTCGTTAATTGAAATTCTCTTTGCTTAGCGCCCTTGTGTTTCGAATAGAAAAGCGATCTGGTTTAGTATCAAGGTTCTTCTTTTTCTGTTTCTATATGATGCAATCATCGCTAGTGTTGATGTTACAACGACAAACTTGAATATTTCTTGATATTTGTATGTGAATGTCAATGGTCTTCCACCTTAATTTCTTGAACCGTAATATTTTTTCTTGGAAGACCACAAAATGAAATGGTGAGTTGTTTACGGACTTCACCCCATCCAACACCATCCCATTGGAATCGGATATTGTGAGAGACCGCATGTACATTGTGCACGTTTTAAAAGCGTAAAGTTTGTTTAAATCCATAATATAAAATATTTAAAAGGATCTAAAGAACACACCATTACTACTGTATATAAAGAGTAACTAAGTTTCCACGAATGACAAATAACATACATGGAAAAAAAATCTGTCATCATGCAGTATAGTATGTTTATCGGAATTAGTAATTCACGATCAGATGAGAATTGCCTTAGAGCTGGTCAACTACTTAGCTAATGGATGGTTATTTTTCCATTTTAAACATTGTGCGAATTAAGGCATGCTCACATGGGGAGTGCATAGGCCCCCTAATCATATTTCCTCTAGTTAGTTCCCTGGGCCTATTAGTTGAGTTGCGTTGCAACGTAAAAAAATTATCCATTCGCAGGAATCTCCAAATTGTCCACCCGTCGAGGGGGTTTGCACTGACTAGGAAGGGCCCACGCGACCGATCTCCCCTGACGTTCCTTTAGTCCAATTATATGAGATGCACATTCTCTTTACTCTATCTGGGGCACTTCCCTCTTCTGTTCTTTCTTCGGATCTATTACACCGCAAGTCGAAAGTAAGGACATGCCCACCTAAGTTACCGTGTCCATTTCGTAGTAAGTTGAAGTAAGCAAATTCTCTTTGCGCTGCCTCTACACGGTTCAAATCTGACGTTTTTTTTTTTTTTTAAACCGTAGGTCAAGGATTATGTGGAAATGAATTCTCCTCTACCATCAGAGTACGATGGTTCCAATAAATGTGGACATACGTACGACATCTCAAATAATTGCTATTTTGAGGTGCCTAATGAGAGTGACCTATATTGCATTTTTTTTGAAACGGGGAGCTTAGCCCCAGCCTCTGCAACTTATATTGCATATACCTAGGACTACCTTATCAATGAACAAGACTAGCTTTATACAGTGGCGGAGCTGCACACTGACTATGATGTCAAGCGACATCATAAAAAAATTGTGGGCAGGGAAGGAATTGCTATGGATACATAATAATTGACTCCATAAATACTACGTCATGACCTCATTACCATCAAATATGAGCTTTTGACATCACTTCAAGCATCTTCTAGCTCCGCCACTGGCTTTATAGCGAATCGACCGTCGTCTACCTGGCTGGGTCACAAATAATTAACTCGGGTGGTCGACTAGCTATAACTAGTAGCCTTGCACGTGCACGCACGTCGCTTTACAAGACACATCTTATGTTTCGGTTGAATGACACTTTTTAGTTTTTGTATACACAATAGAGAATATATGTGTTGTAGACGTATAGTGTATCACTTATTCTTAGTTCGGTTAATCTGCAACCACGGGCATCCCTAGCATGAACAGAAAGTGAAACGTTGCAGTGCAGCCACGAACTCATGTCTCATGTGTTGTCATGTACAAAAAAGTACATAATAATATCACAAACAAATTAATCATGTCTCATGTCGAAAAAGAAAACAAATTTATCTTGTCTCAGTTTACTTGTTGTACATGGGAGTAATCCGAATAACACGATAACCTCTATAACTCATGCAACACCACACATTCGGGAAGTAACAACCGAGCAATGAAAATTGCATTAATAATTCAGAACAATATATAATAATAATGAAATCGAACTGAATAAATATTTGGTAATGTGGTTGTTCTAATTGTCAGGAGAGAATGTCATGTACTTTTATCTTCAAAAGAATCATTTTCATCATCTAGCTTCTTAACCTTGTAGATCAAGCACCCTTATTAGCTCATCTCGCATCAAATGGAGTAAACCATTGTCATCGTCTAGCATCATATCTGGTACTTGCAATATATATTTTTCAAATGAATTCTAGCCTGGAAGGGACCAACATCATAATATCCTACTCTAACTAATTAACAAGCACCAGAATATCGTCCTAACCAACATCTTAACTTCACATCTATACTACTATTAAACAAGCAAAAGATGGACAAATGCAAGCATGAAGAAACTGTACTACATAATAAAGACCTCCAAGTCAGTAGATTTATTGTCTTACTCCAAATTAGCAGAAGTGTATGAGTACGAAAATAAAAGGGACAACACCAATAACTCAAAATTTAGTCCCCTATAGTACCTATTAAGAGATGGCTGAAAATCCTGGAGGTTGTCACAATGAAAGATATTAAATAAAAAAGAAAGCTTGCAGTATCGAAATTAGTATATAATTACAATACCGGTGGGGAGTAATCCCCCCGTCCTCCTCGAAAATAAAAGTATATAATTACAGTGGTCAATTTTTTATGAGTAGATAGGTGGAAACCATATATATACCTCAAGTTTATTAATCTCCATCTCAGCCTGTTCTCATCTCATGGTTCCTTCATGCCGGTATCTTTACCTCATCACGCTTGTTTTGAATTCAGTATAGATGCACGCGCAACGCACAATTCCTAATATTGATCAACAACCACTGAAATTTGGCATCCACAAACCATAGCATGAGCTACGTGGCTATGAAAACAATTGCAAAAGTAAAATAAATAAAATCTCTTCAAATTCAAAATTAAAATTTAGCAAACGGGCCAGCCTATTAGATCAAAAGCTATCTCTTATTTTTCTACGACTCTCCTCATTTTTTTTGGTTGATGGATCAAAAGCTAACCATGAATTCAGTAACAATCAAGCCAGTAACAATCAAGCCAATAATTCAGAGGATTATCGTCAGCATCATGAGTACAAAATTAGACCCTCGACGTGCTTATAACTCTGCGCCAGTAATAATTCAAGCTTTTGATCTAACAGGCTAGCCCGTTTTTTCTCTGGAATGTACAGATTTCTCTGGAACAATTACCGAGTATTCGGATTGTCCTGGAATGTACACAAAATAGTGCTCAAAGTCTTTTTTGGGGGAAAAGATGGTACAAACAATAGTCGCTGTTGATGATTATTAAACTAATCAGAAATATATGTATAATCTTTTCACAGCAATCCATGCACTACATGAACTTGTTTGGTGAGTTATGAATTATCACAAATCTTTCATGTTTATCTAAACATTAAATTGGACAGCAATTCAAAAATAAACAATACATATAGAGATCTGCATGCTAACCTGCTAGGCCTGCACTATCCATTCGCCTTTTCCTTTCTAATTGCTGGGACTGAACGACCAAGCTGCTGTGAGGTCATTCGTTACGTTCAGGTCGAACTCATCGAGCAGGGGACGGAAGTCATGGAACGGTGATAAAGGGCAGGGGATGGGATTGGGACGGGAGAGCGGCGATGCGGGAGTGAGGCGAGCGGCCAGCGGAACCCCGAGCAGGCCGGCGGCTGACAGCGCGTGTGTGGGCGTTTGGTGAGCGCGGCGATTTGATTGTGAAGGGCGAGTGGTGGAAGAGATGAGTTAGCGGACGTGGGCGTGGATTTCTCCATTGGTAGAGTTTTCGTCCGCCGTAGTGAGCTGCTAAGTGCACATTTGACTCTGGATTAAATTAATCCCAACCGTTAGACCTTATTAACCGGGGCTAATCTGATGATGCTAATTGGGCTGGGTACATCTGCCGGGTGGTTCTAGGAAAGATAAAGTTTGCTTGTTTAATAGTAGTATAGAGTAGAGATTATCTGGACGGTTAGATCCAAATTAGTGGGCCTGATCGTGGGGCTGAAGTTGCTCCATGCTGTTGTGTGTATATTAGGTGGGGCGCGCTTAGCAAAACTCATGTTCGCTTGTTTAATAGTAGTATAGACTAAGTGCCAAACTGACCTTGTGAAAATCATAATATTACCAGTGTAATAGGTAATCTTCTAGTCATCTAATTTATTTCCTATCAGCCAAGAGAACAGAATCTAGTGCAACAGGAAGCCTGTATATCCCGAACACGGTAAGTTTGTTTCTTAAATCTACTAAGGTATTATGTCCTAGATGTTCCTCCATGGCATGTGTTAATAAAAAGTGTTCTAAACTATTCGGAAGCAGGAACTAAGCATGCTGTCAGACAGTATCACATGAACTGAAAAGAGTTAACACTACTGGGATGATATAAAGAGAAGATAAGGAGTCAGATACCACGAATACTTTTCAACTTTACAGGAGAATGCAGGACACGAGTGAGTTGCATACCTGCTGTTCGGGAATCATTTCCTGCAGCTGGGAACTAAGATCCTGCATTTCAGAAACACAACCAGCGTCAAGGCTCAGAACGTACCAGAATTCCCCTCGATAAAATCTAGCCACGGAAACAGCGAGCGGCAGTTTCCTATCACAGGATCCTACACAGCAAATTCAGGCACGGAACATAAGAGGACGATAGTTATCTTACAAGATCGGAAGCGCTCTGCATCTGCAGCCATCTCACACCACCGAGCGTGGTGGCATCATGCCCCTGGAAACACGAGCAACAAATAAAATCTCTGCATCAGCCAACCCAATGCGAAGACGGGGTCTGGTGGATGGGTGGATTCACTCACCATACGGGATCGCAGCCTCGCGACCGCGGTGAGGCCCCGGAAGAACGCCATGGCCGGAGCACGCGGCTACCGCAGCTGCACAGGACACGAACAAAAATGGTTCCCATCAGACCCTAGGGCTCCACCGAATCAACCAAAATCCATCAGGATAATAACATGCGCAGCGAGCACATCTAAGCATTGGTTCGTTCCTAAATTCCTCCAAAAATCGAAAATTAACAACGAAAAATTGTGCCAGATGGAACGGATCCAGAAGTATCATCAGGCAAAAACCAAACAGAACACGGAAAATCCAGAGGGGATCGAAAGGGGAGAAGGGTTGGAAGCAGGACGGCGTTCGCGGCCGCCTCAACCGCCGGGCTCGCAGGCGGCGGCTCGCACCACCACCCGCTCCGCCGCCTCCGCCTCACGCTCGACGGCTTCTTGGACCAGCTCTTCGCCACCTCCGCGGCCGCCCACGTCGCCTCAGGGGCTGGAGGGGAACAGGCTGCCTGGAAAAGTGGAGGGCATCGCCTTGATTTTTTCTGTTTGGGGATCGAGTCGTGGATCGGGATTTCGAGACTGCGGTGGAAGTTTCGTCCGCAGAGTTTTCGTCTGCCTCCTTAAAATGCTAAGCGCACTTTTGGTGATGGTTAGTTATTATCTGGACGGTTAGATCCAAATTAGTGGGCCTAATCGTGGGGCTGAAGTTGCTCCATGCTGTTGTGTGTATATTAGATGGGGTGCGCTTAGCAAAACTCATGTTCGCTTGTTTAATAGTAGTATAGATTGTGGTACTAGTATTTGTACGAGCTCATTTTTGCATTTCAACATATATCTTCAGAGACCTTGAGAACACATGAGGCTGAGAAATATCAAGTTAACTACTACCTCCGTCCCACAAAAGGATGTCACAAATTTCTTCAAATATGGAGTATCTAGGCATCTAGATACATCATATCTAGAGAAATATGTGATATCTTTTTATGGATGGAGGGAGTAATTGTAGAGAACAATAATCAAGCTCGGTATAAGTAAACTTAGAAAAATGGTCCGAGGCACCTGTCCTGACTTCTCATGGTATGGTACGGTAGCTTGGAAGATCTGAACTATATATGCTGAAGGACTATCTTCTTCAACAAGGTGTGTACGGTAGCTTGGAGGCTTCTGTGCGACTGGAGACCACGGCGAGGGACATTTTTACTCAACATGGGTGGCGTAGTGATCCTCGTATCGGACCACCTCCATAGGCGTAGTGCACCATCTCTTGTGTTGTAACTTGAAGCCTATGTTTTTATGTTTTTCGAGATTGTCGGCTGTGTGCATCTTTGTTATGCAGAGGCCGGGTGTAATGCTTAACTATTAAGTAATAAAGCCCTTTATCAAAAAAAAAAGGTGTGTACTTCATATCCGTCTTGTGTGTGCTGTATGAATGGTTCTCCTTTGCTCACGAAGCAGACCACGACTATGCTGCTCTGACGAAATCCAGTGAACCCAACAAGGTCTGCATGAAGCGTCCGGAGGTGAGGTAGTTGCATCACGAGTCACGGACCTTCGAGTGCATGCGTGAATCGTGATCACAAACAGCCTACGCTGATGATTTTGACAGAGACTCGGTCGATCGCAAAACATACCTGGGCATCAGTGCGGTGCATGGTAGTACAGCATTTCCAATCGTGCCGAGCTTTGCTCAGATCTCACGCCATCAACAGCAGCCGGTCCCAGCTGCTCACGTGTCATTTCAGCCTGACTCTGACAACATTCATTCACGATCAGCGTTATCAGTTGGTATGGGATCGATATGATCGAGGGCAGATGGCCCGTGCTTTCGTCCAGTGATATAGTCGATCAAGAAACTATAGCAAAGCAGACCGCGTGTCCTAGCTAGCAACGGACCCATCATCGATCGTTCAATCCATTGTTTGCCGTACGTCGATAACGGATCAGGTGAGATGGGCACTACGTAGTTGTCAGCCGATCGATCGAGCTGTCCAGCCGCTGCTATAGGCAGGCTTTGGTCTTGCCCTGGCTCGATCAACTGCTCCATTTAGGGCCTGTCTTACTTGTATGTTTAATGATAAAAAAACTTATAATAATTGTTCACGGTACCACCCATGCTCAAGTGTTATGTCTTGGATGCAGAGACCGGTGTATGCTACCTTGTATCCTCATGATGCTCTAAGTAGTAAAATGCTCTTTATCGAAAAATGTCTTGGATGTAAATGTGTTCATGTAATAACCTAGCTAAATGCTCGTACATTGCCAGAAAAAACAAATGGTTCAACTTCACCAACACATGTGTCAAACGGGATAAACATGCATTTTCCAGCCGCATGCAACCATTTGGCTATGTTTCCACGTAAAAAAACCCATAATTTTTTACACTTCTAAATATTTATATTTTATTTAAATACCAGGCTCCAAGGAGCTCGGGTGCCCAAACAACGCGGTCCCACTAGTTTCTATTCCATCCTAGTATGACCCTACTAAACAGGGAACCTAAAACATATACCTATGTGCATGTGCCCTTAAAAGATATATTTAGTTCTACCCTCCCTTAAAGGGAGAGTGGCAAAGGGAGTGGGGCATAGGCCCCCATATCAGCTTCTTGTAGGGGTTGTAGTTTCTTGCACCTAGTAGTCCAGTTTTGTTCCAATGGCGCAAATCTCATGGACACATAGTGCGTCATGAAGGACAACATTGTTGAGAAAGGAATTCGAGTAGACGACTCAAGCGAATGGGCCCAGATTCTACCAAGGTAGAGCTGGCTCGAGCCTTTGAGCTCGCAGCCAGGGAAGAGACGTCGAAGTCGTTTGACCTGGTGCACTGCGATGTTGTGAAGGTGTTTTAGCTCTTTGCCACGAAGTACAACATGCAATCCTATAGTTCAAGAGAAAACATTAAGTCACATACAGTTGAGAGTGTGCTCAAAGAAATAGTAGAAGGATGATAAAAATCTGCATTACCTTGAACAAAGACTATCTGCTCCAACAAATGAAACGATTTCTCCGTTAATGTGGCATTAGCAGCACATATGCGCCCCGTGGTTGTCAAAGTGTGTATCCTGAAACCCTAGAATGTTGTATCTGTAGACGAAGGTTTTCTCACCGGCGAGCAGTAGTGCCACCGCCTGCGTTTTTCTCTCTCTATCGATATCGGTGGAGGCATGAAATTCTACAGAGCCAAACATCACATGATTAAATAGTGAGTTATGCTTCGAGTTACTGAACCTTTTAATGTATGCCAGACGGGTCACCATTTATGTTCATTCGCACATCTAGGTTACTTACCTATAGCTACATTTTGAACGTACTCAGCCTCCTAGAGACTTCACTCTAGAAGTATTGCTTGGTGGGCTTTCTCTTGTTATGATGAAACTAAGGATATGTGAGTGGGAGTATCTTGGTTTAGTTACTGTCAGTATGACACTTGGTCGATGTTTTGGACTAAATACTTCACCGAACACTATACAATCACACAGAGTTATGAATGTGTACAACGAATTGTAAATGGAGGCACAAGAATAAAAAATTCATACCTCGATGATGCACGTAAAATGCATACATGAACTTTGCATTATAATACTCATATTTCAATCATATTTACATCATATAAGGGTTATATCATTGTTTTATAAGAATTTTGGGAAGATTTCACAGTTTTCCTATTTTTCTGGAATTAATCCTGCACTGGCAGAAAACCCTATTTTCTATATTTTGATGTTTCAGGGACCCAAACGACGTCCAAATGACCTAATATTTTGCGGGGATCATTTTTTGGAAGGAACGAAGCGTAGGAGCGAAGGAATCAAACAAACGGAGACCCGAGGGCCAAAAGAGGTGGGCCCACGCGACCAGATTCCTTGGCTGCGTGGGGCCCCCCATCTTGGGCCTCGTGGCTCCGATGTCGTCCGTTTTCGTCTCCGTGGCTTCGTCTTGACCTAAAACCAACTATAAAAATAGTCCCCCGACGGCTTTCATGAGGAGGCGGTGGAGAAACACAAAACCAAGAAACAGGAGATAGAAGGCTGCCGCCGGAGAAGATCGGAGGGGGGAAACACCGCCGGAATCACCTCCGGAAGGCTCCTCCATCCCCCCTCTGGAGTCTCCATCAACACCACCGTCAAGACCAACACCATCTCCATCACCATCTTCGTGATCCACTTCATCCCCCTCATAGTTTGAGATAGTTCGAACCCTAGCTATTGTCTAAGTACTATTCTACATGCTTGTGAATTGCTACTTGTCATTGTTTTGTGGGGAGATTATATTTTCAGATTGTGTTGTATCACTTATACCATTGAATCATATCATGTATTCGCGTCGTGAGTAGTTCTCTCATGTTCCTGGGGGCATAGGATGGATTGGCAATAATTTTCACTTAACTTGTGTTGAGTATTTGGTCAAGTTTTTATCTTTTATGATTGTCTTGATGTACAATGTATGAAGTGCACCATATATTGAGTACTGCATGAAGGTGCTATCACACTAGTGTGATGGAATGGGTAGGACCTAGGAGGACACGTAAACTTTGGTCTAATACATGAAGTTACATTAGGATGGGATTTATATCGGGGACCTTAGAGTGTAATGCTATGGTGGGACTTTATGTCTTAATAATTCTTGTGCAGTCATTTACTTGGCCACATGATCCATCATAAGGGGTTTAGTTTATTTATTTAACTACACCTAATTATGGCTCCGTCCAAAGAAGATTAAACCTTGACAAAATGTTTACCTTGTTGTTCTAGAAATATTTATGCCATGAAATCCATGTAGCCCTTGGAACGTTTTCCACCTATAAGAAACACACCACTCAAGCTTGTCATCTTGCTGCATAGAGGATTGGGCTTTCTCTCTTTGAGAGCTTTCACTTGTCATATTTTATTTTCAGCTTTTTACTTTATTGCAAACTCTACACCAAAAACCCAAAAACACTTGCATCATTTAATCATTTTAGTTTGTCTAGTGCATAGATAATAAGAGAAGTGACACTCTTATTTGAGAGGATAAATACGTATACCTTCTACTTCTCGTGGGATCGATACTAATACTTACAGATCGAAGATTTCAACGATCCCCTATACTTGTGGGTATCACTCGACAGTAATGTTGACGGCGGAGGAAAACGTTGCTTTGACAATCATGGTGGCCAAGCAACATGTGCCACCAGAATTCCCTGCGTTTTGGTTCCAAGTGAAGATTGTTGTCGATCTGTGTGTACCAATCAGTGAGACAAACATCTTGGTGACATCCACTATAACCTTTCACTCCATTGCATCTATGACAACCACTATAACCTTTCACTCCATTGCATCTATGACAACCAACATCATGGGATGACTGCTTTTTTTCTTATTTTTCTTTGTGTGCTCTCTCGGTGCTATTCTTGCCTCCTCAAGTTGTATACATGAATAATTGCTAACTTCTATCCCAAGCTCGAGTTAGGTTCTTTTCACTCTTATAACCCTAAGGGTTGTACTCCATGGCTCATTTGAGTTGAACTCATTTGATAAGATGGGACGAGCTTATAGGGGAGGCCATACCCCCCCCCCCCCCCCAATGCATGATAACTCAAGGGTATGATAGGTGTCAAAACCATGTCAGTCTCATCGATAAATAATGGACCTACAAATCGGAATTAAAGCTAACGATCGGCATCGTCGAAGTGGGCAACAGTGATGGCCAGCCAATATGGGATTATGCATGCTTGACATGTTGTAGTTAATGAAAGTTCTTTTGGTTTACCAAGCCCGACATGGATTTGACCCATATTTTTATTCCCATTACTAGTTGTCATTGAACATGGTAGTGTACACCTCACATTTTGCATCGAGTCGTAGTCCAATCTCTGTTGGTGACCTGCACTCCCAATACCAGCTGAGATAAAAAATATGAAATCCAATATTAATTTATTACCCTTCTGTTACCATAAATCTTTCCTGTTTCCATGAGAGAAAAAAGCAACTTCTTACCTTATGCCATGACCCGAGCCGCACGTTATATTTTCAATCCAAAGATCAGGGCTTCCCAGACCAATGAATATGCAATCATTGCTAGTGTTGATGTTACAACGATAGACTTGAATATTCCTTGATATTTTTATGTGAATGTCAGTTGTATTCCATCTTAATTTCTTAAATTGTAATGTTTTTCTTGGAAGACCACAAAATGAAATGGTGAGTTTACGGACTTCACCCTATCCAACACCATCCCGTTACAGATATTGTGAGTGACCGCATGTACATTGTACATGTTTTAAGATCATAAGGTTTGTTTAATCCATAATATAAAATATTTAAAAGGACCTAAAGAACACACTATTATTACTATATATAAAGAGTAATTAAGTTTTCATGAATGACATATAACATACAAGGAAAAAGTATGTGGTCAACTACTTAGCTAATGGATGGTTATTTTGCCATTTTAAACATTGTGTGAATTAATACATATGCATCCCTTGAAAGGCATGCTCACATGGGGAGGGCATAGCCCCCACTCCCCCCCCCCCTATTTTTTTTCTCAAGGTAGTTCCTTGGGCCTAGTAGTTGAGTTGAGTTGCACCGTTAAAAAATTATCCACTTTTGTTTCTTTTATATTTCTTCTGTTCTTTCTTCTTATGTTTCTTTTCCTTTTTTCACTTTTTTATTTTCATCCTTAAATTTTTTTGTGGCAATGAATTTATAATTATAAACTATTGAATTTTTTCACTAACATTTTTTTGAACATTTAGTATTTTTGTGAACTAAGTCAATGTAACTCCGTGAACAATTTTCGAATCCGTGAATAATTTTTGATTCACCAGTATTTGTTGTTCATTATTATTTTTGATTCACTTTTATTTCGGTTCATTGGTATTTTTGGTTCAGTATTATTTTCGTTCTTCTAAATTTTAGTTCCTTTTTGGTTTATTATTATTTTTGGTTTCCTTTTTTTTCATTATTATTTTCAGTTTACCGGTATTATTTGTTAAAATTAAAAAATGTTCACAGTGTACATTTAAAATGCACACGATTTTCAAAACTAGTGATTTTTTAAATCTTAAAAATTTCAAAAATCCGATCACTTTCAAGAAAATATAAATATTTTTTTTTCAAATCCAAACATTTTTTTGAATTCTGACATTTGTCCCATATGAACATTTTCAAAATCTAAGGCTGTGTTTGGGATGTTGGTATTCAACCTTGGAATTGAATTGAAGTGGGAATACCAAATCTGAGATAGAAATGAATTGACCTACAATTCCAAATCTGTTGTTTGTATGTGCATGGTATTTTCTGTTGGAATCAAATGATGGGAACCAATTCCAAATCCTGTTTGGATGTACAAACCGTGGAATTCAAAAAATTGTTGAGTTTGAACAAAATAAAGTTATATGTAAATATGTATGCAAATCATGATTCAGATATGTGTACATGTGTACTGATCCATAACACTCAAGTCCACATCAACGATTAATTAGCAAGAATCATATTAACAACTAGCGCGAAGTGCATGGGTGCTATTGTCATCTCCGGAATGAGAAACTTCATAACCTTGAATCGATCCACATACTGGACGTATCCTTGAAAATACAGAACTCACATCTATCACACGAGCCCATTGAAATCATCCTCTGGCGACCGTCACATATGGCATAGAATGCAGCGCAGCCTTCTACGCCAGCGGCCGCGGTGTCGGTGCCAACGGCCACGAGATCAGGTCAGCTGACAGTGGAGCCCTAACCCAATTGCTACCAGTAGAAATACATACCTAAATGCAGCCAATTCCTACTAAATCTCCAACAAAGTCTACACATTGAAACATACCCAATTCAAAAACAGAAAAAAAATCAAACTCAGGCTGCGCGAGGGGGAGGGTTCGAAGAGGACGAGGGCAAGGGAAGAGGTAGCCAGGGAGGTGCGGAGGTCGCCTACCTGGGAGCCGCATCGCACCCATCGTTGTACCCCATCCCGCCGCCGTCCGCGTCTCACGGGTCAAGGCTAGGGTTAGGGTCCGCTGCCTACTAGAGGGAAGGGACGGGAAATCGAGGAGAGGCTAGAATCTAGCGCCAGAGTGGGAGGACGGTCCATGGAGGAGGAGGGCCAGGGAGCTCGACTTACCTACGCCGCCGACGGGGTGCCCTACGTGCGAGCTCCTCGAGCGAACAGGTACGCGAGCAATTCAGAGCTCCACCCCTCGGTATGGGAATTGGTCGATGGAAAAAATAGACAACGCGGGGTGGGCTTGGAATTCAGCTGAAATTCCATGGGCCAATACCAACTACATCCAAACACTGGAATTCGGGGGGCGCCAATTCCGAGGCCCAATTCAGACATCCAAACACGTTTTCAACATTTGATTTTTTTTAAATATGTTTTGTTTTTCTGATTTTATTTTTCCAAATCTGTTTTTTAGTGGAACAAACGTAATCAATTATGGGCACCTAATCAAAACGAACATAATCGAAACAAAGTTTAGGAGCATAATCAACTACCGTTGGTTCCCTCGATGGGATTCCTTCTTATTGGACCTTCCAACAGGGAAGCACTCGTGCGGGCGATAGGTAGGGGCACCTAGGGTTTGCACCAACAAGAAATGGCCCATGCGACCGATCTCCCCTGATATTCCTTTGGTCGAATTATGTGAGATGCACGTTTTCTTTACTCTGTCTGGGACTCCTCCCTCTTCTGTTCTTTCTTCGGATCTATTACACCGCAAGTCGAAGTAAGGACATGCCCACTGAGTTACTGTGTCTACTTCACAGTAAGTTTAAGTAAGCAAATTCTCTTTGCCCTGCCTCCACACAGTTCAAATCTGACGTTGTTTTTTGTTGAACCGTAGGCCAAGGATTATGTGGAAGTGAATTCTCCTCTACCAATAGAGTACGATGGTTCCAGTAAATATGAAAATGCGTACGACATCTCAAATAGTTGCTATTTTGGGGTGCCTAATCAGTGACCTACCTTGAACTACTTTGAATTACTCTGAATTACTTTGAACTTGATAATAAAATGCAGTAAGGCTGTGTGCATCATTTTGATGTAGAGGCTGAGATCCACACCCCCTTTTCGGAAAAAAAAAAAACAGTGACCTACCTTGCACATACCTAGGACTACCTTATCAATGAACAAGATCTCCAAACCGCTACTCCAACTAGCTTTATAGCGAATCGACCGTCGTCTACCTGGCTGGGTTTCACAAATACTTAATTGGGGTGGTCGACTAGTTAGAATAAACTTAGTGCTAACCGTCACAAATCCTTAATATCTTCATGACTTGCATCGAATGGGATAAATCGAGTTTGGAAGCGGTTGACAAACTAAGCGAAACTAAGAGAAGAGCATTCTTTAAGAACTTAGAACCGGAGCTGACAACCATCAATCATGGAAGAGTAAAGTAGTGCTGGTCAATCAGGATGGGTTTCTGCATGCTGCATGCTTGACATGTTAGAATTTCATGAAAGTGATTTGGTTCACCGAGCCGGCCTGACTTGGAGTTGGCCCATAATTTTGATCCAACACGGTTGTCCTACCGGTCAACATGATTCTACCCCGACTCTTCATCCCCGTTGATTACCTACACTCCCAATACTAGTTGAGTAGTTGATATACAAATAATACGACATATTAGTTTCTCAGATTTTTTGCGACCAATCCTTCTTTGTTCCACGTGAGTTAAAAATAAAACAGATCAAATAGCTTGAGTCGTACATTAGCGATATACCTGAACCTTGTTTGACATCTACATGTAAATGATGTCGGTACTTGGCACTGTCGGCTGGACTTTCTGTCGTAATTCGTTGTACCATAATATCTTGCTTTGGAATACCACTAAATTAAATAGTGAGTTGTTCACAGACTTAAGCTCATATAGCGTTGCTCATTGCATCATGAGTGACAACATGTACATTTAGCATTTTTTAAGATTCTAAAATATGGTTATTACATAATCTCAAAATATTAGAAAGGCCATAAAGAGCACTCCATCATTACTATATAAATATTTCTTAAGTTTCCATGAATAACAAATAGCAGGCGATTATCGTGGCGAGGGGCTCGTTCCTTGCGTGTATAATTGTTGCATTGCTTACGGTTGCATCGACCGATCATGGAATACCAGTCCTAAACTCCTAATGCACGATATCTAACAACGTATCTTAAGCATTACAAGGATTTAAGATATTGTTACTTTACTTTCATCATAGCACAACTGTCAAGATATTATTGTTGTTACTAATAAATTATCTCAATCAATTATTTATCCAGGTGACTGCAGTGCCGCCTAATGGTAACGTCGACGCGCTCGCGCTCGAAGCTGGCACGAGAAAGGAGGAACCCGACCTACAGATCGAAATCCCCTCCTCCGAGAAAGGAGAAACAATTTTAAATGTCTAGCACTAGAATTTTTATCTTTGAAAATTAAGATGGTATCATGAGCATATTTTAAGCTAATGATACCGCATGGAGAAACACTAGGAAGCAACCCATAAATGATGTTACTTCTAGCAGCCTTGTCAAGCATCCGAGAAAAAACATCTCCCCAACAAGATTAAAAAGAACATGAGACATTGGGTCACCTTGTTTTAGACCTTTACTAGCAATGATACGAGGTCTAGTTTCATCATTAACTCTAAGGTTGAGGGTATTATTGTAAAGGAAACTGTTAACCCGATTAACAAATTTACTGGCAAAAAGCCTCGACAGGTTAACGTTCCCTCAAGGAAATTCCTATTGACCATGTCATATGATTTTTCGTAGTCTACTTCCAAAACAATAGCCCCCTCACCAGATCTGTTAATTTAAAGGATCTCATGAGCTGAAAACACACTTTTAAAAATAAAAATCCCTTAAAAAACACAGTTTGGGTTGGACAAGGAAAAGCCTTTCGGCAATGGAAGAAAGTGTGATGGTAAGAGATTAGATTAAAAATATATACAACAGATTCCAAGAGAGATAGGCCTGGATTTATTTATATCAGAATCATTGGCCTCTTTTGGTACTAAAGTAACCAAATGAATTTCCAGCCTATCAACAAGCAGAGTGCCAAAACCAGGACTAGGTATAAGAGATCCTATCACCACTCTCTCGCTAGCTTATCTACTAAGATATGAAATACATACTGAATATTGCTTGGATAGCTGCACCAAGTTTCTCTGTCTTGAGTAGTTGACAACGGTATCGTGAAATGAGATTCAAATTAGGAGTGACATTTCACAAGAGCCATAAAATCGTTTTTGATGAGACCCTAATTTTTTTGGTAAAGCAGAAAGGTCGAGGTGCCCCCAAGCCTGCAACATAGGATTTGAATATGGCATTTTAGTTTGCTCTTCCGAAAGGGCTTTTCCAACAAAGTATTTTCAGCTTGTGAGACAAACTCAAAGGGGGGCCAAAAATCATGAAAAAGATGGATATTAGCCCTCGGCTCAAACCCATATAAATTCACAGTAATCATAAGCTACTTGGAGTATTTCCTTGGTAGTTTCTACAGCACTAGAAGATCCTTGTAGAGAGGCGCGCGGAGTAAGTGATATAAAAATCATGGAGTAAATAATAATACTGCAGCCAGCCGTCGATCGCAACAACCCTGAGCAGTAATTGGTGGGTAACCTCGTCGATCGATCCGAGGTGTCCAGTCCAGTCCAGGTGTTGTGAGCCCCGCCGATGCGTCCAACGGCCAGCTGACGCTGACGGATACTGCACGCCACCATGCCATGGCAGGCGCCGCGATTGACCGGCCACGTCCGTCTACGACCATGTGTCCCGCCGCCCCAGCCGCCACCCACCCCTCACGCCCATCTCCTCCTTCCCTTCCGTTCCGTTCTAGAAGACTCGCCCCGTCGAACACGCCCGTGCCCGTCCGCTATATAAAACTCCGCAGCCTCAGGAAGTCGTCTCCATGCCCTGCACTGCTCTGCTTTTCCTCGGCCAATCGCTCTGTTTCTTCTTCCTCGATCTTGCTATTGCGGGACACATTCATCCATGGACCGTCTGCAACACGGGCAGGAGATGATGAGGAGGCCGTCCTCCGGCCACGAGGCGGCGCTCCGGTCCGTGCAGAAGCCGCCGGCCAAGCCGTGGCGCGGCGTAGAGGCGCCGGCGCCGACGCCGCCCAGGGTGTACCGCGTGGAGCCCCGGGAGTTCCGGGACCTCGTGCAGAGGCTCACCGGCGCGCCCACCATCAGGCAGCAGGAGCGCGCGACGGTGGCCGGGCGCGCCGGCGAGGGCGCCGCCGCCGGGCCGATGTACGTGGCCGCGCCCTGGTACTCGTTCCCGCTCACGGCCCCGGCGGCCGTGCACCCCTGCCTCGACGGTCACCAGCTCCTCTGACGAGCAACTCCCGATGCTCTTGTACATTTTCTTTCTTTATTATCTATAGGACTTTTCGAGAAGGAGCACAGTACAAAAATCTTTGAAATCTTGTAAGCCTAGATTACTACTGTACTACATACTCGCTGTTCTCTCTGTAATTTTAGCAGCTGAAGAAGATGTAATTAGTAAGAAGAAGAATGAAAAGAGAGCTTGTCATCAGCTAAATCGTCCCTTAATCTGTCTCTTCGGTTTATGAACTACTATTCGCTTGTTCAAAGTAATCAAATGACGTCAAAATAGGAAAGACTTTCATGTTACCAAAATTTTGAAGTCAGGGTTTTGGAATCCATGTGAATTTCTTCTTAGGATTCATACACACGAAGACTTTTTTTTTTTTGACATGATACACACGAAGACTTGGTCGCACGAGATCATTCTCGCTCATGTGGTTCGACTATCAGGTTTCTCACTTTCATTTTCCCTGTTCAACGTGACTAAATTTTTGGCCGGGCGTCCCTTGGACCAGATCAACATTTCTCGAAACAAGTCTTCAAAATCACGAATTATACGTCACTAGACTACGACACACACATCGTACCACAGAATAAAACTCAAATCAAAACCCCATCCGTAAAGAAACAACTCATGCATGCTAAATTTGACTTGCTCTTCCACTTTCTTCCTACCGCGGCCGCCTAAGCCCGAACAGTAGTTCCATTCGGACACTCTGCTGAGAAAGTATACTTGGAGCAGGAGATTCAATTAAGGGAGATTCTGAAGAAAGTAGTACCTAGAGCACGAGATTTAATTAAGAGAGATTCCGAAGCAAAGAAAAAAATAAAAAGCAATATCAAATTATAAAAAACGATTTTCATAGAAACCATAAATGGATGGGCGAGCTCCATGGAGCCTTCTATTTTGCAAAATTCAAAATCATATTTTGAAATTTTAACGAATCTGGAAAAATCTTAAATATAGATAACGCTCAAATCAAAATATTTTATATTCCGAGCTATAAAAAAAAATCTGACAGATTTAGAAGAGTTGCAATTTCACACTGTTCACTACTTTCAAATATCAGATTTTATCATTTTTGTACATATCAAAATATAATATATTTTTAATTAAAATTTTGCACGTTGGTAGAATATAACATTGGATATATCTAGCATTTTTTTCAGTTTTTTTAAAACTTTAAAATATGATCTTCATTTGTCCACTCTCGATTTTGCACTAATAATAAGCTCAACTTAGTAGTGGCACTACACTTTCTGCCTGCGCGCGGTGGTGCGACTAGTAGGCAGTAGCGGTCCAGCTAGCCCGGACGCAGTCGCGCGTTTCATTCTCTTCTGGTCGACCATGTTGACCGGTGTGGGTCAAAGATGTTGGGCAGATCCTCATAACCTCGTTCTATACGTAGTATATATATAGCCGCCAGTCGGTTGCTAGAAATTTCCTGCTAGGAGCTCAGCTGCACGGATGCGTACATGTCCATGATAAACATCCGTCTCCTCTGTCGTAGCCACCGCCGCATGATCGAGAACGCTGGTTGGGTACCGGGTATTTTCTTTGTACTTGTGGATTTTCCTGGATTTGATTTGTTGTGTCTGATCATTTGTTAATCTCAAAATCCAACCAACCAACTTAGACATTCGAAGGTGTTTTTATATGGATAGGATGTGTATTTGTTTGTTCATATGGATGAATGTATGGACGCGTATGTCAACGTCAGCATTTGTACCATGTTTTCAGAAGAAAAAAATTGACAATTTTTTCTTTTTACTATGTGATAGTTATGAGAACCGATCCAATACTTTTTTGTATTGAAAAGAAAAGGCTCTTACCCACCGGTAATGGGTCAATGATCCCATTCCAGAAGAAGAACATGGAATCGCTTCATCGAGGCAGCAGCGGAACGGCCTGAGAGCATACCATATGGATATATAGGGCGTGTTTGGATACGGTCCAGCTTCCCGAAAATCCGTCGATCCAGCTTCTAGTTCAGACTCCAGCATCATGAGGATATCGCTATGCGAAGGGAACCCTTCGCGAAGGGAACCGGATGTATGCTAGCGTGCCACGTGGTGTCCTTTGATGTAGCAAAATCAAATTTGGAAATTGCCTCCTGCAGGACAGCATGGCGAACATGCTGGTGCGTGTACGTCCGTCTCGCGCGTGGGCAGGAGCAAAGCCCAGCGAACGAGCGCCTCTCCGCGTGGGCAGGACGAATCCCCGCGTACGCACGCGCGGGAGCCCTCCGCGGAACGTACGTCTCCGATCGACACAGTGTATAGCTGACTGCTCCTCCGCGTACATCTGCACCAACCGCGACCTGGATGCTGCATAATATCAAACATCTAATACAAAAGAACACATACTAGATAGTACAAAGAAAATAAAGTGTGATGTACAAAATATACAGAGAGCTATGTACATAATTAAATGTACAAACAAATTAAATTTAAATCTCTCTTGCATACCGGTATATGAGTTGGCTTACTTGCCACCCTCACTCTAAATCATAAGCTATAAAAGTTACAAGTTTTTCATGATCTAGCGGCTCGGCTTCGTCCCCCGTCGTCGCTACCGCGGCGTACGGGCGGACTCAACCTCGGGGCGTTAGGGTATCGCGTCGACGGCGACGAATCCTCCGTACCCTAACGTCTACGCCAACGCGCCACATGGAAGTACAGAGTATATAGAATAAAAAGTACAGAGTAGAGCGATCCGGGTGTATAGATTACTGCGAGGAGGATGTACAAGTACACAGAAAGCGGAATACAAAGTACGTTGACAGCCGAAGTACAAGTACGTTGACAGCCGAAGTACTACTACGTTCAAACCGAATATACAAGTATTTAACTTTTGGATGTACAAAAAAAAAAAGTTCGTCAAAACCTATCGACATGACATCTAATTTTGAAGATCTCGACGCGAAGAGTTCAAAAGTGAAAACGGTTCGTAATTTGGATAAACGGTTCTCAAGATATTTCGTTTTTAAACTTCGGTTCAAAAAAATAAAAGGGAAAAACTACCCTCCCACCGAGTACAAGTACATAGAAAACGGAGTATAAAGTACGTTGACAGCGGAAGTACAAGTATGTCCAAACCTGCAGTACAAGTACGTTCAAACCGAATGTACAGGTATTTAACTTTTAGATGTACAAAAAAAAAGTTCATCAAAACCTATCGACATGGGATCTAGTTTTGAAGATCTCGACGCGAGGAGTTCGAAAATGAAAACAGTTCATAATTTGGATAAGCGGTTCTCAAGATATTTCGTTTTTCAACTTCGGTTCAAAAAAAATAAAAGGAAAAAAGCTACCGTCCCACCTCCCGTATCCCTTTCTCTCTCATCCCCACTTTAACTCCGGTTGCGACACTTGGCGGACATGCAAGCACCCACGGGTGACCAAGCGAGGAGAAAGCGACACTTGTCGCGACGGGAGTGCAACTTAGCTTTCCTTTGCAAAGGGAACCCTTTTTTTAACGATTACCTGGGAGCAGCGGTCGTTCGGCAACACTCCACGGTTTGGCTGGGTCAGCTACCCATTTTCGCTGGGCCGGCCTGCTCGGGAGGGGGCGTTTCAGCCCAGATACAGAGGTGCTCTGTTAGGACGAGAGAAGAAGAATAGAAGATGGAGGCCGGAGAGAGGCGGCGGGAGCTGTTGCTGGGCAAGAAGGTCGGAGACATGGCAGCCGGCGGAACTTCACCTGCTGCCTGCTGAGGGAGGCCGCGTCGATCTGGATTGCAAGGCGCTTCACGAGCTCTTAGGACGAGAGAAGACAGAGCTGGATCTGGATGCAAGGCACGTTGATATGGACGAGAGAAGATGGAGCTGCTTCGTACAAGGCCAGGGTTGGGGATGGCGGACATACTCCGGAGCAGAGTGACGGCGGATGGCGGCGACGTCGGGTGGTGGCGGGGATGAGAGGCAGGCCAGTGGGGAAGGTTGTGTCGTGTGGTGACGGTTATAGCCCGATCTATCGGGAGTGGGGAGAGAACTTGGGAGAACAGAAAGATGGGATTGAAGCGTTTTTTCACTCGGCGGTGGCATATCTTCGTTTGTTATTCGGCTATAGAAACTGTTCTTTCTCAGACGATGGGAGTGAAATTCCTCTCATTTTGAAAGGTCAATAGGGGGCAGAAGCTACAGTCCTCATTTTTTTCCTAGCGTACAAACACAACATATTATTAAATCAAGAAAGCATTTCACATCTTGCATCAATTGTTGCGATTTCCAAAGATAGATTGAATACTTAATAAAGATAATACTTATCTTTGTCGTTTCTTGAGCACGAGCCGCTGTTGTAGTGCAATGACTCTTTCAAGGATCGAATTGGGACGACAACAATGCCAGTAGTCATCCATCTCATCCCTTAACTTACCAAGACTAGTGGTAGTTGAACAAATGACAGTCCATGATGCCAATGATAGCCAGGATTTATATAGCCATTCTAGGTTGTTAACCGGTTACATCTCTTCTTACCCCTACCACACTCCAGTTTGGTAGCTTCCACCACTTATCTAGGGTTGAGTCCTGTGATTTTAGGGCAGATTCGATGTTGTTGATTTCACGGTCGTTGCTCATCTCTTCATAGTGTAGCGGTGTAGTTGCTGGCATATATTCGACTTGAAGATATGTGGCGCCCTTCGTAGGTGAAGTCGAGTGCGCCACGTTCCATCAAGGGGATGGTGAGTTCAAGGTCAAATGTCAGAGAAGTGGATTCGATCTGAATACGCGAGGTCCCCACGGTTAGCACTAGCTCAAGAACAGCAGGATGTAAAAACACCATAGGCAGAGGGACAGATAGAAGGGCGTTGCATGAATAAGATAGCTCATGAAATAAACATAACTAGGCACGAAGCAAAATAAATATAGCATCCAAGTATTAAACGATCATAGGCATGTATTCCTAATTTAGCCGTACGTGCTTACAATAAGAATTTACACGGCATCTTTTGTCCTGTCATCCGGTTTCAGCCGGGCCAATTAAGGAACAAATAGCAATTAAGGTGTTCCTTTTAATAGAACACCGGAGCAAAGCATTAACACACAATGAATACATGTAACCCTCGAGTTACCAACCATTCCCATCGATGTCCCCATTTCTGTCACTCGGGGTCTCCGGTTCCGGTTAACAACAAGTGCATACAATTAGTAGATAAGACCCAAAACATCAATTATGTTCATGAAAACATAAAGTGTTCAGATCTGAAATCATGGCACCCGGGCCCAAAGTGACAAGCATTAAGCATAACTAATTGTACCAACGATGATTAACACAAATAGAGGATACTAGGCATCATGCCCTAACAATTTGGCATCGAATTACATGAGCAATATTATTCAATCCCTTCCATCCCCTTGCCTACAGCAGGGAACTACTCACACATGGTGGGGGATGTCATGGATGGTTGATGGAGAGGCATTGGCGGTGATGATGGCGACGATCTCCACTCCGGCAGGGTGCCGGAACAGCGATCCTGGACCCCGAATTTAGGTTTCGGGATGGCGGCGGAGCTCTGTAAGGTTTATGGAAAAAGTGATCGGGGGTTCGTCGTTTTTAGGTCAGAGGGGTGTTATATGCGAAGGGAGGCCGAGAGGCGATGCTCCAGAGGCAGGGGCGGCCCCCTGCCGCGGCCTGGGCCCCACCCGCGGGTGGGACCCGCCCCTGCTCCTGGTGGAGCCCCCCTCGTGGTCTTCTGGCTCCGTGGCTATTTTCCCTCAAAAATCCTTTTTATAATTTTTCTGGAATTTTCCGCGAACTTTTTGTCACATCCCGAAAATTCGTCCTTAATGTTAGTAATGTTTTTCTCCCGCCTGAAAAACTTTTTTCTGTTTCCAAACTATTTTCTTCCACTTGTTGGTCTTTGAATTGACTTTGGTTTTGCTCACTTGGAGATTTCCCAATAAACCTTTATCTTATCAACCCCCACCATATCCCGATGCCGCTATTTTCGTGGTCACCCATTGATGCCACTCCCATGTTCCAAAACCCTCCCCGCTGTCCCACCGAAAGCCACCACCACAATTGTATCTTAAGAAAAATTCTACCAAGCCACCAAATGGTTCCCTCATACATATAAATCCATCCTATGGAAAAATATTCCATATTCCAATGCAAAAACCCTCGGTTAAATCATATCCGCTATTATGCCATTTCCAGTCCAATAAGTATTCAGACACCTTCCACTCATCCAAAAATTCTACGATTTTGTGGATGGGCCTAATTTCACCTCCTGAACTTTTCACTCCATTGGCCCAACCTCATTTGAGCAATATTTGGGGTACTTCCTTTGTAATGCCATTTTTATGCCTAATTGCAATTTCTAAAGCAACCCCTGGCTCCCAAGATCTTTTAGCATTGCCTCTTTGCCAAAATGGCAACCTCCCTTATACAACACCATATACACAATATCAGATCAAGACCATTTGAGGAAGTGCAATTGTCATGACCATGCCATTCGGGCACTTTTGAACACCAATTTATTTGACCACCTTCCAAGTATCCTATTGAGCTCAAACTCCACAGACATACCATATACACCCATTAGAACCTACTTTGAATTTTTGGGATTTTTCTGAGTGGTGGAAAGCCCTAATCATTTCATCGAACACCTGGTGTCCCCTAGGTTTTCTGAAATTTTGCTTAAACAAAGTTGCAAACCAGCAAAAACATATAACTAGAGAGTGGTAGATTTCTTATTTTGGCACGGGGTGACGCGAACAGTTTTCGTTTTTGAGCCCTGTGCTGAGAGATGCATCTGGATGCCGGTGTCGGCATGAGGGCTGGCGTGGTCACCGCGGGTGTGTCCATGCCAGGCGGCACCGCCACTTCCTGCTCGACGCCGTCTCTCCCTCCCCCGCACCCGAAGCCATCCCAGGAGGATGCTACCCTCTCCCTAGACCCCCTCCCTCGGCCGCACTCGCCACCCCCACCCCCTCCCGCGCGCTTCCGCCCCACTAGGCGACGCGCCGAGCTCAGTCCGCCGCGGGACCCCCCTCGGTCAGCAGCGCCCCGCTCCGACCCGTCTCCATCGCCCCACAGTAGCCACAAACGACACCCGCGGAACTCGTCGTTTCGCTACAGCACCGGACAGCTCACTGCCACCTCGCCGTGCTTATCCTCGCGACCGTCCCCTCCCCCAAGCCCTATAAAACGAGCCCCGGACGCCACTCGCGCGAACAACACCCTCTCTCTCCCCCTCCTGGAGCCCCTCTACTCCTTTAATCGCGGAATGGCGGAGCCCTGCTCCATTTCGGCCGTGGACGCCGCCGTCGGTCCGCGGACCACGACGAGCTCCAGACCGAGCCATTCTTCAATTAAAGCTGTGGAAGAGTTCCCCTTGGTCCCCCTCCCTCCTGGACAAATCGAATCGGAGTTGGGTCGCCCGAAGCCACGGCATCGTCTCCGCCCGCCGGCGGTGAGCTCTCTGGGCATGCGCCGAGGCGACGCTTCCCTGCCTTCCCGTGTCCGTGGCCTCCATCTCCGGAAGTGGCGCAACGGGGCAGCCCTCCCCACACCCCTGGCGGCCGACAGCGTGCTTTGGAGCGGAGGCGGCAGCCGGCGGCCGGCCATGTCCTGGCACGCGCGGCGTCGGGCTCTGTCCCGCGTCCTCTCGACGCTGGGGGAAAGGAAGGCCAGCGGGGCAGCCAGCGTGGCGCCCTGGTGTCGCCGACAAGCGGGCCCGGCCTGACCCAGTGGCCACGTAGGTTAAGTGGAGGCGCACTCCGTGCGTTACGCCTCCCTGCAACGAAGGCGTATTTTTCTGATAGTGCGCTACCAATCCGGCCCGATTCGGAATCAGCCCGTTCTGTTTTTTTTTCCTCGGGTGAGCAGTCGATAGCTATTCTTCGCACAGCCATAACTTTTGATTCGTAGCTCCGATGGAGGTGATTCAAATTTGTAAAATCATAGTTTTAAGAGCTCTATCCAGTGGCATAGGTTTTGTATTTTTGTAAAATGTTGATATGCTGAGCACCCTTATACCCATGCATAGGTCTATCCCGCGGTACCGGCAACCGATACCCTAGGCCATGACGTCCGTGACCCTCAAGACCAATGGCGTCGATCTACGAAGGCAAGCTAACCACTTGCTATGAACACTCAAGCGGTGTTTGTTTGTTTGCATATTACCCGGTCATATCGGTGCATTTTATTGCTTAATATCGCCTGTCAACTGTGCGTCACGAGATATCGTGGCTTTGTTTACCTCCTGCCAACTGTGCGTCACGAGATATCGTGGCTTTGTTTTCATTCCTGTAATACGATAAACCCATCAAGTGTGGGTTGAGTTCCGGCCGGCGACTAAATACATGTTGGGCACCGCCCACGTGGATTGAATCTCGCCTACTTTCAGTATTATTATTTCATGTACCTTTACTTTCCTGCAATACGATAAACCCATCAAGTGTGGGTTGAGTTCCGGTCGGCGACTAAATACATGCTGGGCCCCGCCCACGTGGATTGAATCTCGTCTACTTTTCTGTAGAGTTGTGGCGTGCGTTGGACGGTACCATGCACCACTCCCCATTCCAGCGACGATGGACTGGGAGAACCACCGCAGTCAATGGAATGGTGGAACGGGATCGCGTGGACGCCTCCACTAACTTTTGTAGTCGATCTGTGGCTGCTACTGGCCGGAGGCATCTCCGCCATCGCCCGGTTGACGCTAACCAACTGTGCTGTTTTACTTTCTTCTACTCAACCCGTGGCTGCTACTGGCCGGAGACATCTCCGCCATCGCCCGGTTGATTGTGCTATATTTATTTTCTTTTACTCAACCTGTGGCTGTCACTGGCCGGAGTTATCTCCGCCATCGCCCGGTTGAAACTAGCCATTGATTGGACTAACTATATATTGTTTGAAAGATTGGGTGCGGTTTGTTTCTGTTTCGTGTTGATGTGGGATTTATTGTTTTGCACTGGACTAATCTGTTTCATGTTGATATGATTTTATAATTGTTGTGTTGGACTAATTAATCCTTTATTGTGATGGACTAATCCTCTGTTTTTGGAACTGTTGTTGAAAGAAACTGGATTAATTTAACCAACCCTCCAAACTTCGATAGGGTCAGTCCATAGTGCCACCGATCTGAGCATTGAACGCACTACCACTGTCGCCCAAATGGGAGAGCCATAACCTATGTAACCTATCAAGCCTCCTTTGATGCTACCCACTTGGCAAGTCTAGTCGGATACTGCATAGTTGTGGTCGGGGCTAGTCTTGTGAAGGTTCCGGAGCAAGGCGTCGCTCATGAGTTGGGGACGTGCCGGATTCACTTCGTCCTAAGACATAGAGTTATGTCGGTAGCTATACAGGGAGTGTCTGGGTAGCGTGAACGGTTATGTAAGTGTATCTTGCCGTCATGAAGCAAGGTGCATTTAGATGGGTGGTAACTGCAACCTCTCGAGAGTGTATCAACTAGCGGCTAGCCTTGTTCCTAGGTTATGGAACAGTTCAGTGTCGGTCACACTATTGTCCTTTGTCGAGTCCGGAGGTTAAACTTAAGATCGGTTTGAAAGAAAGGTGAACAACCTAATTTAGAATAGGCTGTTGCAGGGAATATTACTTGAATCTTGGATGGTTACCCGTGTTTGGGGTGACGGTGTGATCGTTGGGAGCCTAGAGTTAGGCCCGAGCCAACATCAACCGTGCATGCCCAGGATGGAACGTGAGGCCAGTGGGCCTAGCAGTTTGACAGATGTGATAAGGCCGTGAGGCCTAGTTGAGATGACAGGTGATGTTATAATATTTGGCACCAACGGGTACACCCGTTATTCGTCACAGGTAAGTTCTCTTGTGTGATCACCGGTATACGATCCAACCCCACCTGGCTTGGACTCTGTATTGGTGATACCCCTAGTATTTGCTTATACCATGATTTGTTGTGCTGCCTTGTTGCTACCCACTTGGACTGCCGTAAGTAGACACTTGCCATGTTTAGATTATTCTCTGTCGCTAGCTACTTGTTGCCTGATCGCTTGACTGTTCATGTCTTGTGGTTGTTTTCTTGCGAGTACGTCACCGTACTCAAACTGGCTTTTCATGTGGCCAGACATTGAGAGGATTCATCTTCTACTATCGCAAAGAGATGGAGCAAGAGCGTGCTAGGATCAGTAGCCCAGCCAGATGCCTGTGGAATGGAGTCCCTCCAAGCCGTTGCCGAATCTATGACTTCCGCTGCCAGTTAAACTCTGTCCCGTGCCACACTTGGTCATGATAATCTTTCATGCCTTGATGGCCATGTAAAATCATTTGTAGCCCTCTGGGCCTGATTGTGTAATGATATTTCTGCTATGTTGCATTGTCGTAACGTGCGTCCGGATATCCTGGGCTGGCGCACGGGGCGACCGCCTCTCTGGCGATATGTGTCAGAGGGGGGTGCCACAGAGCATGGTATCAGAGCACCAGGCTGGCTGTAGACTACCCTAGCATATAAAGTCCACCCTTACTTTTACCCGACAATGACCCGATGGATTTGACCCATTCCTGCCTAACCGACATGGCCGGTGTTGGTCAATAGTTGGTGCAGGAGGACCTGTCCCCAATCTTCCCCAACAAGACTAGCCGGCTTCTTCCATGAGAAGCAGTCGACCTTACCCCGTGAACTTGAAACCCGTCCTAGTTGCTTTATAAACCCACCCTCGCCTTCTCTTCTTGGCAACCCAACTCTGTTGAAGCAGGATCCCGCCGAGTAATTCCGCATTCCTACTCCATCCAAAAACCTAAGGCCCGAGAGAATCCGACGATGACTTCTAAGGCCATCATGGAAACCACTGCCGAGGAAAGTTCCAACTTCCCAATGATTCTTTGGAGGGTCGTCAATGTTGCCCTCGGAAGCTCCATTCGCCCCGTGTACGTGGTGTTCAAAAGATTAGTTTCTCTCGTGGGGAATGAATTCCGGGCAGAGGTGAAGATCAGCCCGTGTCCTCGGGGCACAAATCAGCCCTATGTGATTCAAGGTGGAGGCATGCCTACCATCGAGCTAGCCATCCAGGTAGCAGCCTGGGAAAGCCTCGTCCGTCTCCGACACTCGGAAACTGTGTTGGCCAGCGACCGAGATTTCTACTTCCTCCCAGCCAGACCTCGGCCTGGTGCGGAGATCGTCCAAACCCCTGTCTGGGAAGAACCTGACCCAGCAGTGTTCAACCTAGTCGCTTACGCCTCTGCAATGACGAATCTCACTCGCTTCTTGATGGAGGAACTCGTGGCCTCGAGAAGGAATCTTGGTTTTGCCCGTCTGCAGCTGTCTCTAGGGAAGAACCCACCTGCCCCCACCAATAGGGAAGCTCGAAGTAACAAACCTCCACTCCCAGAGCCCGGCCCGTCCCAACAAGTCCCAGAGCAGGGTCCGATCCTCGAAGGTATTCCTGTGTTTCTCGACCCCGTGGAGGAAGGGGACGTGGACACCACTCTCCGGCTCGGCCGCACTCCACCCTCGGGGAAGGACCGTCAAGCGGAGTAAGATCTGTTTAGTTTAGCCTGAGTGGCGCTAATGAGTTGTGGGTTTGGTTGTAATTCCTATGGTTGCCTGTACGCGTGTTTGCGTTGATTGCCTTTCTGCTTGGTGTGAGCCAACCCTGTATAAGACCTGGTGTTCTTAACCTCTAGTTAACCACTTGGTTGACACTTGATGGAATATCATGTTGTTTCCTTAGATTTAAAAGTATTGTTGGGTGTTTAGTAGTCGTTGCGTGCTTGTTAACCAGTGTGGTTGAAATGATTGTGCCATGCCGCTTCAAGTTTTTGAGGCTATAAAATGCAGCACTACTACCTAAAATGATGTTTTCCCCGAGTAGAAATTTTCTACTATCCATGTGATAGTGCCTCGGCAATTCCCTCTGCTGCAAGAACATATCTGTGACAGCTAAGGAAAACCTCAATAATACAAATTTGGATCTAAACCATGAGAGGAGCCAAATTGGATACATCAACTGAGTTCAAGTACATAAGGGAAATTTTGGGAACAAAGGATACGAGATCTACTCCAACATAGAACACTACCACTACCTCAATGCAGATACAGAAGAGCACCCCAGAAATTAAAAAAAAAAAATCCTACTCCCTCTCGCGCTCAGTGGCGTCACCTGGAGATGAACCAGACTCACCCGAAGCCGAGACTCGAGCTGGGCGACGATGACGACGGCGGACAGCTCGAGCTCCCAGCTCGTCCCCCACCAGAGGAGTAGCCGCAGCAGCCACCGGGGACGTCCGCCAATCTCTCACCGGAGCAACAAGAAACTCGTCCACCGCCGCCGCAGCACCCCCGACAACGCCATACCACCAGTCGTGCAGGTGGCAGGCTGACCAGACCACCACCGTGAGCAGAATCACCAGCAGCCCCCCGATGGTCAACCCGAGCCACAGCACACAGAACAGGTGGTCGAGGAAGCCAGCTCGCTCCGGACCATAAGTGAAATCACAGAGAAATTGAGAGAAGAATCCCATGCTGGCGATGAGGAGAGAATCACCGAGGCCGCAATTTATAGCCTCAGCTCAGCCTCGCGCGGGAAAAGAGGAATCGCGCGCAATGCTCGGCCAAAAATTGGTGCGCGACCGTCGAGGCGCCGAAAGCCGTAATGGCCGATGCGTAGATGGACCGCACGCGCAACAGTGCCGCAGTGGAGTGCTTCGCGCACTCAGGGCCAGCCGGGTGCGGATGGAAATGCAGCGAGGAAGAAGAAGAAGAGAGAAAGAAAGAGGGGAACTGACAGGTGGACCCCGGTCCCACATGTCAGCAAGCAAGAAATAACCCTCTGTGTGTTTCTATCCTTTTCTCAGGAGATCAGTCCTCGTCTCTCCAGTGTTCCGTAGGAAAATGTTGGTCAAAATAATTTTGGAGATGGCCCTACCCCCACAGTGTCTGTAAGCCAATTATTGGTGACACAGATGTTTTCTTTTAAAAAGAAGCCCTGCAATTTTTTTTCCAAACCTGTGTATACTTGAAAAGGTATATACAGCTTTTCAAAAATAAATCTAGAACAGGGACATGTTTAGCGTATCCTTAACATTTTATTCTACAAAGCTTGGTAATCATTTGTCCATGTTAAATCCAGGTTATTGAGTGACGATCTGTGTGTAGATCTTGTTTGATATTGCCATACTTGTGTCTGGTTGAACTGAAAACCTTAGATTTTGATTTTCTTCATATAACCATAGTAGGAGGTCCCATGTTGATTGATTGTGTGAGCCCCTGCCATGCCATCCTTAGAATGCATTGAGTATGATAAAAATATCATGCCTTGGTAAATTTTTCTAGTAAAATATCCTGCTGAGTGTTGATTCTTTTGTGTGTTAAACTCTAGTATTGCGTGGAAAAAGTTTTAAAATATTTTAAATATAGGGATATATCAAACCATACAAGAAATATCTTGTATAACCCCGGGAATCTTTATTAGTCTCCGAATCTCGGGACGAGATTCTTTTTAAGGGGGGAAGGTTTGTCACATCCCGAAAATTCGTCCCTAATGTTAGTAATGTTTTTCTCCCGCCTGAAAAACTTTTTCTGTTTCCAAACTATTTTCTTCCACTTGTTGGTCTTTGAATTGACTTTGGTTTTGCTCACTTGGAGATTTCCCAATAAACCTTTATCTTATCAACCCCCACCATATCCCGATGCCGCTATTTTCGTGGTCACCCATTGATGCCACTCCCATGTTCCAAAACCCTCCCCGCTGTCCCACCGAAAGCCACCACCACAATTGTATCTTAAGAAAAATTCTACCAAGCCACCAAATGGTTCCCTCATACATATAAATCCATCCTATGGAAAAATATTCCATAGTCCAATGCAAAAACCCTCGGTTAAATCATATCCGCTATTATGCCATTTCCAGTCCAATAAGTATTCAGACACTTTCCACTCATCCAAAAATTCTACGATTTTGTGGGTGGGCCTAATTTCACCTCCCGAACTTTTCACTCCATTGGCCCAACCTCATTTGAGCAATATTTGGGGTACTTCCTTTGTAATGCCATTTTTATGCCTAATTGCAATTTCTAAAGCAACCCCTGGCTCCCAAGATCTTTTAGCATTGCCTCTTTGCCAAAATGGCAACCTCCCTTATACAACACCATATACACAATATCAGATCAAGACCATTTGAGGAAGTGCAATTGTCATGACCATGCCATTAGGGTACTTTTGAACACCAATTTATTTGACCACCTTCCAAGTATCCTATTGAGCTCAAACTCCACAGACATGCCATATACACCCATTAGAACCTACTGTGAATTTATGGGATTTTTCTGAGGTGTGTAAAGCCCTAATCATTTCATCGAACACCTGGTGTCCCCTAGGTTTTCTGAAATTTTGCTTAAACAAAGTTGCAAACCAGCAAAAACATATAACTAGAGAGTGGTAGATTTCTTATTTTGGCACGGGGTGACGCGAACAGTTTTCGTTTTTGAGCCCTGTGCTGAGAGATGCATCTGGATGCCGGTGTCGGCATGAGGGCTGGCGTGGTCACCGCGGGTGTGTCCATGCCAGGCGGCACAGCCACTTCCTGCTCGACGCCGTTTCTCCCTCCCCCGCACCCGAAGCCATCCCAGGAGGGTGCTACCCTCTCCCTAGACCCCCTCCCTCGGCCGCACTCGCCACCCCCACCCCCTCCCGCGCGCTTCCGCCCCACTAGGCGACACGCCGAGCTCAGTCCGCCGCGGGACACCCCCCCCTCGGTCAGCAGCGCCCCCGCTACGACCCGTCTCCATCGCCACACAGTAGCCACAAAACGACACCCGCGGAACTCGTCGTTTCGCTACAGCACCGGACAGCTCACTGCCACCTCGCCGTGCTTATCCTCGCGACCGTCCCCTCCCCCAAGCCCTATAAAACGAGCCCCGGACGCCACTCGCGCGAACAACACCCTCTCTCTCCCCCTCCTGGAGCCCCTCTACTCCTTTAATCGCGGAATGGCGGAGCCCTGCTCCATTTCGGCCGTGGACGCCGCCGTCGGTCCGCGGACCACGACGAGCTCCAGACCGAGCCATTCTTCAATTAAAGCTGTGGAAGAGTTCCCCTTGGTCCCCCTCCCTCCTGGACAAATCGAATCGGAGTTGGGTCGCCCGAAGCCACGGCATCGTCTCCGCCCGCCGGCGGTGAGCTCTCTGGGCATGCGCCGAGGCGACGCTTCCCTGCCTTCCCGTGTCCGTGGCCTCCATCTCCGGAAGTGGCGCAACGGGGCAGCCCTCCCCACACCCCTGGCGGCCGACAGCGTGCTTTGGAGCGGCGGCGGCAGCCGGCGGCCGGCCATGTCCTGGCACGCGCGGCGTCGGGCTCTGTCCCGCGTCCTCTCGACGCTGGGGGAAAGGAAGGCCAGCGGGGCAGCCAGCGTGGCGCCCTGGTGTCGCCGACAAGCGGGCCCGGCCTGACCCAGTGGCCACGTAGGTTAAGTGGAGGCGCACTCCGTGCGTTACGCCTCCCTGCAACGAAGGCGTATTTTTCTGAAAGTGCGCTACCAATCCGGCCCGATTCGGAATCAGCCCGTCCTGTTTTTTTTTCCTCGGGTGAGCAGTCGATAGCTATTCTTCGCACAGCCATAACTTTTGATTCGTAGCTCCGATGGAGGTGATTCAAATTTGTAAAATCATAGTTTTAAGAGCTCTATCCAGTGGCATAGGTTTTGTATTTTTGTAAAATGTTGATATGCTGAGCACCCTTATACCCATGCATAGGTCTATCCCGCGGGTACCGGCAACCGATACCCTAGGCCATGACGTCCGTGACCCTCAAGACCAATGGCGTCGATCTACGAAGGCAAGCTAACCACTTGCTATGAACACTCAAGCGGTGTTTGTTTGTTTGCATATTACCCGGTCATATCGGTGCATTTATTGCTTAATATCGCCTGTCAACTGTGCGTCACGAGATATCGTGGCTTTGTTTACCTCCTGCCAACTGTGCGTCACGAGATATCGTGGCTTTGTTTTCATTCCTGTAATACGATAAACCCATCAAGTGTGGGTTGAGTTCCGGCCGGCGACTAAATACATGTTGGGCACCGCCCACGTGGATTGAATCTCGCCTACTTTCAGTATTATTATTTCTTGTACCTTTACTTTCCTGCAATACGATAAACCCATCAAGTGTGGGTTGAGTTCTGGTCGGCGACTAAATACATGTTGGGCCCCGCCCACGTGGATTGAATCTCGTCTACTTTTCTGTAGAGTTGTGGCGTGCGTTGGACGGTACCATGCACCACTCCCCATTCCAGCGACGATGGACTGGGAGAACCACCGCAGTCAATGGAATGGTGGAACGGGATCGCGTGGACGCCTCCACTAACTTTTGTAGTCGATCTGTGGCTGCTACTGGCCGGAGGCATCTCCGCCATCGCCCGGTTGACGCTAACCAACTGTGCTGTTTTACTTTCTTCTACTCAACCCGTGGCTGCTACTGGCCGGAGACATCTCCGCCATCGCCCGGTTGATTGTGCTATATTTATTTTCTTTTACTCAACCTGTGGCTGTCACTGGCCGGAGTTATCTCCGCCATCGCCCGATTGAAACTAACCATTGATTGGACTAACTATATATTGTTTGAAAGATTGGGTGCGGTTTGTTTCTGTTTCATGTTGATGTGGGATTTATTGTTTTGCACTGGACTAATCTGTTTCATGTTGATATGATTTTATAATTGTTGTGTTGGACTAATTAATCCTTTATTGTGATGGACTAATCCTCTGTTTTTGGAACTGTTGTTGAAAGAAACTGGATTAATTTAACCAACCCTCCAAACTTCGATAGGGTCAGTCCATAGTGCCACCGATCTGAGCATTGAACGCACTACCACTGTCGCCCAAATGGGAGAGCCATAACCTATGTAACCTATCAAGCCTCCTTTGATGCTACCCACTTGGCAAGTCTAGTCGGATACTGCATAGTTGTGGTCGGGGCTAGTCTTGTGAAGGTTCCGGAGCAAGGCGTCGCTCATGAGTTGGGGACGTGCCGGATTCACTTCGTCCTAAGACATAGAGTTATGTCGGTAGCTATACAGGGAGTGTCTGGGTAGCGTGAACGGTTATGTAAGTGTATCTTGCCGTCATGAAGCAAGGTGCATTTAGATGGGTGGTAACTGCAACCTCTCGAGAGTGTATCAACTAGCGGCTAGCCTTGTTCCTAGGTTATGGAACAGTTCAGTGTCGGTCACACTATTGTCCTTTGTCGAGTCCGGAGGTTAAACTTAAGATCGGTTTGAAAGAAAGGTGAACAACCTAATTTAGAATAGGCTGTTGCAGGGAATATTACTTGAATCTTGGATGGTTACCCGTGTTTGGGGTGACGGTGTGATCGTTGGGAGCCTAGAGTTAGGCCCGAGCCAACATCAACCGTGCATGCCCAGGATGGAACGTGAGGCCAGTGGGCCTAGCAGTTTGACAGATGTGATAAGGCCGTGAGGCCTAGTTGAGATGACAGGTGATGTTATAATATTTGGCACCAACGGGTACACCCGTTATTCGTTACAGGTAAGTTCTCTTGTATGATCACCGGTATACGATCCAACCCCACCTGGCTTGGACTCTGTATTGGTGATACCCCTAGTATTTGCTTATACCATGATTTGTTGTGCTGCCTTGTTGCTACCCACTTGGACTGCCGTAAGTAGACACTTGCCATGTTTAGATTATTCTCTGTCGCTAGCTACTTGTTGCCTGATCGCTTGACTGTTCATGTCTTGTGGTTGTTTTCTTGCGAGTACGTCACCGTACTCAAACTGGCTTTTCATGTGGCCAGACATTGAGAGGATTCATCTTCTACTATCGCAAAGAGATGGAGCAAGAGCGTGCTAGGATCAGTAGCCCAGCCAGATGCCTGTGGAATGGAGTCCCTCCAAGCCGTTGCCGAATCTATGACTTCTGCTGCCAGTTAAACTCTGTCCCGTGCCACACTTGGTCATGATAATCTTTTATGCCTTGATGGCCATGTAAAATCATTTGTATCCCTCTGGGCCTGATTGTGTAATGATATTTCTGCTATGTTGCATTGTCGTAACGTGCATCCGGATATCCTGGGCTGGCGCACGGGGCGACCGCCTCTCTGGCGATATGTGTCAGAGGGGGGTGCCACAATAGAGAAGCTATCTAGTCCCCCATAACAAGCAAGGCTTTTAGACTTGTGAGAGCGGCTGGTTTTAGAGAAATGAGTACATTCCTCTTTCTCCTTGGTTTCACCATTGTCCAATGTTTAGAGCTGATTTCTCAGATTTTCATTGCGCGGAGGAGAATGGTGAGTTATATTTATATTTTTCGTAAGCCGCTCTCGGGTTGATTCAGGTGAGGACGTAATCCATCAACACCGGGTGAAAGGGAGGAAATGACCTTGCTTGTCAAAAGTTATATCTAGCTCTCTACTGCTTCCTCATGAGCTAAAAAACAGAGACACAAAAAGGAGCATTTTGAATAATTTAAAGGTAGCACATGACAAATTTACTTGGAGTAGCAAGGAAATACCACATATAGGAAGATATAGTGGACTCTCATGGAATACTTTTTGGCTTAGGGAGTTGGATGCACGAGCAGAATTCCCACTCAGTACAGGTGAAGGCTAGCAAAGGACTGGGAAGCGACCAATTGAGAGCACTGCTGTCATAATCATGCTTTGCGACAAAATTAATCAATGAATAGAGCATATGAGTGATACTACAATTCTAAGCACAATAAATCGTCAAGGCATAACAGACCGTATTTTTAGTATTTTGACATGTGTGAACATGTGCCAAGTCAATCCAATTAAATCTTTTGGAGGAGGATCTCACTTCACCATACCATGTTATAAACAATGCAAAACATGCTCATGTCTACATGACAAATTATTAACTCTTAACAAGTTGAGGCCAAGCATAAGAATCCATAAGAGCTAAGCAATATTATCTACACAACATCCTATCATAGAAAACTAAAACATTAGCACGAGGATAAACATCTGTACAAAAATGAAAGCAAATAGAGTTCATACCAACTTTCCTCATCATATCCCTGCGGCCAAATATCGTCATTATTGCATAGATACTTGCACATCCGAAAGATATAGAGATAATAAAAGTGTGCAAGTGTCGTCACCAACACGGGTTGAACTCTAAAACAACTATACAAAATAAATAAGAAGAGAAAATATTTTGTGTTTTTTCAAATAGTGAAAAGGGAAAAGTGCAAAAGCTAAAAGAGAAATCTTTTTGTTGTTTTCAGTTTTGGAAGGAAGCAACTTAAAACGAGAGAGAGAACGGATGAATAAGAAGCAAAAGAATTTTTTTTGTTCTTTTTTATTATAAGAAAGAAAAGCAAACAAAGAGAAAATCTTTTTGGGTTTTTAAGTAGTAAACAAAAAGAGCAACAAAAGCGACCGAGCAAAATGAAAAGAACAAAAAGAAAGCAATGAATATACAAAGAAATAACGAACACACCGACATATAATAATTGAGTGAACGAAATAAAAAGATGTCGGTGAGAGATACATGCTCCCTCAAGCTTAGGCTTTTGGCCTAAGTGGGATTCATCTACCATGGTGGCGGCACGCCCCATTTGGCGCCCAGCTGTGGCTACCACTGCAAGTCCTGTGGCTCATCCTGTGGCTCCTCCTCAGGGACTAGTGAAGCGAGATACTCATCCAGCACCTCCTCAGAAAACGAGTATCCGTCCCTAGCAACAGTGTTAAACAAAACAGGAGCAGGCAATCTCACAAAGCGAGGGTTATCCAAATCAAAACCAAATAACAATCTATATTGCAAGTTCTCCAGAGTGGAATCATAAGTGACAAAATGATGAGATTTCATTGCAGCAAGATCAAGCCTAATAAAGTCCAACTCTAAATCATCCTCTCTAGGAGGAAGCATGGCAGTAGTAAGTGATACGTCTCAAACGTATCTATAATTTTTGAGTGATCCATGCTTGTTTTATGTCATTGTCACATGTTTTTGCCATCTTGTTATATCATTTTAAGGCATTTTATTGGACTAACCTATTGACAAGATGCACAGTGCCAGTTCCCTGTTTTTGTGCTGAAATTGTTGCAGAAAGGTACTTCTGGAAATATTCTCGTAATTGAACGAAAATTTACGACGATTTTTTATTAGACAAATGAAGACCAGAGCCAAAAGGGCGACCTGGGGGGCCACCCACAGGCCAGGGGCAGCCCCCTGCCGTGGCCCTAGGGCAACCCGCGGGTGGGACCCGCCCCTGCCCCGTGGGCACCCCCTCGGCCGCCTTTGACGCCTATAAAATCATCCCCGACGAAAAAACCCTAACCCCCGAAGGATTTTCCCAAATACGCAACAGAGCTCCGCCGCCGTCGCCGACAAGTTTCAGGGGGATCGACCACCGGAGCCATCTCCATCGACACCGCTGCTTCCCGCGATGAGGAGGGAGTAGTCCCTCACCGGGGCTGAGGCTTATACAAGTAGCTATGTGGTTATCTCTCTCTCCCATGATGTGATCTTCGTTGTGATCATGAGCTTTGTTAGTATAGTTGAATACATGATGTTTCCCTATGTGTAATGGATATGATTTTGCTCAAGTGATGTTATTTAGTACAATTTCCGTACTCATCATTGTGATCACGGTATCTCGGTGATAGTGTGGGTGCCGTGTGTGACTCTATGGATAATAGATTGGAAGGATCTTCATCATGAGTTTGTTCTTTATTATTGTTGGATTGAATAGATCATGAGGTTTCTTGATGCTTGTGTTATTGAAGAAAGAGACTATTCAAGAAATATGTTGTGGTGTTTGTTAGTACTATCTTTGGATGCGGATAGTGACAGCATGAAGTGTCCATAGATGTGGAATACGAACTTTGAGGTGTGCTTTTCGTAGCCCTATGCAATTCTCATCCTATTTGATCCACGAAAGAATGATCTCCGAGTGACGTCTACCATGCATGTGTTTTTGTGGAACTATTATGTGTTTAATTATGTTAATGATGTTGAGAGTAGTCACTAGTGAAAGTATGAAGCCTAGGCCTTGTTTCCAAGCAGTTATACACCGTTTTTAGTCACTTTTGTCACTTGTTTGCTTGCTGCCATTTTTATTACAGAATTACAAAATCACCTTTTACCATCCATATTACTTGCATTTTACCATCTCTTCGTCGAACTAGTGCACCTATACAACTGACAATTGTATTAGGTGTGTTGGGGACACAAGAGACTTCTTGTATCTTAATAGAAGGGTTGATTGAGAGGGATATCTTTGACCTCTACCTCCCGTGGATTCGATAAACCTTGGGTTACTCACTTAAGGTAATTTGCCGCTGTCCTACAAACCTCTGCGCTTGGACGCCCAACAAGTCTACAAGAATAGAAGTGTGTAGTAGACATCAAGCTAATTTCTGGCGCCGTTGCCGGGGAGGTGAGCGCTTGAAGGTATCTTCTTTAGATTCTGAAGTTATATCTTTTTGTTTCTTGTTTTTATTTCACTAGTTTGGCTTATGGAACGTTGTTCTTTGAATTTTCTTTTGAGAGTGACCTCTCCACCACTCCCATGGTGGATAAGGTTACTCCACATACTGAATGTATTCCTTTCAAGATACCGATGGGGATAATTGATCGTGTTATGAGCAATTGCTATGCAGGAGATGGAGCTATACATCCTAGTTATCATCTGCTTTATATCAAAGAGTTATGTGAGTTGTTTGAGATTGCAGGTGTATCAAGAGAGGTAATCATGAGTAAATTATTTTCCTTATCACTTAAGGAGAAAGCATTGGAGTGGTATAGGCTGCTAGACAATTCTCACTTGTTGGATTGGAAGGAGCTTATGTCTCTCTTTTATTCTAAATTTTATCCTCTTTATGAAATTCATCGAGATAGAAATTATATCTACAATTTTTGGCCACATGACGGAGAGAGCATTGCTCAAGCTTGGAGGAGATTGAAATCATTAATGCTTAAATGTCCTAACCATGATCTTTCCAAGGATATTATTGTTAACAATTTTTATGCAAGGCTATCTCAACATGACAAGGAAATACTTGATGCTTCTTCTATGGGTTTGATACGTCTCAAACGTATCTATAATTTTTGAGTGATCCATGCTAGTTTTGTGTTATGGTCACATGTTTTTACTATCATTTATATCATTTTTATGCATTTTGTCGGACTAACCTATTGACAAGATGCCAAGTGCCAGTTCCCTATTTCTGCTGTCTTTTTGTTTTAGAAATTTACTTCTGGAAATATTCTCGGAATTGCACCAAAATTTATGGGGATTATTTTTACGCCAAGACGAAGACGAAGTCTGAAGGGGAGCCTCGAAGGCGGCCCACAGGGCAGACACGGCCACCTGCCACGGCCCTAGGGGGACTCACGGGTGGGGCCCGCCCCTACCCGGGGGGCACCTCCTCGGCCCCCCTCCGACGCCTATAAAATCAGAAATAACCTAAAAACGTGGAGGCGGCCATTATTTTCTAGAAACTCAACCCCGATGCGCCATCACCGAAAACCCTAGTTCGGGGTCCAATCTGAAGCTGATCCCGGCACTCTGCCAGAGGGGAGATCGATCCCGGAGGGCTCTTCATCACCATGCCTTCCTCCGGGATGATTTGTGAATAGTCTCACCTTGGACTACGGGTCCATGGCAGTAGCTAGTTGGTAATCTCTCTCTCTTGTGCTTCATGTCTTATGATCTTGTGAGCTGCCTAACATGATCAAGATCGATTATTGTAATGCTATATGATGTGTTTGCTAGGATCCGATGGATTATGAAGTTATGTTCAGATTGTGCATGATTCTTATATGAGTAATATATGTTCTTGCATTCTCTCTGATGTGCGTAGTTACTTTGGCCAAGTGATTGTGTGTATCTCCAAGAGAGGGTATTTATGCTAGATAGTGGGTTCATGCCCCCTTTTGTTCCTGGGCACGAGTGAGAGAAACGTCTAAGGGCGATGGTGTGCTATTGCTACTAAGGGTAAAACAGCGGTGTTAATGTCTCTTTTGATGTTAGTATTGCTTACTTCATGCACTTTACTTAATGCAATTGTCTGTTGCTTGCAACTTAATACCGTTGGGTGACAGGCTGGATAGCGATCCCACGGTGGACTTTTTAGACAAAGACGCAGTTGGACTCAACGGTCTTTGTTCCTTGTCGTGATGCCTCCATAAATATTATCATGTCCTTTTTGTCATAGCTAAATTGGGTTTGTGTCATGATCTTGTCAATTGCCTAGCTGTAATTCGTTCACCCATTACATGCATATTTTATTTACTTGAGAGACTCCACTAGTGAACACATCTTTTTACATTGTTTACAACCTCATTTACTTGCTTTTAATTATCATTATTCCTCTGGTCACTTTTCATATTTTATCTATTTCATCATACAATTAACCGCTTTGTTTTCTGCGAGACCGGAAAGATTGACAACCTTTCCGTCGTTGGGGGCAAAGTATTTTGGTTGAGTGTGTGCAGGTCCACGTCTTTTGAAGGTCAAGCGCCAGAGATCTTCAACATTCACCTCGTTGTTGATTTCAAAGTCCTACTGGTTCGATAAACCTCGGTTCGTTAAACGAGGGAAAACTGCTACTAGCTGCAATTCCGCCTTCTCTTGGGGCACCACCCAACTTATTTTAATACAACAGCAGGGTTCTTTTACAAGTAAGAAGATTGATGCTAAATGGGATCTTATTGAAAAGATTCAACAAAACATTGAAGATTGGGAGATCGACAAAGGTAAAGAGTCAGGTATAAATTATGAGTATGATTGCATTAAGTCTTTGGTTGAAACTGATAGTTTTAATAAGCTTAGTGCTAAGTTTGGACTTGACTCTCATATAGTTGTTGATATCTATAAATCTTTTGCTTCTCATATTAATATTCCTGAAGAGAAAGGGTCTAAGCATCATGAACCTTTCAAAGACATTTGCAAACAAAATGAAATTGTTAATGATGATTGAAATATACATGATCCAATCTCTACAAATAATGTTCCATACAAGCATGTTAATTTTTGTGGAGTGCATAGACCTTGTGAAAGCACTCGGGTTGAAGAAGATAAATATTGTAAGTAACATAAGCATGAAAGAACTAGCAAATGGCTTAAGGATTTATATAAATTTGCTAGAGAATTAAATGACCTCTATCCTTTTATGTGTGAACTTTGCAATGAAGAAGGTCATTTTAATTTCCAATGCTCGTACTTTAATGATAGAATTATTAGCCAGTTTTGTGATAACATGATCACATCTAGTCTTTATGATGAACTTAAATTATTTTTGGGGTGTGAAGAGTTATCAGAAAAAACTTCTTGGTTAGATAGTAGTACTTTTGGGAAAATAGCATTCTCAAGGGAGCTTATCATTATTGTGTTGTTAATTGCCGTGACAATGCTTACATTGCAAAAATTAGAAAGAATATCACTTCACCAAAGTATAAAAGGACATATGTTTCTTATGTTGCCAATAATGAAAGGGAGAGATTCTCCCAAGTTTCTCCTGTCTTTTCTAATAATGAATCAGATTATGTTGAGAAGCTCCCTTTCCAACCACTCCCTCGTAAGGTGGTGAAGAAGAAGAAGAAGAAGAAGAGAGGGAGGAGTAAACATAAAGAGGAAACGACATCATCCCCTAAGCATATTTCTCCCATCATGGTTGTTCCTAATGAGCATGAATAAAAAATTATTGAAGATGATCCACTTAATTGTATTCATTATTATCTTGATGTTAAGTCTATAGGCACTATTGAAGAAGAAGATTATGTTATGCCTGTTACTTATTGTGATGATCATGATTGGGAAAATAATACTACTTATGATCTTGAAAATCTTTTTGGCACCAATTTTGAAAATGATGATATTGATAATTGTTATACTATTGGGAATATTCATGTTTCTTCTAATCATAATGTGGAAAACCCCAAGCTTGGGGATGATGGGTTTGAAAATCCTTTTGGTATTGAAAGTCATGATGATTTGTGTACAAAAATATATGCTTGGAAAGATCACTATCCGCTTGCTTATGATGATATTATGCCTCCAATTTTTGATGATTATTGTGATGATAACTATGCCATAAAGAATGATTTTAATCATCCCTACGAGACTCGTCATAATTATTACTCTCCTACTGAACATCATCTTTCTAATACACAATTAGTCTATCATGTCCAAGTTCTATATGATAGTCCTACTCTCAATGCTACTAATAATAAAGATTTTACTTATGTGGAGAGTAATAATAATACTTTTATGCATGTAAATCATGAGAAAAATGCTTTATGTGATGGTTATGTTATTGAGTTTTCTTATGATTCTACTGAAAGTTTTTATGAGAGAGGGAAGTGTGGTTATATAAATTTTTATCTTATGAAGTTTCCCCTCTTTATGTTGAAGGTTTTAATGTTGCACTTGCTTTGTCTTCCTATGCTTAATGCTTTATGCTCCAATGATTTATTTTCCTACAAGATGCCTATGCATAGGAAGAGAGTTAGACTTAAACGTGTTTGATATTTTCTTCATGATTCTCTCTTTTGCGTTCCAACTCTTATTCTTATGAGAGCATCATTAAAATTATCATGCCTAGCTAAAAGGCTTAAAATAAAAGCGCTTGTTGGGAGACAACCCATCTTTTACTTTCAGTTTGTTTTTATTTTTCTTGAGTCATGAAGTTGTTGCCTCTGTAGCAACTTCATTGTATCTTTTTGTTTTGGTTTTTTATGCCAAGTTTAGCCTCTAATGCATTGAAAGTATGAGGTGTTGTTTTGCTGTCCAGAAACAGATTTCAGTCCTTCACTGTTCGAAAATCTAGAAAATCCCTGAATTTTATATTTTTCTGATAATTTTAGAAAGCAAGCCTGATACTTTTATCTATCTTTCTTTAGTTTTGAGCAACAGAAGTGCCTCAAAAAATTCAATCTTTACAGACTGTTCAGTTTTTGACAGATTCTGCTTTTATTTTGTATTCGTCTCTTTACTATCGTCAAATGTGATACTCTTGAGGAGGAGTGCCACATTGAAGCTTAGTAAATAGTAGCTAATACCCAATAAAGTTGTTTGCAATTTGTCTTGAGTTGAACACATATGCATTTTAATTTAAGAGCACTAACCCTCTAATCAAATTATGAGAAGTTTTGTGTGAAGTGAGTTTTTAAGTTCTAAAGGAGAGGAATATGAAGAAATTGAGGATGGTCCAGAGCTCAAGCTTGGGGATGCCCCCATGGCATCCCCTCTGAATATCAAGAACCATCAAGAGTCAAAGCTTGGGGATGCCCAAGGCATCCCCTCATCTTCATCGACTATCATAAGGTCGTCTTCGTTGAACTTCGTTTTTATCACTTTACATATTATGTGCTATGCTTGGAGCGTCTTTTTACTTTAAGTTTTGTTTTGTTTGTTTGCTGGTCATATGCTTGTTGGATCCTTGCTTTGTTTGTGTGGGAGAGAGACACGCTCCGCTTTTTCATTTGAATACTCATTTGCTTCGCTTATATCTTGTTGAGTATTCTTAGCTACTGTTTGTTTGCTAGCAAGCTCTCACTTTCAGCTTTTATCTTGTTTAGAGCTGCTAGTAGTTGTTGTTAAACTCTCATGTTCTTCACTTATATTTGTTGGAGAGTTGTTGTTGGTAAATTGCTTGAATTGTCAAAGGGACAAAATGCTATTCATGTGATATTGGAATGAAATGAAAAGCCTGCATAGTATTGTAGATCATTGTGTGGATACTTGATACTTCTCATTTGTTTTGAGATATTAGGATGAATGCTTAAACTTGCTGGTTATTTGAGTGGAATTGATTAGTAAAGAAATACTGCTAAAAACTTGAAACTATGTGGTGTTTCGTAGTTGTTAATTCTTTAAGCTAATCTTTCCATCAAAAGAATTGTTTGGTCAACATTGGAGACGGTGTGAAGCTTTTATGGTTATGATGGATAAATGTCTTATGCTACTCTGTTACCGGTTAATTTTAGATGTTTGCTTCAAATACCTTCTTTGCTAAGCCCAAAAATTCGTACTGAGTGTATGGTTCACTCGTGCATCCAAATCCCAAAGCCAAACTATCTTGCCAGCTGAGTCCACCATATCTACCTATGCATGGTATTTCCTGCCATTCCAAGTAAATTTGTCATGTGCTATATTTAAAAATTCACAATACTCCTTTTTGTGCCTCTGTTTTTAAGCTCATGAGGGAGCAGTAGAGAGCTAGATATAACTTGTGACGAGCAAGGTCATTTCCCCCCTTTCACCCGGTGTCGATGGATTACGTCTTCACTTGAATCAACCCGAGAGCAGCTTAAGCAAAATATAAATATAACTCACCATTCTCCTCCGCGCAATGCAAATCTGAGAAATCAGCTCAAACATTGGACAGTGGTGAAACCAAGGAGAAAGAAAAGCGTACTCGCTCCTCTAAAAACCAGCTGCTCTCACAAGTCTAAAAGCCTTGCTTGTTATGGGGGACTAGATAGCTTCTCTGTTGTGAAGTCGTTGACGAAAGCATGCATGTCTCAAAATTGTTTTACTTCTGTTTCATAAAATAAAAAGCTCTAGCACATGACTAATCCCTGCTTCCCTCTGCGAAGGGCCTTTTTCTTTTACTTTTAATGTTGAGTCAGTTTTCCTCTTCCTTCTATCTCCACCAAAGCAAACATCTAGCATTGACCCTGGGTATCATTGATCATATTGCATTGTCAGATTAAACATGAATCTTTATATTGACTTTACCGTTGGAAGTTGAAGATTTTTGCTAAAACTTACATCTTCTTTGTTTTGATTCTCAAACACTTTTTTCATGGAACTATTACCTTTGTGGATTAATCAAATATGTGGATCACATTGCTTTCATGTCTTTAACGTACTAATTATGAAAGGTTTTGCTTGAATGATTCAACTTGGTTATTCATTGCTTTCTTGCTATCAACTATAGACAATTGTTTTGTATCACTTCATTCACATCCTATGCTTTACATTACTATCTTGATCACGATTGTGTTGGTTGCATGTCTCATAAAAAATGATTTTGTTATCACTTACCTACTCGAGGACGAGTAGGAGTTAAGCTTGGGGACGCTGATACGTTTCAAACGTATCTATAATTTTTGAGTGATCCATGCTTGTTTTATGTCATTGTCACATGTTTTTGCCATCTTGTTATATAATTTATGGCATTTTATTGGACTAACCTATTGACAAGATGCCTAGTGACAGTTCCCTGTTTTTGTGCTGAAATTGTTTGATACGTCTCAAACGTATCTATAATTTTTGAGTGATCCATGCTAGTTTTATGTTATTGTCACATGTTTTTGCTGTCATTCATATCATTTTTTATGCATTTTGTTGGACTAACCTATTGACAAGATGCCAAGTGCCAGTTCCCTATTTCCGCTGTCTTTTTGTTTCAGAAATTTACTTCTGGAAATATTCTCGGAATTGGACCAAAATTTATGGGGATTATTTTTATGCCAAGATGAAGAAGGAGTCCGAAGGGGAGCCTCGGAGGCGGCCCACAGGGCGCACGCGGCCTCCTGCCACGGCCTAGGGGGGACCCGCGGGTGGGGCCCGCCCCTGCCCGTGGGGCACCTCCTCGGCCCCCTCCGACGCCTATAAAATCCGAAATAACCTAAAAACGTGGAGGCAGCCATTATTTTCTAGAAACTCGACCCCGACACGCCGTCACCGAAAACCCTAGTTCGGGGTCCAATCTGAAGCTGATCCCGCCACTCTGCCGGAGGGGAGATCGATCTCGGAGGGCTCTTCATCGCCATGCCTTCCTCCGGGATGATTTGTGAGTAGTCTCACCTTGGACTACGGGTTCATGGCAGTAGCTAGTTGGTAGTTTCTCTCTCTTCTGCTTCATGTCTTATGATCTTGTGAGCTGCCTAACATGATCAAGATCGATTATTGTAATGCTATGTGATGTGTTTGCTGGGATCCGATAGATTATGAAGTTATTTTCAGATTGTGCATGATTCTTATATGAGTAATTTATGTTCTTGCATGCTCACCAATGTGCGTAGTTACTTTGGCCAAGTGATTGTGTGTATCTCCAAGAGAGGGTATTTATGCTAGATAGTGGGTTCATGCCCCCTTTTGTTCCTGGGCACGAGTGACAGAAACGTCTAAGGGCGAGGGTGTGCTGTTGCTACTAAGGGTAAAACAGCGGTGTTAATGTCTCTTTTGATATTAGTATTGCTTACTTCATGCACTTTACTTAATGCAATTGTCTGTTACTTGCAACTTAATACCGTTGGGTGACAGGCTGGATAGCGATCCCACGGTGGACTTTTTAGACAAAGATGTAGTTGGACTCAACGGTCTTTGTTCCTTGTCGTGATGCCTCCATAAATATTATCATGTCCTTTTGTCATAGCTAAATTGGGTTTGTGTCATGATCTTGTCAATTGCCTAGCTGTAATTCGTTCACCCATCACATGCATATTTTATTTACTTGAGAGACTCCACTAGTGAACCCATGGCCCCCGGTCCACCTTTTTACATTGTTTACAACCTCATTTACTTGCTTTTAATTATCATTATTCCTCTGGTCACTTTTCATATTTTATCTATTTCATCATACAATTAACCGCTTTGTTTTCTGCGAGACCGGAAAGATTGACAACCTTTCCGTCGTTAGGGGCAAAGTATTTTGGTTGAGTGTGTGCAGGTCCGCGTCTGTTGAAGGTCAAGCACTAGAGATCTTCAACATTCACCTCGTTGTTGATTTCAAAGTCCTACCGGTTCGGTAAACCTCGGTTCGTTAAACAAGGGAAAACTGCTACTAGCTGCAATTCCGCCTTCGCTTGGGGCACCACCCAACTTATTTTAATACAGCAACATTGTTGCAGAAAGTTACTTGTGGAAATATTCTCGGAATTGGACGAAAATTTACGACGATTTTTTATTGGACAAATGAAGACCGGAGCCAAAAGGGCGACCTGGGGGGCCACCCACAGGCCAGGGATGACCCCCTGCCGTGGCCCTAGGGCAGCCCGTGGGTGGGACCCGCCCCTGCCCTGTGAGCACCCCCTCGGCCGCCTCCGACGCCTATAAAATCATCCCCGACGAAAAAACCCTTTTTGTCACTCTCATTCTGATGGTAGCTCTTCAAAAATTTATAAAAGAGTTAATGAAGTCCTTGTCACTTTCAAACATAAGACTGCTTTGGTTGATTTCTTGGTTCTTGAGTCAAAGGCTCAAGCTAATATCGTTCTTGGAAGATCTTTCCTTTGTTCTGTGGGAGCTTTTATTGATGTTAAAAAGGGCTGCATACGTTTTCGTTTTCCCATTAGGTGCAGGTTCTCCTTTCCCCTCAAAGAGAAAGAAGTGTTTATTGAAGTAAAAGTTGCAATGGATTTCGAAAAAACTTGATATTTGGCATTGCGCCTAGCTAAAAGGCGTTAAAGAAAAGCGCTTGTTGGAAGGCAACCCATCTTTTATTTTCAGTTTGCTTTTTTGATTTTCTTGAGTCATGAATTTATTACCTCTATAGCAACTTCATTGTATCTTTTTCTTTTGGTTTTTTTTGTGCCAAGTTTAGCCTCTAATGCATTGAGAGTGAGAGGTATTGTGTTGCTGTCCAAAAACAGATTCTGTGCGCCTGTTTCACGAAAATCCTAAAATCGCCAGTATTTTATCTTTTTCGGATAATTTTTTACAGCAAGCCTGATGATTTTATATATCTTTCGTTAGTTTTAAGTTTTTTGATTTGAGCTGCAGAAGTGCCTTGAAAAATTCGATCTTTACAGACTGTTCAGATTTTGACAGATTCTGCTTTTATTTTGCATTTGTCTCTTTACCATCGTCATATGTGATACTCTAGGGGTAGAGTGCCACATTGAGGCTTATTAAACAGTAGATAATGGTTAATGAAGTTGGTTTGCAATTTGTCATGAGTTGAACACATGTGCATTTTAATTTATGAGCTAACCCTCTAATCATATTATGAGAAGTTTTGTGTGAAGGGAGTTTTTATGTTCCAAAGGAGAGGAATATGAAGAAATCGAGGATGGATCAGTGCTCAAGATTGGGGATGCCCCCATGGCACCCCCTCTGAATATCAAGAACTATCAAGAGTCAAAGCTTGGGCATGCCCAAGGCATCCCCTCATCTTCATCGACTATCATAAGGTCGTCTTCGTTGAACTTTGTTTTTATCACTTTACATATTATGTGCTATGCTTGGAGCGTCTTTTTACTTTCAGTTTTGTTAGTTTGTTTGCTAGTCCTATCTTTGTTGGATACTAGCTTTATTTGTGTGGGAGAGAGACACGCTCCGCTTTTTCGTTTGAATACTCCTTTGCTTCGCTTATATCTTTTTGAGTATTCTTAGCTACTGTCTGTTTTCTAGTAAGCTCTCGCTTTTAGCTTTTATCTTGTTTAGAGCTTCTAGTTGTTAAGTTAAACTCTCCTTTTCTTCACTTATACTTGTTGGAGAGTTGTTGTTGAAAAATTGCTTGAATTGTCAATGCGACAAAATGCTATTTGTGTGATGATAGAATAAAATGAAAAGCCTGCATAGTTTTGTAGATCATGGTGTGGATACTTGATGCTTCTCAATTGTTTTGAGATGTTAAGTTGAATGCTTAAACTTGCTGGTTATTTGAGTGGAATTGATTAGTAAATAAATATGGTTGAAAGCTTGAAATTGTGTGGTTTTTCACAGTTGTTAATTCATAGTGCTAATCTTTCCATCAAAAGAATTGTTTGGTCAACAAGGGAGACGGTGTAGAGTTTTTATGGTTATGACCGATAAATGTCTTATGTTGTTCTATTACCGGTTGTTGTTAGATGTTTGCTTCAAACACACTTTTTTTGCTAAGCCTAAAAATTCGTACTGAGTGTATGGTTCACTCGTGCATCCAATCCCTAAAGCCAAACTTTCTTGCCACCTGAGTCCACCATATCTACCTATGCATGGTATTTCCTACCATTCCATGTAAATTTGTCATGTGATACATTTAAAAATTCAAAATACTTCTTCTTTGTGCCTTTGTTTTTAAGCTCATGAGGGAGCAGTAGAGAGCTAGATATAACTTGTGACAAGCGAGGTCATTTCCCCCCTTTCACCCGGTGTTGATGGATTACGTCTTCACTTGAATCAACCCGAGAGCAGCTTAAGCAAAATATAAATATAACTCACAATTCTCCTCCGCGCAATACAAATCTGAGAAATCAGCCCAAACATTGGACAGTGGTGAAACCAAGGAGAAAGAAGAGCGTACTCGCTCTTCTAAGAACCAGCTGCTCTCACAAGTCTAAAAACCTTGCTTGTCATGAGGGACTAGATAGTTTCTCTGTTGTGAAGTCGTTGACGAAAGCATGCATAACTCAAAATCATTTTACTTCTGTTTTAAAAACCAAAAAACTCTAGCACATGACTAATCCCTGCTTCCCTCTGCGAAGGGCCTTTCTTTTACTTTTAATGTTGAGTCAGTTTTCCCCTCTTCCTTCTATCTCCACAAAAGCAAACATCTAGCATTGACCCTGGGTATCGTTGAGCATATTACATTATCAAGATTAAACATGAATCTTTATATTGACTTTATCTATAAGATAAGCCGTTGGAAGTTGAAGCTCTTTGCTAATGCTTACATCTTCCTTTGTGTTGATTCTCAAACACTTTTGTCATGGAATTATTATCCTTGTGAATTAGTCAAATATGTTGATCACATTGTTTTCATGTCTTTGACATACTATTTATGAAAGGTTTTGCTTGGATGATTCAACTTGTTTATTCATCGCTTTCTTGCTATCAATTATAGACAATTGTTTTGTATCTCTTCATTCACATCCTTTGATTTGCATCACTATCTTGATCAAGAATGTGTTGGTTGCATGTCTCATCAAAAATTATTTGTTATCACTTACCTACTCGAGGACGAGTAGGAGTTAAGCTTGGGGATGCTGATACGTCTCAAACGTATCTATAATTTTTGAGTGATCCATGCTACTTTTGTGTTATTGTCACATGTTTTTACTATCATTTATATCATTTTATGCATTTTGTCAGACTAACCTATTGACAAGATGCCAAGTGCCAGTTCCCTGTTTCTGCTGTCTTTTTGTTTCAGAAATTTACTTCTGGAAATATTCTCGGAATTGGACCAAAATTTATGGGGATTATTTTTGCGCCGGGACAAAGGAGTCCGAAGGGGAGCCTCGGAGGCAGCCCACAGGGCGCACGCGGCCTCCTGCCGCGGCCTAGGGGGGACCCGCGGGTGGGGCCCACCCCTGCCCGTGGGGCACCTCCTCGGCCCCCTCCGACGCCTATAAAATCCGAAATAACCTAAAAACGTTGAGGCGGCCATTATTTTCCAGAAAGTCGACCCCGACGCGCCGTCACCGAAAACCCTAGTTCGGGGTCCAATCTGAAGCTGATCCCGGCACTCTGCCAGAGGGGAGATCGATCCCGGAGGGATCTTCATCGCCATGCCTTCCTCCGGGATGATTTGTGAGTAGTCTCACAATTGGACTACGGGTCCATGGCAGTAGCTAGTTGGTAGTCTCTCTCTCTTGTACTTCATGTCTTATGATCTTGTGAGCTGCCTAACATGATCAAGATCGATTATTGTAATGCTATGTGATGGGTTTGCTGGGATCCGACGGATTATGAAGTTATGTTCAGATTGTGCATGCTTCTTATATGAGTAATTTATGTTCTTTCATGCTCTCCGATGTGCGTAGTTACTTTGGCCAAGTGATTGTGTGTATCTCCAAGAGAGGGTATTTATGCTAGATAGTGGGTTCATGCCCCCTTTGGTTCCTGGGCACGAGTGACAGAAACGTCTAAGGGCGAGGGTGTGCTGTTGCTACTAAGGGTAAAACAGCGGTGTTAATGTCTCTTTTGATATTAGTATTGCTTACTTCATGCACTTTACTTAATGCAATTGTCTGTTGCTTGCAACTTAATACCGTTGGGTGACAGGCTGGATAGCGATCCCATGGTGGACTTTTTAGACAAAGACGCAGTTGGACTCAACGGTCTTTGTTCCTTGTCGTGATGCCTCCATAAATATTATCATGTCTATTTTTTCATAGCTAAATTGGGTTTGTCTCATGATCTTGTCAATTGCCTAGCTGTAATTCGTTCACCCATCACATGCATATTTTATTTACTTGAGAGACTCCACTAGTGAACCCATGGCCCCCGGTCCACCTTTTTACATTGTTTACAACCTCATTTACTTGCTTTTAATTATTATTATTCCTCTGGTCACTTTTCATATTTTATCTATTTCATCATACAATTAACCGCTTTGTTTTCTGCGAGACCGGAAAGATTGACAACCTTTCCGCCGTTGGGGGCAAAGTATTTTGGTTGAGTGTGTGCAGGTCCGCGTCTGTTGAAGGTCAAGCGCCAGAGATCTTCAACATTGACCTCGTTGTTGATTTCAAAGTCCTACTGGTTCGATAAACCTCGGTTCGTTAAACGAGGGAAAACTGCTACTAGCTGCAATTCCGCCTTCGCTTGGGGCACCACCCAACTTATTTTAATACAGCAGCATTGTTGCAGAAAGTTACTTCTGGAAATATTCTCGGAATTGGATGAAAATTTACAACGATTTTTTATTGGACAAATGAAGACCGAAGCCAAAAGGGCGACCTGGGGGCCACCCACAGGCCAGGGGCGGCCCCCTGCCGCGGCCCTATGGCAGCCCACGGGTGGGACCCGCCGCTGCCCTGTGGGCACCCCCTCGGCCGCCTCCGACGCCTATAAAATCATCCTCGACGAAAAAACCCTAACCCCCGAAGGATTTTCCCAAATACGCAACAGTGCTCCGCTGCCATCGCCGACAAGTTTCGGGGGTCAGATTGATCCTGTTCCGGCACCCTGCCGGAGGGGGGATCGACCGCCGGAGCCATCTCCATCGACACCGCTGCTTCCCGCGATGAGGAGGGAGTAGTCCCTCACCGGGGCTGAGGCTTATACAAGTAGCTATGTGGTTATCTCTCTCTCCCATGATGTGATCTTCGTTGTGATCATGAGCTTTGTTAGTATAGTTGAATACATGATGTTTCCCTATGTGTAATGGATATGATTTTGCTCAAGTGATGTTATTTAGTACAATTTTTGGAGTCATCGTTGTGATCACGGTATCTCGGTGACAGTGTGGGTGCCGTGTGTGACTCTATGGATAATAGATTGGAAGGATCTTCATCATGAGTTTGTTCTTTATTATTGTTGGATTGAATAGATCATGAGGTTTCTTGATGCTTGTGTTATTGAAGAAAGAGACTATTCAAGAAATATGTTGTGGTGTTTGTTAGTACTATCTTTGGATGTGGATAGTGACAGCATGAAGTGTCCATAGATGTGGAATACGAAATTTAAGGTGTGCGTTTCGTAGCCCTATGCAATTCTCATCCTATTTGATCCATGAAAGAATGATCTCCGAGTAACGTCTACCATGCATATGTTTTTGTGGAACTATTATGTGTTTAATTATGTTAATGATGTTGAGAGTAGTCACTAGTGAAAGTATGAAGCCTAGGCCTTGTTTCCAAGCATTGATACACCGTTTTTAGTCACTTTTGTCACTTGTTTGCTTGCTGCCATTTTTATTACAGAATTACAAAATCACCTTTTACCATCCATATCACTTGTATTTTACCATCTCTTCGCCGAACTAGTGCACCTATACAACTGACAATTGTATTAGGTGTGTTGGGGACACAAGAGACTTCTTGTATCTTAATTGCAGGGTTGCTTGAGAGGGATATCTTTGACCTCTACCTCCCGTGGATTCGATAAACCTTGGGTTACTCACTTAAGGGAAATTTGCCGCTGTCCTACAAACCTCTGCGCTTGGAGGCCCAACAAGTCTACAAGAATAGAAGTGTGTAGTAGACATCAGTAAGCATGATTGAGGCAATGATACCTCCATAAATAGTTCCTTTAACTTTATTAGTGCTAAGACGACGAGCAATAAGAGCACCAATGTTATAGGAATCATCATGATTAATTGCAGCGGCAAGAATAGCAAGATCAGAACTAGACATGTTACTCGTGTTATCCCGGGGAAGGATACAATAAGCAATGACATAGCCCAAATACCTCACAGCTGGAAACTGAATGCTCTTAAATTTTGCACGCATAGAGTCCCTCCAATCATCATGACAGATTCCGGCATAGAGCTCCTTGAGGTACTGGGGCTGCTTGTTCTTGCTTGTGAGCCCCGTGTTCTTCACACCCAAAGCACTGCAAAACTCAGTCAAAGGCATTCTCCAAGGTTGTTCATATAACATGAACTCCACACTTGGGTGATATTTATCATCAATGAAATTAAAGCTTTGCACAAAGATATTAGTGAGCTTAAGATATTGGGGCCTCTCCATTAATACAATATTCGTCAAGCATGCATTATTAACAATTCTAGTAAATTCTTTGCGTATACCTGCGGCTTGTAGAAATTCATAACGTGGGTATACCGATGAACGCACGCCCGTCTCACGGGCAAGCATAATGTCGGCACAGTGGAAACCAGGGTACCACGGGCCGGCCTGCCAGGGCCCACAAGATTCTTTGGATGATTTTCGCTAAGGGCCAGGCTCTCCAAGCCTGGCGAGCTTCGCGAGGTTTTCTCCCCTCGCGAAGGGTTTTCTCCTCGCCAAGGTTTCTTTCCCTCAGCGAGGGATCGCCCCTCGACAAGGCGTCTCCGACGCTGCACGCAATTCTACTAAGGACCAAGCCGAAGGGCTTGGCGAGGCTTCTCGCCTCGCGAAGCGCCTTCCTCGTGAAGCAATCTCTGCCTCCGCGGCAGAGCGCACATGGGCTCTGCGCCGTATGCAGAGTGACGCGCGTGCCTACGCGCGATGACGACAACGCCGCAGTTGCCGTTTCCATGTATAAAGCAGTCAACAAAGCGGAGCCAAGCAAAGCGGACAACGAGTATTGCCTCTTTGGTGACAAGGGAACCGTCTGCAGCTACGCTCCAAGGACGACGTCACCGTGGGTCACCTCCCACCTCGGCAAGCGCCAGCCCGCTGTCCAGCTGGTCGGTGCCCCTTTTCAGCTTTGGTGACGCCGTCCCCCCTGCCGTGGACCGCGTCCACGAGCCTTACCTTTATGGTAGACCTCACCTTTACGGTGCACCGCGCCTCCTCCTTCGTCGCCATGTGGTAGCCCTTCCCGCCCAAATGTTTGGGCAGAAGAGGCCCAGGGCGCCTATAAAAGGAGGGGAGGCACGCCTGTGCAAGGGGTTCCAAGATTCCAGAGTCAAAACCCTAGATCTGAAGACTAGCAAGTAGCCATTGTTGGCCACCTAGGGCTCGACAAGCTCTCCTTGTATTGTAAACTCTCCAAGCAGTGCAATACACAGAAGCAGGACGTAGGGGTTTTACCTCCACAAGAGGGCCCTGAACCTGGGTAATACCTTATGTCAATCTCTGCAGTGTCGTCCGCAGCGAGCCTGACGAGCACCGTCGCCGGAGCACGTTGTGGATTGTTTGACTCCGTGTTCAGCCCCTTACACGATACCTTGGAGACACCCCTAGTTCCTGGGGACAATCTCCGACATTTGGCGCGCCAGGTAGGGGGCTGAGGCGCGTCTTCATCCTCGACACAGCCATGGCCGGTTCTCATGCCGAACGTCTCGCTCGCCGGACGGCTAGCGCCGCCACCGCTCCCGCAGGCCGCCCGCGTGGCCGCCCGCGTGGGGGCTCTGCTCCGGAGCGCCGTGTCGACCCCGAGCCCCGCGTCGAGCACCCTGACGACGACATCTACCACACTGAGGACGACCTCGGCGAAGAGGAGGCCTCCTCCCTGCCCCCGTCGCGGGACCGTGCTGCTTCCTCGCTGGGCCGCCCTGCGCCCAGCCCGGCGACTGCGCTCCTCATGGCACAGGAGCTGCTGCAGTACCGCCCCACGCCGGCGGCTCAGGAGGGCTGGCTCAACCGCGTTGCCGAGCTCATCGGCGTCGCTCGCGCCGCGGCACCCGCGCCGTCTCGTTCCCTGGTTCCCTCTGCGCTTGTGGGAGACGTGGCGCACGGCGCACCTCCCGCGCCTCCTCTCCATCCCGCACCCGCTCCAGCTCCACCGGTTGCACCGCAACCTGCTCCAGCGGGGGCTCCTCCTCGCGACGGCCGCGCTGCATCGCACGCGTCGTCGCCGCATGACTGCCAGATCGTGCAGCGAGCCCCTGAGGACGCACGCGTGAGCATCGAGCGCGGGCAAGAACGCCGCAACCGCGCCGTCCAGGACGTCGCCACCGCCGGGCGCCACCTCCGCGCCACTCTTGCCAACGGCACGGTCACCTACGGCACGACGGCCGCATTCACTCACAGCCTTCGTCGCGTCGTCTGGCCGGTCAAGTTCAGGCCGGACCTCCCTCCGCGCTACGACGGCAAGAACAACCCCCTAGAGTTCCTGCAGCTCTACTCTTTGGCCATCCAGGCCGCCGGGGGCGACGACAAGGTCATGGCGAACTGGTTCCCCATGGCCCTCAAGGACTCTGCGTCCTCATGGCTCACCAACCTCCCCGCCGAGTCCATCAACTCTTGGGAGGAGCTCTGCCGGTGCTTCGTCGCCAACTTCAAGGGGACGTACGAGCGCGGCCTCACCTACAACGACCTCCGCGCCGTGCGCCAGAAGCCCGGCGAGACCCTCCGCAAGTACATCTAGCGCTTCAGCCAAGTGCGCAACAAGATCCCCAACGCCACCGACGCACAGGTCATTTCGGCCTTCCAGGCTGGGGTCACAGACGTGCGGATGCTCGAGAAGCTCGGCATCCACGACAACATCACCACCGTCGTCAAGCTTTTCGACTTGGCGGACAAGTGCGCCAAGGCTGAAGAGGGCCGCTTGTTCGTCAAGAACGAGCCAGGGGACCCCACCGAGGGGTCCAAGAAGAAGAAATCTTCTGAGAAGCGCAAGACTACTGCGGTCCTCGCGGCAGAGCCTGACGCCAAGCAGTCTCGCCAAGCTGCCACTCCAGCTGCAGGACCTGAGAAGAAGGATGATCGCCCCTTCTGCATCTACCACAACAGGCACTCTCACGCCACCGAGGACTGCTTCGACATCAAGAGGCTTCGCGAGGCTCGCGAGGCTCGCGAGGCAAACGGAGGCCGCGGAGGCCGCGGCGGAGGCCGCAGCGGCCGCGGGGGGCGACGCTGGAACAACAACTACAACGACAACTACCAGCAGAACCCTCAGGCCAACGCTGCCCAGCCCGCAAACGACAACCTGCCTGCCGAGGCTGACGAAGGCTACCAGGTGCCTCGCGGGGCAGCTTGTATCCTTGGCGGGGCCCAGGCCCCTCGCTCCAACCGCCACTTCAAGCAACTCGCTCGCGAGGTCGCAGCAGCCCTCCCTGGAGTCGAGGCCTCCAGGCCCCTCAAATGGTCTCAGTGCCCCATTACTTTCGACGCCGGCGACCACCCCAAGTCTACTTCAACCGTTGGCACTATCCCGCTGGTCTGCACTCCCACCATCAACAACATCGCCGTCTCTAAGACGCTCATTGATGGGGGTGCTGGCCTCAACGTCATCTCCGTCGAGACATTCGAGAAGCTGCAGGTGCCCTACGAGCGGCTCATGCCTACCAGGCCCTTCTCGGGAGTGACAGAGGGTCTCACCACCCCTCTGGGGCAGGTGAGGCTCGCCGTCACTTTCGGCACCCAGGCCAACTACCGCACCGAGCTGATCGACTTCGACGTCGCGCACATCGGCCTACCCTACAACGCCATACTCGGCTACCCCGCCCTCGCCAAATTCATGGCGGTGACCCACCACGCATACAACCTCGTCAAGCTCCCTGGCTCGGGTGGCACCATTGTCATCCGCGGCGTGGTCTCGGACGCCCTGTACGCTGCGCAAGCGGCCTACAAGGCTGCCGCGGTGGCGTCACCCGCCGACGAGGACGAGGAACCCCTCCCGAGGCCCCCCGCGAAGAAGAAGCAGCTGTTCTCCCAGGAGAAGGCCGCGACAAAACAAGTGTCTCTGGAGGCGAGTGGCTCGGGGGCTTGTGTCACCGTCGGCGCCAACCTGCCTCCTAAATAGGGGAGCGCGCTCCCGGAGGAGCAACGCTTCATCATCAAAGAAGAGAAACTCCTGGCCACGCCAGTGTAATGAACACCTATTTCAGGTCATTCTGAACCTTCGCGCATCGCGCCAGCATGTTTTGCGAATTCGGCAAAGCTGTTATTACTATTTATTCTCGCTCGTATGATCCCTCCTGTGTATCTCACGAGCGGGGGCTAGCAGGGTGCCATGCCACGGGAGCATCCCGGCAGCGCCTAAAACCCAAGGGATCCGAGCTCTGAACTTGCGGGTCAGCTCTCATGCATGTCAACTCTCAAGGAGCTCTGAACTCATGGGTCAGCTCCCGCGCACGTCAACTCACCAAGGATCACCAAAACCTTGGTGCCTGTTTCTCCTCGCGAGACACACATGAAGGAACCTACGAGCACCATAAGATTCTTTAGCTATCTATTGCTTGTGGGTATGCCTATTTCTCCAAGTGCAGGAAAACAGGCTCTCCAAGCCTCAGGCACCCTCTCCAAGGCGACAACGCCTCGCCAGGGAACCAACACCCTCTCCAAGGCGAGAATGCCTCGTTAAGCTAAGTACAAAGACTTGGTAGAATTTCCTCTTGCTGGTTTTTGCCCCTCGAGTCTCTTCTCTCTCTCCCACGCCTCATGGGCTGCTTGCACGTCAAAGGGGAGCCCCAAGCATCGCGCTTCGCGGAGCTCTTACTTCTTGAGGCCTCACGCACCCCCCGGACTTGTGGAGCACTGACTCGCACATACCGAAGCGGCGGTGGTGTAGCGCTAAGAGAGGGTCCTAAGACGTAGAGCGAAAAAGACATGAGGGGGGAGGAAAAAGGCTTCCCGAGGGACATTCACAAGCACACTCCAATATAACTTGACAAGTTTTTACAAAATTTACAATCAAAATGACTAAGATAAGTGTGCCCTCGGCACGCCCAGCTACAGGCAAGGAGCTCAGGCCGTCGCGCCTCCTGAGGTGCCTGCGCGATCCACGGTGTTTTCCGCCTCCTCCAGGGCTTCCTCGTCGTCGCCTTCGATCACCACTTGATCGAATTTCTTGGCGTACGCGATGGCGGCCTGCGTGGCGGTCTCCCGCGCCTTGTCGCTGATGGCGCGCGGCGGCTCCATCACGTCCTCAAGATCAAGTGAGGGCTGGAGCCTCACGAGGTTGCTGAAGACGTTGGTGACGGCGACGACAAGGAGGTCGCGACTCTCCTCCATGACACGCTTGTCGAAGCTCTTCGCGACCCCTTCAAGCTTTCCGAGGAACTGCTCGAAGAAGTGCGAGTATGAGGTCTCGTCGTCGGTCGCTGCGGAGAAGGAGGGGACGTCGATCCTCAGATCTCTCCCGACGGCACGCACGCGGCTCACCAAGCTCAGGAGAATGCTTTGACGCTGGCGCGTCATGAACCGGTCAACTTGGCGCTGGTCTCGTGCCTGCTCCACCAGGGCCGCGACCGGCCCCACCTGCTGCCGGAGCTCGTTCAGGTCTCTCTCCAGGGCGAAGGCGTTCCCCTCAGCGAGCGCCTGGGCCTCCCGAGAGACCTCGAGGCAAGAGGTCAACCGCTTCTCCTCCTGCTCAAGCTCCTTGATGCGCTTCTCGAGCTCCTTGCGCTTGGTCTTGAGGCGGTCCTCGTGCTTCGCGACCTTCTCGTCGTACTCCTTGGAGAGGTTTTCGCGGACGAGTTTGACCTTGAGGTCAGCCTCTTCTTGGAGCCTCTTATGCTCCGCCGCAAGGTTGGCCTCGTCGGTGGCCACCCGACCCTCACGTTCCTCCAGCTGCCCCTCGCGGGTGGCCTGGTCCTTCACGAGCAGCTGGATCTGCTCCTCGCGCCGCTGCAGCTCCTTCTCCTGGAGGGCGAGCTCTTCCTCGCGCCGTTTCAGCTCGACCTCACGAGGTGCCAGCTGCCCCTCGCGGGCGTCCAGTTGCTCGCGGAGCTCATTCAGGCTGGCCTTGACGGCCTCGGAGTCGGCGGCGAGTTTCTGCTTCGCGGCCGCCAGCTCGTCGTGCTTGGAGGTAGTTTCCACCTCGAGCGCTTCCCTGGCGGCGTCGAGCTCCTCCATCACCTCCTGCGCCTCCCGCTTGACGCTGTCGCGGGTCTCTTTGGCGAAGCGGATCGCTTCCTCGCGAGCCGCCTTTGCCGACGCGTCCTGCCGGCGGCACATCTCCACCCTCTCGAGGAGAAGAATCCAGGCGTCGCCGAGCCTTGCCCTTTCCTCCGCCAGGGCGTCTTCTTCCGCGGCGAGCTGCTCCTCCAGCCCGTCGAGCGCTCGCCGCGCCCGGTTGAGGACGATCCGGCGGTGGGCTGCTTGGCGATGCGGAGCTTGCAGCGCCAAGGAGACTCCCACGCTGCTGCTAGGTGCAGTTCCCTCGACGCTTGTCGAGGCGCCTAGGGCCTCCTGCCCCGAGCTTGTAGCGGCCGCCTCTGGTGCGACCTGGGGGCTTGTGGGGGCGCCTTCTTCGGCGCTCGCCTCGGTTGCCCTCTGGGGGCTGGGCGCCTTTTCGCGCTCAGCTTCAGCGCCAGCGGGCTCCGGCGTCGCCACCGCCCCCTGCTCCACAGGGGCGCCTCCGGCCCCCTCTGCAACGGCCGCGTCCGCCGTGGCCTCGGGTGCGTCAGCCCCTCTCGAGGAGGCCTCCTCCTCTGGAGGCGGCTCCATGACGATGTCCTCGTCCACGGCTTCCTCCTCCGTCTCCTGCTGGGCTGGAGGAGTCGCCGCCCTGGTTGGCGACGGCGCCGCCTCTACGGTCTCCTCCACGCGGTGCTCCGCCGCTGGAGGAGTCGCCGCCCGAATCGGCGGCGCCACGCTCTCCTCGGCCACCACCGTCCCCGCGCGGTGCTCGACCGCGGGAGGAACCCCTGCCTGCTGCGGCTCGCCAGCCGCAGGCGTCTCCGCGGCGACGCTGGTGGTCTCTCCGGCCTCGCCGAGCCGCCTCCTCTTTGGCTCTGCGGGCTGCCTGAAAGGAAGACAAAGTTGAAAATCCTTCAAAGGGGGGAATTCTCAAAGCAAAATACTGAAGGAGAAAAAGAGGTCGAGGGCTTACTCGCCGGCCATCACCCACACCCTTTTCTTCGCCTTGGGAGGCTGGGTGAGGTTTGCTCCGGTTTCCTCCTGGGCCGCTCCTGTCTCCGCGCGAGGGACACCTCCCGCGGTTGCGGCCCTCCTGTCGTGGACGGCCTTGGAGCGGGGCTCGCAGCGCCCTCTTCCTCCGCCGCTCGTCTCCTCCTCCTCGGCGCGCTGGGAGCGGACGATGCGGAAGGCGTCCTCTTCGTCGCCGGAGGAAAGCACCTGGAGGTCCACCTCGGCGTGGGCGCTCCTCGAGGAGCCGGCGCCCTCGCCGACGGGATCGGCACCCCTCGAAGCCTCGTCCTCGCCAAGGGGGTCCTCGCTCCTCGAGGTCTCCTCCTCGGCTGACTCGGCCTCCTCAGCCTCAGGAGCCTCATCCATGTACTCTGGCTCCGCCGCCCACGGGTTAGGGCGAGGCCCACTGTGCCCCGCGGGCACGATTCCCCACTCGTCGAACGTGGGCATATGCGAACGCTGCTCCTCGATGCTCTCCTCGGCGAAGACAATGAGCGGCTTGGCCGCCTCCTCCTTGGCGGACGGGATCTCCGACGTCGTGAAAAGAACGCTCATAATCTGGCGGAGCACATCAGGCTCGAAGCCGTCCCTGCTTAGCCGCATTGCATCGTCCTTGCCGTCGTATCGCCACACCGGCTCGGCGTGCTGTTGGAGGGGGGCGATGCGGCGCCTGGTGAAGTCCTTCGCCACCATCTGGCCGGTGACCCCTGCCTCGCGGATGTGACGGATGTACACGTACACTGCGTCAAGCTTCGAGCCCCTGAAGTCCTCGCTCGCCCAGCGCGCCCACTTCCTCGGCGGCCCCTCGGGCACCTCCAGGAGGGGGTTTGTGGCCTTGGCGTCGACGAAGAGCCACTTCTCGCGGAACTTGTCAACCTTTTTCGTCACCTTGGTGACAGCGTCCTCACCGCACCAGGCGATGGGGATGTAGGTGTTGCTCCGGGCGTCGGCGATGCGGAAAGAGACGCACCCAAGCCGCTCGCCCCTGGCGGAGTTCCAGAGGGTATAGAAGCTGCGGAAGAGCGCCACCGAGGGACGGATGCCGAGGTAGGCCTCGCAGAAGTGGGCGAAGATGGCAAGGATGAGGATGGAGTTGGGATGAAGATGAAGAAGTTGGATCTGGTACGTCTCCAAGATCGCCAGGAGGAAATCAGAGAATGGTGGTACCAGGCCGGCGTAGAGAGTATGAAGGAAGATGGGGTAGAACGTCTCGGTGAGCCTGCTGCCAGCCGACCTCATTTCGGTGGCGCCGTGCTCGTTGGTCTTCGCCGCCGCCAGGTGGCGCACCGTCGCTATCGTCGCTGCGGTGACTCGCGTCCGCGGCAGTGCTCCCTCGAGAGCGGCGGCGCGCGCCATCGCCGCGGACGTGCCCGCCCGCGCCATCGCCGCTGACGAGCTCGCCTGCGCGGTGGCCTTGCCCTTCAAGTCGGAGGCTGCCTTCTTGGGTGCCATGGTCGCCGGAGAAGAAGAAGAGTGCTCTGGAGATTGGAGCTCTCTGGAGAGATTGGAGGCGTGGGGAGAAGTGTGCGGAGGAGTTACGGGAGAAGTAATGGGCGCCGCCTGCGCGCCCAGGCTTTATTGACCAGCACTCGAGTCGTGGCGGGCCCCGCCACGTCGCCCGTTGGAGCCGAGGAGGTCGTGGCCGCGGGCGCAACCGCTGCGTGACACGTGTCGCGGCCCTGTCAGGCATCTTTGGCCCCTCGACGCTTCGCCTTCGTCATAGGCCTCGGCGTGCCCATCGCGGGCCCGGGGGCTACTGTCGGCACAGTGGAAACCAGGGTACCACGGGCCGGCCTGCCAGGGCCCACAAGATTCTTTGGATGATTTTCGCTAAGGGCCAGGCTCTCCAAGCCTGGCGAGCTTCGCGAGGTTTTCTCCCCTCGCGAAGAGTTTTCTCCTCGCCAAGGTTTCTTTCCCTCGGCGAGGGATCGCTCCTCGACAAGGCGTCTCCGACGCCGCCCGCAATTCTACTAAGGACCAAGCTGAAGGGCTTGGCGAGGCTTCTCGCCTCGCGAAGCGCTTTCCTCGTGAAGCAATCTCTGCCTCCGCGGCATAGCGCACATGGGCTCTGCGCCGTATGCGGAGTGACGCGCGTGCCTACGCGCGATGACGACAACACCGCAGTTGCCGTTTCCATGTATAAAGCAGTCAACAAAGCGGAGCCAAGCAAAGCGGACAACGAGTATTGCCTCTTTGGTGACAAGGGAACCGTCTGCAGCTACGCTCCAAGGACGACGTCACCGTGGGCCACCTCCCACCTCGGCAGGCGCCAGCCCGCTGTCCAGCTGGTCGGTCCCCTTTTCAGCTTTGGTGACGCCGCCCCCCTGCCGTGGACCGCGTCCACGAGCCTTACCTTTATGGTAGACCTCACCTTTACGGTGCATCGCGCCTCCTCCTTCATCGCCATGTGGTAGCCCTTCCCGCCCAAATGTTTGGGCAGAAGAGGCCCAGGGCGCCTATAAAAGGAGGGGGAGGCACGCCTATGCAAGGGGTTCCAAGATTCCAGAGTCCAAACCCTAGATCTGAAGACTAGCAAGTAGCCATTGTTGGCCACCTAGGGCTCGACAAGCTCCCCTTGTACTGTAAACTCTCCAAGCAGTGCAATACACAGAAGCAGGACGTAGGGGTTTACCTCCACAAGAGGGCCCTGAACCTGGGTAATACCTTGTGTCAATCTCTGCAGTGTCGTCCGCAGCGAGCCTGACGAGCACCGTCGCCGGAGCACGTTGTGGATTGTTTGACTCCGTGTTCAGCCCCTTACACGATACCTTGTAGACACCCCTAGTTCCTGGGGACAATCTCCGACACATAATAACACCAAGTGGCTCCAATTCTTCATTGTATGAGGGCCTCATGGGTGCACTAGAACTTGCCCCTCTCATTTCCCGACGAGAAGAGGGCTCCTTCTTCTTAAAGATCCCACCTAAATTGAACTTAGGCATATTCTTCCTTTTCTAAAGAATTTCAACAAACCTCATAAAACTTGAAAATAAAATTTAGGAAGTGCATTAAACTACTCTCATAACTTAATACCAACTAATACATGCATCAAAACCATCTAACGAATTGCAAATCAAGCATGCAAGCTCATATTAAGGGTCATATACAGTAGCAAAATACTCAACTTACACAAAACCATTCAAGATTCTAATTGGAGGGGTGAAGGAGTCACATACCGGAGAAGATTTGCACCAAATTTCAGCAAGATTGATGGGCTGAATAAAGAGATCGAAAATCCCAGCACTCAAGAGCAAGAACTCGGGTTTGAACAATGGTGGAGTGATTTTTCGAGAGAGAGAGAGAGTGGGAGGTAGCTCACCTGGTGGGGCCCTCCACAGGGCAGAGGCAGCCCTTGGCCGCGACCTGGCCCTCACCCGTGGGTGGGACCCGCCTCTGGCCCTGGGGGGTCCCCCAGGTCAGCCTCAGCCACTTCTGTGGCTCTTTTGAAAAATTAAAAATTGTGGAATTTTTCTAGAATTTTTTAAAAACTTTTCCCGAAGAACTTAAATGAGAGTAAAATAAGCTAATAAAACAAGATATTGATATTCAAAAGAGATAAACTAAGCAAGGAATAAAAATTGCAGAAAAGTAAAAGATAATTATCATAGGAAAAACTAATGGTTATTAAAGTCTTTATGTTGCTAAAATTGATTTGTTAGCAAGGTTGATCATGTCTTGCTACCACACCAAATTTATTTGACATAAAGAATTTAATTTCGAAATAACAATTATGTTACCTCATATTGTATAGCAATTGTCCCAATCATAAGAGTTTCATATTTTCTATGATGCATAAGAATAGGACAATCAATAGCTCCAACCTTGATGGCTTCAATATTTTCAATGGAATTCAAACCAATCTTAGTATTAATCTTCTTTGGGAAATATACCGTGTGCTCTTTATCGTCAACATTAAAAGTAACTTTTACGTTATTGCAATCAATAACGCCCCTGCAGTATTAAGAAACGGTTTTCCAAGGATATAGACATATTATCATCTTCAGGCATTTCCAACACCACAAATCAGTTACGATTAAACAATTAGCAACTTTAATGGGAACATCCTCACAGATAACAATAGGCACAGCAGTAGATTTATCAGCCATTTTGTAGGGAAATATCAGGAGGAAGCTTGTCTAATAAAAGTCTCTTATAAAGATAGAAAGGCATAACACTAACTCCTGAACCAAGATCACATAAAGCAGTTCTAACATAATTATTT